>CM031234.1:136228975-136828975 GCA_018340775.1 Taxus wallichiana var. yunnanensis
GAAATTATTAAGGAGAATGGACTTTAACATCTTTTTATTAGCCCTCAACTTATCTATTCGCCTGAGGATAATAGAGAGAAGTCGTATGATGATTTATTTTTAAATTTTCACATAGTTCATGCACTTCCTCATTTTTAAAGACATTCCATTATCATAGAGACTTGTGGGACCCCTGTACCTACAAATGATTTGGTTCAAAATAAACTTAGCAATTGCACATCAAGGCATGGTGGTAAGAGGAATGACCTCTACCCACTTAGTAAAGTATTTTATGGCTATGATTATGAAGTTATGGCCATATATTGATGAGGTAAAGAACTTCCTATCAAACATATACCCCATGTGGAAAAGGGCCATGGTGTTATAATTGGTTACAGAGCTTGTGTCGGTCTGTGGATCTCATGGGATAAATCTTGACATTTATGGCATTTGCACACAAACTCTACCACGTCATGTTCTAACGTGGGATAGAAGTATCCCATCCAATGTATCTTCCAAGAAGTGGTGTGGCCTTTGAAGTGACCTCCACATACTCCACTATGAGATTCATAAATAATCTTCTCAGATTATTCTTCGTCAACACATCTTAGCAACATTCTATCAAAGTCTCTACAATAGAGCACTTTCTCCAAGATCACATACTTAGTGGCTATTACGTGTAGCCGTCTTCTCTATCACAAAGTGTTTCCCCTTCAAGGTACGCATGATCCACTATGAAATTAATAATGTCAGTGTACCATGGGCATGTAGAAATAGGGGTTTTATTTCTACGTAATATACACATTCATCAGGGAAGTCTAGATTAACTAGCTCACCTCCATCTAATGGATTGCCAACCAACTAGTCTGCAATGATTTATCCTTTGAAAAACTTCTGATTAACAAAAATTATCTCGAACTCTCCCATTAGAGTTATAAAATGTCCAACTTTCTTAGATAAGGACCCTTGTGTGATAAATGTCTGCAAATGATATGTCTTGATAATGAATATCATTTCTTGATTAAGCATGTAGTGTCTTAACCACTTTGTTGCAAAAACTATTGCAAGGCACTCTTTCTCTGCTTGATTATATCATGTCTCATAGTTGAGAAATGTTCAACTAATAAAGTAGACCACACACTCTCGTTTATCATCATCCTCTTGAGCTAGCATGTAAGCCAATGAGAAATCAGAACCCATAAATATAAGACTAAGGGTTGATCTAGCGATGAGGCAAGAGTATGGGAGGGGAAAATAATAATTTTTTGACCGACTCAAATGCCTCATTACACTCTTCTGTCAAATCACTACAGTAATCCTTCTTCAACAAACTGTTTATTGGGTGAATAGAGAAGGTTAAATCAAGGATGGACCTTGATTGGATTGAGATTTCTGAGAAAATACCTAATGTTAGACTTGTCTAACGGTGGGATTATTTTCAATCGCTTGGATTTTTTTGGATCTACATCAATCCCTTGTGAGGAGATAATGTACCCCAGTAATTTGCCTCTCATCACACCAAACACACATTTTTCCAGATTTAGAGTGAGACAATATTTTATTATATGGGAAAGGATGACATGAATCACTTGTGGTGATCGAAGCACTTTTTTTTCCTTATCCAGGAGATCATTAACGTAGGATTCCACAATCTTATGAATAAGATCATGGAATATTTAAGTCATGGCCTGTTGGTAAGTTGCTCCTTCATTTTAAAGTCTGAATGACATGATTACGTAATAGTAGGCTCCCCAAGGAGTGATAAATGTGGTTTTAGTCTGATCTTGCGTAGAGATATTAATTTAGGTGTATCTAGGAAACCCATCCATAAGGGACAATAACTCATAGCCAGTTGTTGCGTTGATAATAACATTGATGGATGGCAGTGGGAAATTGTCCTTGGGAAACACTTTGTTAATATCCCGAAAGTCAATGAAAATACGGATATTTCCATTCTTCTTGAGAATAGGGATGATGTTGGATACCCACCATGAGTAGTCAACTGGTTTGATGAACCCCACCTGTAGGAGTTTCATCACTTCTTATTTTACCATGAGAGCCACCTTGGGCTTCATGGGCCTTGAATTTTTCTTAATAGGCTTAGCATCTAGTTTAGTGACGAGATTATGAACTGCAATGTGAGGAGAAATTCCCATCATTTCCTTATAGCTAAATGCAAAATATTTTGAATGTTCCTTGAGAATTTGTGTGTGTATCTCTATTTCCTCCGAGTTAGAGAAGATCCTAACTTCAAAAATTTTGGTTCCTCCTATGTTCGATGTTTATATCAATCATTCATTCGATTAAAGAGGTATTACCCTCTTCAAATTTAGGTAAGGACAGAGGTATCTCTAATTTCCCCTCTTCTTCTACCTCATAGACCTCAAGACCCTCCAAAGAGGAAGATTCATGTTAATGCAAAATTACAGCACCCCTAATTGCTTATGATTTTGTGTCCAAGGCAATTAGTGTAACCTGCATAACATGGGATTATCCTACAGTGTGGGACCTTGCAAGTAGGATAATCCTCTAGAGAAAGCTGAATTCTTCCTCTAACCTAGTGCCAAATTCCCCAAAGTGTAGAGAATGGAAAGCTAAAACAATCCTATCCTAATGCTTTCGAGGAGACAGGGGATAAAAATGCATGAATTTAAACTACTCTAAGTAAAGATGATGCACCAAGAAAGGGTGAAACAATCCAAGTGAGTGAAGGATAGGGAGAAAAATGGGAAGGAGAGGGCTGATAAAACGCCATAGTCCAAGATAATATTCAATTCCCTATATTCATAAAGCACAACAAACTACAAACTCGTAAAGAGATAGATACATGCACAATATACTTATAAATATAATGTAAGAAAAAAAATGAAATTCATACAAGTTAGGGTGAAAATGGAAATAAAACATGAATTTTATTGCTCAAAAACATGCACAATCCATTATATCATAAGAATAAGAAAAAATCCTTTACAATAAGCCCAAATTCGAGGCCTTTAGCTCACAATAGATCTGGAACAATTTTGATAGAGTTTCTTTGATTTTCCAAAATCTCCCTCAAAATGAGGTGGATTTTACAATATATAGGCAATTTGGGTCACCAACTGGTATGATGCATTAAAGAGGTATGGGAAACCATTCATTTTGGTACTTTTCTTGCATGGGTGGTCATGGGTGCCATGCCTCATTAATTCTAGTTATTAGGATGTCATTCATTAGCCTACCTATGCGGCTTATAACTCATCCATCCTATTTATCATCTAACCGTGTTGGGTTGGACATCATCCATCTTCTTTGAGAAAATTTCCTAGCCCACGAGTTCCTTTCCATATCTAGGTTATATGGTTGTCTAACCATGATCTGTACAATTTTAGTAGGTTATCTTCTTTGGATTGTTGTCCAACTCATTAGGGTTGGATGATGTCTAACCGTGACCGTACATGTTTCTTTTCGCTAACCAACCTGGAGTTACCATATTTACATTGTGGTTCATCCAACCTATAAGGTTGGATGACCATCTATCTCTTCCCGTATGACACACCACCCATCCATTACGGCGTGTAATGAACTAATGAACCGATGAGATGACCAACTCTGATGACTCGACCAACCATGTCATATAATTGTAAGGCATACATGTTGTCACATCCAACCCCAAGGGGTTAGATGACATCTATGTATTTTGATCAACCTCTCGTATGCCATCCATTAGATCGACTTGAATAACTTTGTCACCTGATAAACCAAGCCAGCTAACCATGTTGACCAACCTGTCACCTGATAAACTAAGCTGACCAATTGAGTTGACAAACCAAGCTAAACAACTTGTCACCCAACAAACCATGTTGACCAACTTAAAACTCATCCAATTCTCCAATAAGCTTGATTGCCAACTCCAATATTCCTTGTGGTGAGATGGCTCGACCAAGCCAAAACACAAGCTACCCTACATACTGCAAAATAATTTCCCTTTTTCCATTAACTATCGATGTTCATTTACAAAAATGGGATGGAGTGGAAGGGCTTCTAACCTCTCTTTTCCTGTGAAGAAGGAACACTTTTTACACTTCCTAATCCATACATAAAAATCATGAAAAATGTTATGCCAATAATAACTTACCTTCATAATTCTTAGAGCTATCTCCTTGTGGAAAAATGTCCACTTGTTTCTCTATCATGAAATTCATGTAGCACCTTCTCTATCTAATCTACCTTGAGGCACCTTAGGAGGACACCATTTACATATTTCTTGAACAAGATACCATCAACCAATATAAAGGGGATACAATGGAGCCTGAAATATCTTCTTTTGGCCTTGCTCAGCCCTTGAGGACTTTGACTTGTTTGAAGGAAATGGACTATATCTTGAGTCCAACAAGGATTGGGTGAGGCATCGAGTTGATTGCTCTTGATCACCGTGTAGCACCAAAACAACCTCTCCTTTACCACTTGACTCAACATGTTGTCCTGAAGCTAGTTATTCACATAATCCCTTTCCCTAACCAGCTTGGTCACCTTAATATCAATGTCATATTCCATGACCTTGGTTACCCAACCAACCATTTTTTCATTGAGGTCCTTGTTTAAAATAAAATATTTTATACAAACATGTGTGACTAGTAGATGAATCCTATTATTTAACACTAAATGTCTGAACTTCTTCAAACTTCTAATCACAACAAGGATATGTTTCTCAATGAATTAATATATTACCTCATAGTCTATAAGGCCCTGGCTGAATAATGTAATAGGTTGTTCTAGTCCTTCCTTACTTTGTTGCACCAAGATTGCAAAGATGGTTTTGAACCACCGAATGCGTATAGAAAGAAGTCTTTAGATAATTCTAGGTTAATGAGAGTTAGAGCTTGATATATGGCCTACTTGATAGATTTGAAACTCTCTTTTACCTCTTTTGTCCATTTGAAAGATAAATTATTTTTAGCATCATCGTTATTGACTTCGAGAAGAGTGGAAAAATATGGTATAAACCTCTAAATAAAGTTTATCCTTGCTACGAAACTTTGCAAAGCCTTCTTATGATGTGGAAATGGTAGAGCATGGATGGATTCTACCCTCTCTAGATCAATTGTCAGTCCTTCCTTTGACACAATATGTCGTAGAAGTTTACCCTCATGTGCCATGAATATGCACTTTTAGGGTTCAAGGAAACTCTAAACCTCCTGCACCTTTAAAATGCCTGTCTAAGATGAAAGAGGTGAATTTCTACATTTTTAGAAAATACAGTGATGTCATCAAGATATACAAGCACTATTTTATTTAACATCCCCTTAAACACCATATACATTGCTTGTTGAAATGTTACTCCCACATTTGATAGCTTCGAATGGCATCTTTTGTATGTATAGGTTCCCCATTTTATGGTGAAGGTTGTTTTGAATGATACTCCTCTTTCACCATAATCTAATTATAGCCCGAATATCTGTGTAAGAGGGAGAATCTTTTTGGTAGCCACTACTGTAGAATGTACTCCATGGAGTGTAGCAGATAGTGATCCTTAAGGGAGGCCCTGTTTGAATCCCAAAAATCCATGCACTGACCTAATTTACCAATTTCTTTTCCTAACCGGAACAGATTTTCCACCCAACTTGAGTGCTTGATCAAGAAAATGATACTCACCTCAATGAGCTTATTCAACTTCTTCTTCATGAGAGACTCTATATGAGGGTTGACCGACCTTTGCTTTTTCCTAACGTGCTTAGCCCCTGGATTCAACTCAAGAGTGTGTTTTTCCAATTTTGGGTTAAAACCATTTAAATCCTCATAGCTCCATGTAAAAACATCTAGGAATTCCTAGAAAATATGCACAAGGTTGTACTTTTCTTGTTCACTTCTCATCTTTCCTATTTGGAGCTTATTACCTTCTCTAACTGAAATGGGTTCGAATCCTCATTTTTGACTTGAATGTTGGCCTTCTCTTTCTAGAATTGATCATTTGGGTTGAATATTGACTCTAAAGTCACTAAAACCTTTGGAAATTTGTTTGTCTCAGAACTACACTATTTTATCCCGATCTCGTGATTCTAATTTCTCCTAATTTTTAGCTAAGAACTCAGCCTCCTCCTATAAAAATTTAATGATCTACTGATCATTCTCAAAAACTTGTTAGCTTGTGTTATTATCTGGTACAACTGGCCTTATAATGACATGAATATGTGGTTGTGATTTATCTCTCTTGATACTATCCACCACATCAAATGTTGCTCTAATTTCTGTGAGCCTGTCTGTGGCCTCATTTTTCTTCTACGGTATGGCCTAAATATTGAATGCTTCAAGATCTTCAATATGATCCCATACCCAACCGATGCTTGTAGGATTTGAGTATATCATTCTTAGTAGCATGTTTTCCTCTAACCTATTTTAAAATTAACTCATTATCCCCAAGAAATTACAAGTTTTTAATACCTTTCCTTCTTTCCTAATGTAACCCATGGATTAAAGCCTCATACTCAGTTGTATTGTTTGAACAAGTAAAATGAAAATGAAAATTCTAGTAGTAATTCATATCTTGTGGTGAAAAAATCATTGCACCTCCTCTAGCACCTTTCCTACTCCTTGAACCGTTGAAAAATAGCTTCCACACTTCATTCTCATCCCTTTTTCCTCGCTTCGTGAGGCTAGGGGTGCATAAGTTCTCCTCATGTAGATAATAAAATCCCAACTCAGCTTCTTCCATTTCTTTGTATGGATTGAAAGCATGTCTCCTATGAGCCCAATCATCAAGCATTAGGTTTGGAATGCTCCCAGCCTTTGTGTTTTCCTCTTAATCCTCCAAACATTTTTCTTGATTGAATATGGTACAATTTTCATTCACTGGGCTGGGAACATAAGGCTCAATGTGAAAATTGGTAATTTTCTCTGACTTGATTGTAGCCTTAGCCCCATACCTTGTCTTGAATAACATGTGAGACCAATCAGCTTATAGGTACCCCAATCTTGGCTGTAAAATCCCTCGAAAGGCACAAGGAAAATAGCGGTGGAAAATCAATCACCGATACATCTTATAGAACTATGACATTTAGGAAAGTGTGGAGTGTAAGGATTTGTTCTTTGATCACTCCAACTATGCTTACTACTATCCCATCCAATTACACTACTCCCTTTAATACTAGCTCATATTTTAAGCCCAATTTATCAGTGATTTGCTTTGGCATTACCGAGATGCTCACCCCGAGTCAATCATGCAATTGTGCACTAATTTATCCCCAACAATCAATGAGACATAGAATGGTGGAGGCTTCACATTCTTACCTAAATGAAGCTCTCTTTTTACACGGTTTTAGTAAGAACCATCTCCTAATTTTTGATAGATCAATAGAAGGGGACCAATTTTCCATAACTATTTGCAACAAATCTCGCTACCATGGAATTGCCAATGATTCCCACATGGAAATGTTGACATTGGTCTTCTTCATCTAATCAATGATATTGAAAGGGGGTGGATTTTCTCTTTGTTTTCCCTTGATGGACATGGCCTTTTCTAGTACCTAGGTTGGTCCATGAGCTACCAAAAACGGTATCGTCGGTGATTATGCACATTAAGGGCTGCTTTCAAAGCAGCTACCTTAAGTTTTATTTGTGCATTAGGATTTGGATTTGACATGCTAACTCCTTGTTGAGTGAGATTGGTGAGAAATAACTAGACTAGATGATTTACCATCCTCTATGTTCCTTTTCTTTAACAAAGGTGTATTACAGCCACACCCTGGAAAGGAGATTGATTAACCCCGCAAAAGTCCTCTGTTTACTAATTGACCAAAGCATGGTTTTAGTCGAGGAGTCTCTTGTTGAATTGTTTACTGATTTTCCTCACTTGGCTCTTGGGTCACCCCAACAGTCTGCACCATCAAGGCTTGATTCAGAGTGTCATTGAAGCACATTGATTGATTATGAGGTATGTTGTAGGGGTAACACCATTCATACTCTTGAGAAATGTTGTTCTGATTAGGAACCAAAGCCATTGATGTTGAAACTGCATTTGGGTTATAAGGTTGAAATGGCTTGGTAGTTTGAGAATTCCATTGGTTTGTATTTTCTTTTTCCCTAAGCGGGAGGCTTGTTAGGCTGATATGGAGTCCTATTAATTTGTGCTTGAGGATGGCAAGGTCTGGAGCTCCAATCTTGATGCACTTTGATTATCACCAACTCATTCCCCAAATTCTACAGTTGCTTCATGACTTCCTGGAGTTCCTTGGAAGTACTAGAAGAAGTGGAGGCCTCAATATTGCTCTAATTTCTAGGGGATGGAATGAGGACTACTTCGGAGTTCTTTTTTACGGTGGAGGGGTTCCCCAATTCTAGATATAGAGGCATAGGTGGCCTAGGTGCTAGCTTTTATGCTTGAATTAAGTAGTTCTTTGCTCTAATAGCTATATCATATGCCCCTGACAGTGTTGTTCCCCCATTGATTATATCATCATAGCTATGTTAGAATTTAGAGCCCTCAAAAAGTAGAGGAATGCAACTTCCATTGTTATCCTCATGGAAATCAGAATCTAATCCCACATCCATTGGAACCTAAAGTTGAATTCATCCATCTACTCATTCGGGGCCCTCTTGATTGTGGTTAATTGTTCCAAAAAAGATAGATTATCTTCCTTCTCTCTAAACTAGTTGCACAAGGATGAACACAACACATCCCAGTTTGTAATTGACCCTAATGTTAGGCTCTTCAACCATTAGTAATGCCTTAATTTTAAGAGAAGAAACAATTATCCTAATTGTAACATCCATCTAGTTGATCTCGTGAATGGCACAGACATTCGCAATGTCTTGAATATGATCAATGGGGTTATATGATTATCCCCAGTGAAGAATAGAGTGCTCTTCAATGCTTCCACTAGAATAGGATTATGTGCATTGAGGGTGAGTGGACTACCACTGTGAAATTGAAAAATGGGTTTTAGGAGTGGTGGTTGTTGTAGATGTGCCATTATGATTGGCCTGAGAACCATGGTCGATTGAAGGAAGGGTCTACTAGGTGGAGGTGTTGATAAGGTTTTGTTTGGTGGAGATGGAGACCTTTGTACTCTTCTTCCTCTCCTTCCTCTACTTGGTGATAACTGTAAGTATTCAAAGACACCTTCTTCTCTTTCTCTGGACCGAGTTTGAATCCTTCTCATGAGCTTAAACCACCAGTACTACTGAAACTAGTTGATTTTATATTTGGATTCACCAGATGTGTTGCTGCAAAGCCTTCAAAGGCTATAAATTCACCAAGACACACACCTAATACTGACGAAATAGAAATATTGACTTCTGGTCCCACTAGGCATGCCAAAATTGTTAATGCAAAATTACAACACCCCTGATTGCTTGTGATTTTGTGTCCAGAAAAAATAAGTGCAACTGCATAACATAGGATTATCTTGTAGTGTGGGACCTTGCAAGTAGGATAATCCTCTGAAGAAAGACAACTTCTTCCTCTAACCTAGTGCCAACTTCCACAAAGTGTAGAGAATGGATAGCTAAAACAATCCTATCCTAATGCTTTCCAAGGAGACATGGATAGAAAGATGCATGAAATAAAAATACTCTAAGTGAAGGTGATGCACCAAGAAAGGGTGATAAAATTAAAGTGAGTGAAGGATATGGAGAAAACTAGGAAAGAGAGGGCTAGTAGAAATTCCACAATCTAAGATAATATTCGATTCCCTGTATTCATAAAGCATAAAAACTACGGACTCTATAAAGATATAAATACATGCACAATATACTTATAAATATATTGGAAGGAAAAAAATGCAATTTATACAAGTTAGGGTGAAAATGGCCACAAAACATGAATTTAATTAATCAAAAACATGCACAATCCATTTTATCATAAGAAAATACAAAATACTTTACAATAAGCCCAAATTCAAGGCCTTTAGCTCACAATAGCTCTATAATAATTTTTATAGAGTTCCTTTTCTTTTTCGAAAAAATCCCCCTCAAAATGAGGCAAATTTTACAATATATAGGAAATTTGGGTCACCAACCAGAAGAATGCATTAAAGAGGTATGGGAAACCATTAATTTTGGTACTTTTCCTACATGGGTGGTCATGGGCACCATGCCTCATTAATTCTAGTTGTTGGGATGTCATTCATTCACCTACCCTCATCTAGCTTGTAACTCGTCCATCCTCTTTGTCATCCACCCTCATTGGATTGGATGCCTTCCATCTTCTTTGAGAAAATTCTGACCCATTATTTCCTTTCCATATTTGGGTTAGATGGTTGTCTAACCATGATCCGTACAATTTTGAGTAGGTCATCTAACTGATTGTCATCTAACTCATTGGGTTGGATGATGTCTAACTTTGTGACTATACATGCTTCTTGTCACCGACCAACCCGGGAGTTTCCATCTTCACATTGTGGGCCATCCAACCCAGGAGGTTGGATGACCATCTATATCTTCTCATATGACACACTTCCCATCCATTCTAGTAGTTGATGAACCGATGAGCCAACCAATCTAATGACTCAACTAACCATGTCGTATAATCAGTAAGCCATCTATGTTGGTCGTCAAACCCCGAGGGGTTGGATGACATCTATGTATGTCAACCAACCTCTCTATATGCCATCCATCCGATTGAGTGACTAACCTATCACCTAACCAACCAAGCTAACCAACCGAGTGACCAACATCACCGACTAAGCGTGTCGACCAACCTTAAACTCAACCAATTATCCAATAAGCCGATTGCAACTCCAAGATTCATCATGGTGAGCTAGTTCACTATGAGTTATGACCAACTCATCCAAGTGAGGACACGAGCTACCCTACATACTACAAAATCATTTCCCTTTTTCCATCAACTGCTGATGTTCCTACTTGCTAAGTTGTCCATTTTGCAGGGGTGTGAAAAATGGATAACAATTCCATCGTGGGATCTCCAAAGTAGGAGGAAGAGTGAGGAATGAGAGAAAATCCAATCTTATGGTGAGTGGGATGTAAATCTATGTAGGAATTTAGATACCCTAGGATTGCTTCATCATTTTCAGTGTAGTCTAGGGTGATGGGCTCATTCTTAGCTTCTACGTGTGCTAGAATTGAAGTTGGTATCTTGCAAACCAAAGGCTTAGGAAGAATTGAAACTGTAAAGCTTGTGTCTTCTAACTCTTTGATTAGAATGGAATCAACTAAAATATTTTGTTCTCAAGGTATAGCTTCAATTGAAATGAAATAAAAATCCTTACTTAATTCTAAGACATCAGTCTTATAGAGTTGCAGGTGTTCAACCCTAGTCTGATATACTTCAGATACTTGATTTGCGACTAGTTGTGAATCCCCTAGCACCCTAATGTTATGAGCACCCATCTTTTTGGCTATAATGAGACCAATAAGGAGAGCCTTGTATTCTGCACCATTATTCATGCATTCAAATTTCAACTTAAAGGCGAAAGGAATGACCTTTATAACATTCCCATTTTAAGACTTTAGAAACAAGGAATTTTTTTCACAACATTCTCTATTCTAAATCACAATTTAGAACACACATTCAAATGCCAAAATATCCCATAACAAAAAACCATATGTAACTGTAATGACTCAGTGAAACACCGATCTCTCATTTCATGACTCGGTGCAAACCGATCTCTCATATTATTTAGTAATGTGTAGACGAATTATTATAAGTTTCTTTACCATGTCAAGGGTACTCAAGTGTTCTATTTAAGAGCCTATCTGAATATTTGTTACTGATATTCATCTAAAATTTTGCTTCTTGAACTAAGTGACATAGGAAACTACAACTAGTAACTTGCAATACTTTGGCCAAATATTTACACATGTTTGCATTCCTAGACGGCATACTCATAAAAAAAAATTCATTCACTACACTTGATCTGTTATCTAGATTGGTCTTTACTAATCTCTATTAGTCAACACGATTCAAAGCATAAGCCTAGATAAGGTTAACAACATGCCCTAGTGTGGAGGACTTCCTACGGTGACTAAGGGTACATAGACATACTCAATTGAATTACATCGATTAGGTGTGTCTAGTTATCATAAGTCAACAAGATTTGACTCTAACAATACTTCATGTCCTTATCAAGAACCACGTCATCTAGTGCGTCTAGTGAACTTGTCAAGAACTTATGTTAGACTAGTTGAACAAACTCTGAAGGGTATTGAGACATGTCAACTGCAACGTAGTAACCTCGTAACGACTCATGTAGTTAAGAAGGTGCTTCACTACAATTGGCGTGTGTCAACATCCAACTGAGTATCTCTAACTGGATAAACATAACTTAAAGTGAAGTTGATGTTATATTAAATTCTTCATTAAAATTTAATGTCAGCATCCTTAATGATTCAAGTAGGTTCTTTAACCTATTAGGTTATAAGTTATAACTATATCTAAGGTAGGTAAGTAGATAAAATCTGCTTCCCAACCTATTTATTTTCTTGCATTAGTTTACCATTTATCTAATACCACTTGCAACCAAAAGGGACATTAAGTCTCTTTTAGATATAAAGGTGATTGAGCTAATTAATTTCCAGTTATAGATTGAGGAAATCTGCATAAGGAAGCACATTTGCACCCATTCACCTTTTTGTTCATTGACATCTAATTAAGTTCATAACTTAATCTTAATGTATACCCTCAAGGGATTTTCCCCTTTTTCCTATTTCATGGGCTAATGCCCAATAAGGAAAAACAGAATTCATATTTCCTAAATAAATTCAAATTACATATGTAGAATTATAAACATGGTTAAAACACATACACCCATGTAAATTAATTACAAACCCTTTTGCAATGATAGAGTGTCATGAGATTATTAACTTTATAAGTTGCATCTCATCTAGAGAAAATTATTCAACCAACAACTCAGACTCCTATCCCAGCCATTGCATAATATTTTTAAGTATGTGAGCTACCTTCCTTAATTAGAGTAATACTTATCATTTCAGCCCAATTCATGCCAAGAAAGTCTTTCTACAAGTATTAACAAAATTCACACAAATTTCATTCATTAGGAGGAGTTATACATTTACTAAGTCAAAAAAATCATATATCATAAATTTCCAAACAACATCACAGATATCAAAAATGTCAAAACATCATCACCTATTCTTTTCCCATTACAACTTTCTTTTTCATCAAGTACATCTTAGTAATGAAATCCCCTTTATTTTATCAAAGTAAAGATTCAGTCTTCAAAATAAAACAAATGTAACTTAAAATAAGTCTTTCTCCTTTCATATTTTCCATAGTCCATCTGCAAAATGGCTAGCATGGGTCAGTTCATTGAGTGAGCATGATAAGCACTAAATCATTAAAAAAATGTGCTTTTAGCTAACTGTTTCATAAAAAGAACCTTGTTGTTATGAAACAGTTAGAAAAAAAAATGGAAAGACTCGACCAAAAGGAAATTATAATTCCAAATTAAAAGAGAGAGAAATAGATATACTTTAAAGAAAAACAAGGTTAGGTCATGAAATAAAACAACTTTATCCTTCCTTCCTATTTTCCTTTTATCAAAAGAATTTAAACAGTAATTTAAGAGAAATAAGCATTCATCTGATCCTCACTATTACTTTCTTATATTTCATTTTAAGTTCCTTACTTAGTTAAAAAAATTATTTGAAGAAGGTAACTACCTAACTATATTTTAGGCATAACTCAATAGTGGAACATTTATAAACATTAATTTCCATCCAAATATTTCATTAACCTACATTCATCCTAAAGTTTGAGATGCCATCAATCAAATTTAAAAACATAAGAATTAAGTTAGGATAATCCAAATCATCATAACATTTAATGTGTCCCTGATTGCAGTATCCTAATACTCAAGCTCAGAATTAGGAACCAATTTCAAGTTAAAATCCAAAACAAGCTACATCAGACCTCATCAAAAGTAAGGTTCCTTTTAACAAGAAAACGAGTTAACACTCAAATCCCAAAAAGATACACCATTGCTATCATTACTTTAAGTGAGTAGAATGGTTAAGTTTATAATTTAGACCAAACTCAATAATCCATCCAAATATTTTCAACTTCAGCTATACTTCCCTAAGAACATTCTACATTCAATCTTATCAAATAGTCAAGAAGTTGCATAAACGTAACAGACCAGAGAAGGGACAACAAATTTACCAAGTTTCTTAAGTTGTAAGAAGATTAAAGGAAGGAGAGAGATAGGTTGCAAACTTCACAACTCTTTGTATGATTAAAATATAACATTAAGTAACCAAGAACCTATAATGACAAAGGACTCAAACCACTCAAACCAAAAACTAACGACTCAAACCAAAAACCAAACAGAGATTTACCTAGGGTTCGAATTATATGAACACCAAAAATCTAGGAGAAAGAAAGAGAAATGAAGAACAACATCATTCCATTACCTTTCATCATTCAAGGAGATGGTTTTGATAGCCTCAATTCCCACTAAGATAACAAGTAATTCATTTCCCAAAAGACTCTAGAGAGGAAAGAAAGAGATGAATAGAAGGATAATTCTGAAAAAAACTTCCTATAACTCAAATCCTTAAAGGAAAATAAGTATGCATTATGATATTACCAAGACAGGAGCCAACATTCCATTTTCACAAAGAATTTTTTTATTTAGTTCTAAAAGAATTGAAACCGAGTTTATTGGCCCAAGGGGTCTAAGAATCATGCCAATACAAAAACATCATATCATGGTCGACAGAGCAGTCAAGAAGTTTAGGGTAACAACAATAAACAAGCTATAATTAACCAATACTCAAGATATTTTTCCCCTCTTAGCACCAAGTGCCACAAATTCATTGGTTACCTAAAGACCTAGAAGAGTAGAAACAATATATCATATCCTCTTACTTGCTTCCAAAAATCAGACTTCCATAAAAACAATTATTCATTTCAAGAGGTTAACACAAGAGGCCCTTTGCAGATATTCAAATAATAACCGAAAGAATTCATGCAAGTCCTAATAGACGTACATTCGATTACCAAGAAAAACCCACAGTAAATTTATCCTTATACAATAAAAGGGTCGAGAGTCTCGCAACAAGAATAATACACACAATAACCAAAACCACAAAATCACAGACAATGATAAGATTCAAGACAAGCTCTTCATTTTGAAGTCTTCTATCAGTAACCAAAAGGAAACGTTAAAGAAAAATCCATCAAATCTATCTTCTCAAAGAAGTTATGCAAGATCCTAGTGACAACCAGACATTCCAATAGTTCCCTAACTGTAGTTTACCGATGGTGAAGCCACAAAATCGATTAGAACTAGATTTCCCAGATTTGAGCAAACAAAAATACCAAAAAGGTTCAAATGCTTTCAACTATGATCCCCTATATATTTTCAGATTTGTTGTCAAGCCTATGCAGGAATATTTAAAGCAAAACCCACTATCCAAACATGAAAACCGAAAACCCGAACACACTTTCCATAATAAAAACAAGGTTGATAAAGTATTCCATTAAAACAACACAAAATATAGAAGCAAAAGAATCTCATCAACAGAACAAATCCATATTATTCCCTAAGAGAATATTTTTATGAGCATTTAAGTAAAAGCATAAAACTTAATGGATATATCCTATCGGGTATGATAGAGATTCACCTTCTCAAATTCGCAAAAATATCCAAGAAGAGATTTAATCCTTCTTTTGAAATGCAAGCAACACACAAAAATTCCACTAACTCATCCTTATAGCTTCTCAGTGCCAACTCCTCCCCTCCACGCCATGCAAGGTAGAAAAAATCATGCACAACTAACTTGCATGCAAGAATCGAATCTGGAGGTTTAAAGAACAAAACAACCACATGCAGAGCTCAAGCTCCAAAACTGAATGAATCAACAAAACCAAAACCCCTCTATCTTCTTCCTAGGTGGTTTCACCAATTTCAAAAATATTAAATGTAGAGTAGGACTATCAGTCCTCCCTATCTTCTCACCACCACCACTCTAATTCTGGAGAAGAATTATTTCAAAAATACATGCATCCAAAAATTTGGTGAAGATGCCAACTCACTCATCTAATGTTTTCCAATGCCTTTTCCAAATTTGGTTGTTAAAAGAGATAAGGACTTAATAACTCTCCATTAATTCCTAGGATTCATTACCTCCCACTTACCCCTTCCCCATGTCATTCCATAGGCCCCTTTAGGTTAGCCACTCCCTTAAGTTTGGTTCAAAATTAATTTAGGAACCAACATAGGTCCATAGGTATAAGTATTTAGTCTTAGGTCCATTAATCATCAAAATAAAAATAAACTTAGTAACTTAGGTTAGGTTACTCCTTTTAGGAAAATGTTCCAAATTTAAGGAACATGGTATAAATAGGTCACAAGTTCCCTATTGAAATTTACATCATACCTTAAATAGAAAAGAGGAACTAGATTGTTAACCCCATTCCAATTTGAAGCAAAGATCCAAGGAGAGGATCATTCATGGCCTTCGCACATTCAAGGTCCATAAGTCTTCCGTCTATCCAAATTGGACATCATGACAACAAGATTAAAAAGTTATAAGCATACCTTGGATAAATTAATTTGATCCAAGGTGTTGTTGTTTTGAATCTTATAAATTATGAAAACTGAAACTCAATTTCTCAATCCCAAGTAGTAAATTATTTTGCACAAACAGAGATTGGTTATGTAGTCATTTTTGCACCCCACTAAGAAAAAGGGAACCTCATACGCACTGCCTATCACCCCGAGCAGGCCTCGGGCGCTCACTTGAGGTGCGAGAGGGAGCCGAGTCTCTCTTTTATGTGAATTTAGTGGAAGGCATGCTCATGATCTTGACTTAGTGATTTAAAAGACATGAAAAATCTATAGATCTCAGAATGGCTTCTATACCCTTTCATCATAATAAAAGAAAAGCATGCAACATAAGTAATAGAACTAGGAACTTGTAAATCCACCATTATTCATAGCATTCAAGTAAGATTCATGATTATACAAGAACAGAATTACAATAGAAGTATGCAGGTAATACAGAGAAAGAGTCTTAATACATTTGTTAGGGAAACCTTATCACATTCATTCATAGTATTACTTATAAAATATTACAGAAGGCAGACCATAGTCATGTGCC
The DNA here is from genome assembly GCA_018340775.1 of Taxus wallichiana var. yunnanensis. Taxonomy (NCBI): domain Eukaryota; kingdom Viridiplantae; phylum Streptophyta; class Pinopsida; order Cupressales; family Taxaceae; genus Taxus; species Taxus wallichiana. The sequence goes on from CM031234.1 coordinate 136,246,016, forward strand.
ATGTGTGGATCCATACATGTATTCTCACAAAACAAAATTTGCATTCCCCATTTCCCCATTACATCCTTGCTGGAATCCTTTACCCATTTTCATCCCATAGTTCTCACAGTAATTCTACAGAGCTTATCTACCTTACTTCTGCCTCCTTTCTTTACCAAAGGCACACGTATAAATAGGCCTCTGAGCTCTAACAAACTCCTATGTAGCCTCAGATCTTTCCTAGAGTGTCAAGGTGTGGGTCGCCCCAGGTGCATGCCTCTCCATGTCATGATTAACTTTTTGGATCTTTCTATCACAAGGTATATTCCTTCCAGGACACCCTGTCGCTAGGCTAGAACCTTATCCAAATGAAACACGTTCTTCATGTGTCCTGCCCAAAAGGCCAAAAATGGCTAAGTCCCGAATTGTTCTTCACGCGGTGCGCATGTCCTAGGTTCTCCAAGAAGCCTTTTGAATACTTGCCTTGTGTGTCTTAACTTGGGTGCTTCCTCCAGCCATGTGTGCCTACGTGCCTTTAAGATTTGGAAGCTAAGATAGGGGCCCAACATTACCCCACACATCCCCTGTTCTCCACCCTCAGAACCTTCTCAAAGAATGCAGTACAAAAAGAATGCAAGGCCTTGCCTTGTAAAAGAATGGGAAAAAGAAAGAATAGGGGGAAATTTTCCTAAAGGAGAAGAAGGGGAAAATTTTGCTAGAGGTTGGCCTCCAGTGCACTCCAAGTGCTGACTTCCTCCTGTGATTTAGTGCAAATGTCACCAACCAAGATGCTTACTTCGTCGAAGGTCCCTTCCCCTTGTGTGGTAATGGTTTCCACCACAGTCTCTAGTTCTTTAGCATGATCTTCCAGGGCATCCATCTTCCTTGTGATGACCTTGTAGATCTCTTTTAGCTGGGTTTTGATTAAGACTCACCGGTTCTCAATGGCTTCAAATTTATTTTCTACTTCAGCTATGATCCTTTCCCACTTCGGCTCTATTGCCCTTATTATTTTCTCTGAATTCCTTTAGCTTAGCTTTTATTTGTGCAAGCAATATGCTTGTCACTTTGTCTTGATCCGTGCAATGGTCATAAGCAACCCTCGTGGTTTGTGCAACTACTCTTATGTCGTCCAAGCACCTTGTTGTATTCAGCCATGAGCGCGATGACCTTCAACTTGTCTTCTTTCTCCAAGCATGTCACTCCCTCTTTTGTTGACTCCAATGCCAAGGGCTACCTCTCCATAGTGAGGATCCAAGTCAAGTCCTCTAGAAATTCCAGGGAGGATCTATACTTTTGTGCGGGAGGGTTAAGGTCCTGGGTGCTTCATGATAATCGATTGGGAGATGAGCTCCACCTTCTTGGAAACTTCACGTACCCTAGCCTTTTCCTCCTGAAGCTCCCTCTGTAGTTGAGTGCTAATTAATTTCTCAAGGCTGAGATCCTTCGTTAGCTTCACCACTTCTTCCTTCCTCTTTTCCAATAGGTCCTCCAAGACTCTAACCCTGTCATTCCTGCCAAAGAGCCTAGCCTCAATTTCCACGGAGACTTTGTTGAGCACTGTTGCACACTTGCTCATCTGATAGTTACTATGTGTTTATAATGGGGTTGTCCCCCTTTCCTTCGAGATAGCTTTAATACCACTCCTTGGTTAATCTCAAATTCAGGCTCATCGAGGTGGGAGTCGAATGCCCATGATAGCATCTTCCTCGTTCATGAGTATCCACCTTTAGGGTCAAAGGAATCTATGGTGGTGAGCTCCTTGGTGGGCACGGTACTTTGGAAATGTGCACATAAAACTTTGTTGGGGTCATCAATGTAACCCATCATTGTTCTTCCCCCTTCCACGTGTTTACTTCCTGTACATACGCCCTTGGGAACAGCTACCGAAAGATTTGGGCCTTTTTTCTACCCACACTCTTCTCCCTCTACTCTTCTTTGAATTCACCGAGAACTAGCTCCATGCTACACTCCAAATCCTCTTTGACCAGGGTATTGATTATTTTCTCTACCTCCCTTGTCACCTTCTCATTCACCTCCTCTTGAGTGAGCTTGGGCATATCTGGCTCCTTGGTACTAGCTCCTTCACTCCTCTCTTCACTACGCGTGCCTTCCTCCCTTTGGGTGCCCTTCCTCCTTACAAAGATGAAGGAATAATTTGTATCATCTACTTCCTCTCCCTCTAATTCATGGACATCAATTGTCCCTTGACCCACCTCCAACTCTTCCCCCTCAACATCATCCTTTTCACCTAGATAGGCATTCGGGTCTTATGCATCTTCAGACCCTTGTTCCTCTGTTCCTTGTTCTTCTTCCTTTTCAGAGAAATCCAGAGTCAGGGATGTTGTCTTCTCTTCATCTGAGGGTCCTTCAGGGGATGGTGGCTTCATAGGCTCTAGGGTCTACTCCCTGACCACCGTTCTTCTCTTCTTTCTGACGTAGGTACTCAAGCCCTGCGGTACCTATGTTCTACCTCTCCACCACCCTTTGTTCTTCCTCTTATTCTTATTCTTCTTCTCTCTCCTTACGCTTTGGCATGGGATTCTTTCTTCCCATGGGGTCACCTGGAATGGATATCTCATTTTCTAAATATGCGCCCTTTTCAAACTTCGGCCTTATGTGCAGGTAGATCCTGGCAGCAACACTCTCAGAAATGGGTAAGGTCATGGGCCTTATAATGTGTACATCCTACGATACGTATCTTTCAACGTATGTGCACTTCCCTGGGTAGACCATCTTTCTCATCTCTCTATGTTCATCACAATTGTGGGATGGTCAAGTCTGAATTTCTTCGACTCCTTATACCTGTTTACCCCTGCTTGGAAGAATTGGGTAGTGAATGAGAAGGGGATTTTGCACCAGGGACTCCAACTACTATCCACAAGATAAATCTACCAATGTAGAAGTGCTGGTATAATGCAAACTCTACTTCACCCTCAGTCACCATAGGAGTTGTTCTGGGATCCATCATTCCACCCCAAATGCATTCTTGAGGCACGTATACCATTTATCCAAGCGTGCCTTGTGCACCCCTATCATTGACTCATAAGTATACTTCTGGAACCTATCCACGGGTGAAGGGTCTTCATCAAGGTACTCCCATATGAACTTATCAGATGCATCTAACACCGATCTCTGAGAACACAATGGTTAATAGAATGTTCCCAAACAATATCTTTCCTTCGTTCTCCACATTGCTTATGATCTCATCTACTATGTACTAGGAGATATTGTACACAATGCACTCTGTGGCCTTTTTACGGACATTCAACCAAGGATTTCTCACCTCGGTTAACCTCTCTTGCTCATTCAACTTGGAAATGAGGTGCGCGGCCATTTTCATCACCGGATCACTGATATCTGTGATGTTGTAGTACATTGATCCCTTATTATAATTATGGGATGTAATGGTTTCTTTAATTCCCTCATCATATTGGAGGTCATCTATGATCACGTCCCCTTTATAGATTAGGCCTGTAAAGTGTGAGATTAACTGGGGAGTTATGTGTATTTTGCGCCTTATGAAGAAGAATAAATCTTCATGCGTGCACATCATTAAACACTGGTACAGGTGCTTAGGCTTCCCAAAGTATGGTAATTTGTAAATCTGAAGAAGCTTTACCTTCTCCATTTTCACCTTCACTACATCGTTGCAGATCGGCATCCCGTCAGGTGTTCATTTGTTTGTGGGGTGCACCAGCTCCAAGTGCCATTTCCTTTGCAATTATACTTGACCGGTGATTGTAATCAATTACAGTCATCTATCTGATATGGGACTCCCACTCTTGCCCTAGCAAAACCCCATCCGAGTATTGCATCTTTGAGTACCATTCCTCATTGGTATCCAAAGGGATTTCTTATTCTTTCTTCTTTCCTTTTCCCTTACCCTTTCCCTTCTTGGATTATACTATAGGCTTATCAATTAGTTTTATGGCCATCATTTTACCCTTTACTTTCATTCCCTGGTTACTTTTGAGTTATTTGAGAGTTTTCCTCGTGCACGCCCCATGCCCTAGAGTACAAACCCTAATTTCTGATTTTCCTCCTTCGATCACAACATTCTTTCAAAACATTCCCCACACCCATGAATCACTTCTGCTCTAGTTTGTAGATCTAGCGGACTGATTGCACATGAGTTTTTGATATTTTCCTTCACACAAGTTAGCTCTCAAAACCCTATCTCTTGAAAGAAAATCATTTTTCTTATTTTCACAAAGTAAAATAATGAACTGCCGATCCTTGTATTTATAGATTTTCCTACTTTTATGAATTAAAGGATAGGCTACCTACCACCATAAGACAATATTTAATGTGGCATTTTCAAAAAAACTCGACTTCAATGCTTTTCCTTGTGTGCCCAATCCTTGCGTGACAAGTTTTTCACCCATGCCCAATCCTTGCGTGAAACTTCTTCCACCCGCACCTAATCCTTGCATGAAAACTTTTCCAACCTTCTGGCGTGCAAACAATCCATCTTGACAAGAAGACTCTTGTGTGTGTGTTACCAGTGCCAAAGGCACCTCTTCCATCCTCATGATTCTTTCTTTCACCTACCTCATGTTTTTGTGCTTTCTCCTTGTACGTGGATTTCCCATGTAACCTTATTTTGCCACCCATCTGCCTTCTTTTCTCCTAATGTATTTTTTTTAACGGGGCCAGTTCGAATGGTTTACCAACCCAATCCTCCTACAGAATAACTTCATGCTTCTCTTTATCTCCTCACCCCACACTAAAACGATGTGCGGTCCTCTACGCATTCATAAGTCAAAAAGTAATAAGGTTACCGATGCCCAAGGTGCAAAACAAGACAACAACGCGAAAGGGAAATATAAGAAAGGAAAATGCATGAAAGTAGATTCTAAACTAACTAGAAGAACTACCTTATTTACAAACACCAAGAAGCATTATTTATAGTAGGGCTTCAGCCTACTCTGTAACACCCTGAACTGTTGTTACTTTCTCCTGGACATACAAGTGTTGATATGTGATTTCTTGTATAAGGATGTGTTCCTCGAATTAGAAATCATGCTTGATATGTGATTTCTTGTATAAGTATGTGTTCCTCGAAGGAGATCTTGTTTGATTTTTGGTACTGTATCTCTTCTGGTTTGATTTTTCAATTTTCCTCTTGATGGGTGTTTATTAAAATCGAATTGTGGCTCTATTCCTTTGTGTATTCTTTCTGGTTTAAATATGTGAGATATTTATATGTAAAGAGCATGAAAGCTCGGCCTGTTTGGCGTGAGCCCATAGAATATACCTGTGTTGTTTATAGACCACTGTATGTTGTTGATTTGTGGTCGCTGTTTCTTGTGTGGAAACTGTATGGAAGGATTCTGTTAGATACTGTATGTTTGATCAGTTTTATTGCTCCTTTGGAAACTCTGTCGTGGTTTTTGTGACAGTGACTAATGATACTTTTTGGGTTTCATTTGTCTTCTAATTTTTGCTTGTGAACGGGTAACTGTTGTGTTACCGTAGTCTTTACGACCCAGTGGAAGTTGTTCTTCCTTGTTATTGTGGTAACGGGATTATTGTTGACTGTGTACAATATTGATACATCTATACTTTATTTGGACGACTCAGAAGAGTCCTTGATTGAATCGTATATTGCTGTCCACTGCTGAGAATGTAGATTCATCCATGAGTTTTGTTATTTGTCTTCGTGGAAGCCTTGTAGAGGTAACAGGTCTTTTGTTCACTGCTATTTGTAATGATTAAGGATATAGATTTCCTGGGCATGCATTGCATTCTTTTGTGTAAGCTGTTCGAAAGTTTTGAAGAGGCTCAGTTGTTTTCCTTGTTTTGAAATGGGTATTCGATTTGCTTACATTTGTTTTATTCTGAATGATTGCCATGAATGGCATAGAAGGATTTATCAGCTAATTTCATATTACGCTGTTGTAGGGATTCAAGGTTATGAGTATAAACCCATTAACAGTATACAGTGTGTATATATATAGATTTATAAATGTTGTGATTTGGACGACTCTGAGGAGTCGATTGAATGATTTATATTATATTTGAGCCGAATATGTTTAAATAGTTGGTGAACGATAAACCAGTGGTTGGAAGGAATGACATGTACTAAGACCTCTGTTATTTTCTGGAATTACTTTTGTGTTGCATTGATTTTGTGGTACAGATTCTTTAGGAGAATATTTAGGTCTTCAATCTGTGCAAAATTGTGTAAAAGATGGGCAAGGTACAGCCGGTTTTCTTGTTTTGAATTCGGTAATCGGATTTGCTTGCCTGATGATTAAATAAGCTCCATTGTTGGGCTCGGATGTAATCGTATGCAATTATTTGTTTTATTGTTGTTCGGATTCATATGAACTTTTGGAAGGTATCTTGTATTGCTTGAACCTTATTGAATCTGATTTACGGGACACTGTCATTTTGTCACTGTTCCTTGAGTATGGTTGAATATTTCGTGTTCTGGCCCTGTTGGGGTGAGTCGCGAGTACCACACCTTAGACTTGCATGCGCCAAGGTAAGAATAGATATGCAATGTTCCTTTCCGTTTAATCAGTCCGATTTAGACTGAGCATGAATAGATATGCTATGTTCCTTTCCGTTTATTCAGTTCGTTTTTGACTGAGCATGTTTCGGAAATACTGTGTGGACGTCATGGCATAGTCTTTAGGAAACCTCAGATTGCTTGATGCAATGAAGTTTGTTGTAAAACAGCAATCTTGCTTGCGGCTTGTCTAACTTGTTCATTTATATACTGGTTGAATGTTTTCATATGTGAAGACGGTTCAGTAATGAACTTATGTGAAAGGAAGTATGAATGGTTTGGTTCTTTCTCTTCCTTTATTTAATATTTGTTGATATTTGTCTAACAGTGGGAAATTGTTTTGTAACATATTGGTGGAATCCGAATTGTTATGTTATTCCCTTTTTGGAAGAATGAAACAATCTGACCAATGTTGTGATTTTGGATTCAATGATTGTTTGTGTACATTCGTTCCTTGTTTCTTAATATTTGATGAAATATTAGAAAGTGATTAAGACTATTTTGTAACAATGACAGAGTTACATATTTGTAATCATTTTGTATTACAAGGGCATAGTCTGATTATGTTTACTTATGTGAATATCTGATCTCATTTAAACAGGGTGTTTAATGAAAACAATTGATGGATTGCAATTGTTTTAAAAGTTAGTGCTTATCATGCTCAGTTCATTGAACTGACTCATGTTGACTATTTTTGCAGATGGTTGCCGTAAGAGGTAAAAGCAATGCAGATCTGGCAGGCTGATCAGATTGTTTATTTGATTTGTTATGAATTACAGCTTGATTTTATAGATGTACTATATGTGAAAAGATGTTTCTTTTCCGTTAGCATTGTATCAAGTATGCTGTTGCATAAAATGTAATTGTATAGTTTTGATAGGAATGGAAATAAGTGTTTGAAACTTATGTGTTGTATTCTATTTCTGAAAGTTGACCTTCTTCGGTTTATGTAACGAAGGGGCATTGTTATCATTGTATAATATGGATGCTTTTGTGATTGACAATGAAAGCTTGCATGAAAATGAGATTGAATTCTTATGAGTGTTTAGTAGTTCTAATTTGTTCTAGCAAAAGCAATATTGGATTTAAATAATTGTCTTTCTAGAAGATAGGTTAAAAATGAGCCTAAAAGAGAACGCTAAACAAGCTGGATTAAATTACTAATCCCTAGTCCTAAGTATAACAGGACAATATTAAATTGGATTCTTAATCATTTATATATTTATACTAAAAGTATGATATAATTTCAGTTAAGAGAACTGATATACAATCAAATGGAGTTCAGTTGGCAATCTCAAGCAAAGGTTATGAGATATTGTCCGATTCTGTTGCTTTAGAATCAGGTGTATTCTAATGACTCCTTGATGAAGAACTTGACCTTAATATCTCTACCAAGTAATGGGTTTTATAGAGGAGGGTCGTCCTAAGATGAAGAATCCAGGGATCGGAAAGGCTAAACCTTAGGGAAAAGTCTTTAAAGTAATTTAAACTCAAGTGCGTAACGCTTGTTACTGAGTAGATCTTTTCGAGGTGGATTTAAAGGTTGACGACATAAGTCAACTACAGAGTTGTACCTCCGAGAAGATTAGGATCTTCTCAAAGTTACAATAATGCAGATGACTTATGGCAACACCCTTTACATTGATCGCTAAGATTTACACTTGATTTCGCACGAGTTACCACGGGACCGATTAAGAACGTGGTCATGTTATACGGCTTCGCTAGGAGATTCGGGTATCATGACACCTTTGGTTGAAGCTGCAAGGTTGAACCAAGATGTCATCATATCCCTAATCCTCGTGGGCATCCATATAACATTATCACCTTGTTAATCACCTCCGAGTGATTCATTGTGAAAGGAAGGGTGGATGAGTTAGTATAAGACATTCTATATAACATATGAATGGGGTGAAGGACGTATTCCAGATTGACGAGTATGCCGTTAAGGAATACGAGACATGAACAGTATGTTTCAAATCTTTGGCCAAAGTATCGCAAGCTGCTGATTGCGTTGTCCTAATTCACCTAGTCTAAGGGATGAGATGCCGATGAATAATAGTAACAATTATTCAGTTAGATTCCTTGGACAGAGCATTCTAAATCCCAGATTAGGGAAGAGAACCGCAAGAGTAATGTGTTAAATAAAAACACCGACTCTTATTACTCATGAATAGATCGGTAGATTACTGAGTCATGGAATGAATAGATCGGAGGTACTCCGAGTCATTACATGACTTGCATATGGTTATGCAGTTATATGAATAGTTATTTGAATTGTGAGTTCTAAATTATGTATTTAGAACCAAGATGCATTTAAAAAAAAAAAAAATTGACTTATTCTATTATCTAAAATGAGGATGTTACATCTTGGTATCGGAGTGAAGGTTGCAGCTCTTGGACCTATGAGTCCATAATCTGATAAAAACCTGAATTTTCTTGTGAGAAAATGGTTAGAACAAGGGGAACATTGCGAATAATGCTCCACCGAAGGAGGAGCTGCAACAACCTGTAACCTGGATGAGATCCTTGCTGCCCCGTTGGACACAAGAGATCGCTTAGGCGTGCTTGAACAGCAGTGACGGAAATGAGGAGGATGAAGAAGTGATAATAATAATCAGCAACCTCCTAAGGACAACCCCGACACGGGTGTTGATGTTAATACGTGAATGCACTGTCAACCGAGGAAACAAAAAGGCAGATTAGCGTGAGAACTCACTAATGATATAAAAAGGATAAGTCCACCTAAGTATGATGGCACCACATTAGGAGATGGAGCTGAGAACTGGCTCAGCGAAATGGAGAAGTACTTTGCAATAAGGAACTTCTCAGAAGAAACCAAGGCTATTTGGGGAGCCTATCAGCTTTCTCACGAAGCATCTTCGTGGTGGGATAGCCGAAAAGCTGAGCTAAACATTGATGAGACCAATATTACTTGGGATCAGTTTAAAGGCTATTTTAGGCAACGTTGGCTGCCACAACTTTTCTATGATCAGAAAATGACAGAATTTCAGAACTTAGCTCAAGGGAAGCTAACGGTAACTGAATACTGGGAGCGGTTTACAAAACTCCTCAAGTATGTACCGCAGTATCAAACTGACGAAAAGTTCAGGATACGGAAATTCATCATGGGATTGAATCCTGTGATAGGGGGAGAGGTCGATGTTCACAGTCCAACCACTATGGAAGGAGTTGTTGAAAAGGCCATAAGGCAAGAACAGAAATTAAAGGCTATTTCTGCCCATAAGGAGGAAGTGCGGAAGAAGACTGCAAACCCTTCTTCAACCTCTCTTGCACCCAGAAAAGGACCATGGAAAAAGTTTGGAAACAAGAGTAAGTTTCCAGGAGAAAACAACAAGAAAGCAGCAGTAAATAAGCCTGCTGGAAATGTAAGGGATAATTTTGTTAAAAATTATAACAATGGGCAGAAGCCCTATGGAGGACAGCGTGACAATTACAAGGCTGGAGGTAATGCTGAGCCTAAGAAGGGACCTGTAGGAGGCTGCTACAATTGTGGCAAGGACCACTATGTGAATCAATGCCCTTTGAAGAAGGATGATCGTAATCAGCAGCATAAGATACATGCTGCAGTAGCAGACAAGCAAGCTGAAAAGCAAGCAACACCTATAGAAGTTCCGGGTAAGTTATTCGGCATACCTGTCACTATTCTTTTTGATACAGAGAGTACCTGAATGTTTTATTTCTAATAAACTTACTTCTAAACTTAAAAGAAAATATGGGAAAATGGATAAATCTTGGTGTAGAGTACGGTAATAATTGCATTCATACGGTGAGAGTATGTGTCTCTTTGGAGCAGTCCTCGATTTACCTAATTTCTCCACGGAAGTTGATCTCTATGTTGCACCTTTAGGATCATATGACATTATTATTGGTGTCAATTGGTTAGCTGACCATAAAGAAAAGGTAGATTGCTATGAAAAGAACATAAAATGTTTAGATGATCAGCTGGAATCAGTAGAGATTCAAGGTGTGAAACGAGAAATTTCAGTTAGAAAACTGTCAGCTATGCAGCTTAAAAAGGCTAAGAATAAAGGATGTACTCTTTATGCAGTAAAGATATCTGAATCTTCAGAAGAAGATGGTGATTACATGAAGCAAATTCCACTGTTACAAAGTTTCAGGGATGTTTTTCCTGAGGAATTACCGGGGTTACCACCCAAGAGAGAATTTGATTTTACCATTGAAATCAAGCCTGGGACGGAACCTATTTCCAAGGCACCTTATCGGATGACTACTACTGAGTTAGTCGAGCTTAAGGCACAGTTACAAGAGCTTTTGTCTAAAGGATTGATTAGACCAAGTGTTTCACCTTGGGGAGCACCTGTTATATTTGTGAAAAAGAAGGATGGAACACTAAGGCTGTGTATTGATTATCGGATGTTGAACAAAGCAACAATCAAGAACCGATATCCACTTCCTAGGATCGATGATCTGTTTGATCAGATGCGTGGAGCAGTGGTTTATTCTAAGATAGACCTTTGATCTGGTTATCATCGGTTAAGGATTAAACAGAAGATATTCATAAAACGACTTTCCGAACAAGGTACGATACTTTATGAATTCACAGTTCTACCCTTTGGGTTAACTAATGCACCCGCAGCCTTTATGAATTTAATGAACAATATTTTTCAAGAATACCTAGACAAGTTTGTACTTGTATTCTTAGATGATATTCTCATTTATTCTAAAAGTGTTGAGGAGCACAATGAGCATTTGAAGATAGTTTTGGGAATTTTGAGAAAGAGAAAGTTGTATGGTAAGTTATCCAAATGTTCTTTCTTTGATTCAGAAGTTCACTATTTGGGTCATGTCATAAGTAAAGAAGGAATCGCTGTAGATCCTTCAAAAATAGTGGCAATAATCGAGTGGCTCGCACAAAGAAGAATGTGCACGCACGAAGTAAGAAGCTTCATGGGTCTTGCAGTTACTATAGAAAATTTGTAAAGGATTTTTCTAAGGTAGATGCACCAATAACTTCATTGCAAAAGAAGGATAAGAAATTCATGTGGAATGACAAGTGTGAAGCGGCTTTCAAAAGTCTGAAAGACCAGTTGACTTCTGCACCTATATTGGCTGTACCAGACCCTAATGGGAATTTTACTGTTGTAACGGATGCTTCTGGGGAAGGCCTTGGAGGTGTTTTGTTACAAAATGATCAGGTCATAGCTTATGAAAGTAGAAAACTTAAGTTACATGAGCTGAATTATGCCCCTCATGATTTGGAACTTGCTGCCATTGTTCATGCGCTTCAAGTCTAGAGACACTATTTACTTGGAAAACCTTTTGAGTTGAAAACTGATCACTTGGGACTGAAATATATTTTTACTCAGCCCAATCTGAATGCCAGACAGAGAAGGTGGTTAGAATTTTTATCACAATATGACTTTGATATTAGCTATATCAAAGGGAAGGAGAATAGAGTAGCTGATGCTCTAAGTCGTAGGAGGCACATTTCTGCTCTTATAACATTAAGAACTCAGTTTAAAGACGAGGTAAAAAGTGCCTCAGAATCAGATGCATATTTTCAGCAAGTAAAAGCAGCGCTTGCTGCAGAACCTAAAGATAAAAGGTATGAAGGTTTCCATTTTGATAATGAAGGAATCTTGCGTTATGAAAACAGGGTATATGTACCTATGTTAAACGACTTGAGGAAGAAGTTGTTAGTTGAATTTCATAATTCACCTTTCTCTGGACACCCAGGTATCACAAAAATGCTAGCTGATTTGAAACAACAATACTTCTGGAAAGGTATGAAAAAGGATGTGATAAATTTTGTGACTCATTGCCTGGAATGTCAGCGGGTGAAGGCAGAGCATATGCACCCTGCTGGACTGTTATATCCTCATAGCATACCGCAGTACAAATGACAAGTAATAACCATGGATTTTGTACAAGGACTACCTATGTCCAGGAATAAGCATGATGTTATCCTGGTAGTTGTAGATAAACCGACTAAGGTAGCTCATTTCATCGCTGGAAATCTAAAGGATGATTCACCGGTCTTTGGCAAGAGGTTCGTACACAAAATTTTTAGATTGCATGGTGTACAGTAACTGATTATATCGCATGAGATCCTAGAATGACGTCGAGGTTTTGGCAAACGCTTAACACAGCCCTAGGAACAAAACTAAACTTCGATTCGCATATCATCCGAGAAACGGATGGGCAAACCGAGAGGGTAAATCAAGTGTTGGAGGACATGTTGTGAATGTATTGCATGGATCAACAAAGTATAAATGGGAAGAGTATCTTCCATTAGTTGAGTTCGCATACAACAACACTTATCACTCATCTCTAAAGATGGCACCATTTGAAGCACTTTATGGAAGAAAGTGCGTAACCCTGTAAGTTGGGACACGGTGTTGAGGATAGAGTGGTAATTGGACCCGAGATTCTCACGAAATGGAACAATGACAAGTTAAGCCGATTCGTGACGATTAAGGAAGCGGCGGATAGACGGAGAAGAGCTATCTGACCTTAAGCGGGTTGATAGAAAGTTTGAGCTTGGTGATAAGGTTTTCTGTGTTAAACCCGAAAGAGTTCTATAACTTTTGGCAAGGCTGCCAAGTTGTCACCACGATTTGTGGGACCTTTCGAAATTTTCGAAATAATCAATCCGTAGCTTATCGTTTAGCATTTCCACCTTCTTTATCTCGCATGCATGATGTTTTCCATATTTCTTTGCTTAAGAAATACGTTTGGATAATCACATGTTTTAAATTGGAATTCCTTGCAGGTCAAGACCCGGGAATAATCGTGGTTAAACCCACACGAGTGCTGGAAAATCACCAATTGCATTTAAGAAATCGTGATATACAGCAATGTAAGGTCCAGTGGGACCAGTTTAGCGAAGAAAGTGCAACTTGGGAAAATCTGGAAGAGATGAAAATTGCTTTTCCTTCTCTTTTTGCAACAGAATGAAAACTGTTGACAAAAATATACTTTTATGAACTGATTGTTTTTAAGTATTTATGAAAGCCAGATTAAGGCAGACTTTATTCAGGTTGAATAAATGTGTTGTGACATTGATTTCTGGAACTATTTAATATGGAAGTAGTCACAGTGTTTGTGAACTAATAAATTGATTGACCTGAAGGTTAATTTAATATGTAATTCATCGGGACGATGAATCTTTTTAGGAGGGAAGCATGTAACACCCTGAACTGTTGTTACTTTCTCCTGGACATACAAGTGTTGATATGTGATTTCTTGTATAAGGATGTGTTCCTCGATTTAGAAATCATGCTTGATATGTATTGTAATTTCCTTGCAGATTGCAGATCTTGACTGAGTCAGAATATGATTAGACTCTTTTATTTATTTCATTTTGTGTCTGAATATTAATCTGATCACGGAATGAATTATAGAGATATTCATCTATAATATCTAGTCTTGGATCAGTGGAATTGATCCAAGTAATGCTTTAAATTTGTTTGTGATGAATTAGATCACAGACCTTGAACAGGTTGCAAGGTATGGAAGCATTGATTAAGCTGGTCAGGAGTATGACTCAGGCTGATCTTGGGAAATGAATTGGTTCCCGATATCGAAGTATATCTGGAAGGTCTCGGACGTGGACCAAGTAATAATTCTGTCATGTATATTCCTGTAGCCTAACGGCTGTATAGGAGTGAATCCTGTTCGGAGATGCATGATTTTGGGTCTTTTCTTGGCATATAAAATGTTATACCTTACTGGAATTATTAACGGTTAGTAACCTAAAACTAAAACCTAACCTAGGGGTTAGATTAGTGTTAATCTAACCTAGACCTAGGCTATGTGTTAATATCCTAAGTTAGTATCTATGTGTAAATTGGTTAGTATGGGTATTACCCTAAATTCTAACCTAAGATACTAACCTAACTAATGAGGAGATTATGAAGGGGCCTATGGAGGGGTGCGAACCATGGGCGGCGTTTTCTATGGCAATTAATGCTTGGGATAAGGATGAGGGACAGGTCATGGCGAAGGTTTAGGCAACGGCTAACCTGTTCTGACGTGGCAATTCGCTAAGTTTGGAAATGGGCATGAATTTTCATTGGACTGTCGCCAATTCTGGCGGTCGGTGGAAGATGAGTTTAAGCGGGAAAGTTGGTTTAATGGCATTCAATATTCTCGGAAGTCGAGCTCGGAACTCGCGAGAAGGCATGCAAATGGGAAATTTGTGGGTTTGTTTGGCTTGTCACGATTTTCGGTCTTCTCTCTCTCTCTGCTTGTTTACTGGTTCTTCGCACCAGTTCTCTTTGAGTTGCATGGCAAGTATGAACTGCCATAGCTCTTTTCTCTGTCATGGAGGATATATATGGGATGGAGACAGCAAAATTTTGTTGGTCGCTTTATCGTGGAAAAAGAAAAGGAAGTTTGAGCTCTTCCTGTGGTCTGCTTCGGAAATTTGATCAAAAATACAGGCATGATAGGCCCTAACCTTTAAATATCTTGTTGTCTTTCAAGTGATTTCATTAGAACAACTCTGTTCAAATGTTTTGAGAAAATAAATGATTTTCTATGGAGATCTTGTTTGATTTTTGTTACTGTATCTCTTCTGGTTCGATTTTTCAATTTCCTCTTGATGGGTGTTTGTTAAAATCGAATTGTGGCTCTATTCCTTTGTGTATTCTTTCTGGTTTAAATATGTGAGATATTTATATGTAAAGAGCATGAAAGCTCGGCCTGTTTGGCGTGAGCCCAAAGAATATACCTGTGTTGTGAATAGACCACTGTATGTTGTTGATTTGTGGTCACTGTTTCTTGTTGTGGAAACTGTATGGAAGGATTCGTTAGATATCTTGTATGTTTGATCGGTCTCTCTTTGCTCCTTTGGAAACTCTGTCGTGGTTTTGTTGACAGTGACTAATGATACTTTTGGGTTTCATTTGTTTTCTAATTTTTGGCTTGGGAACAGGCAACTGTTGTGTTACCGTAGTCTTAACGACCCAGTGGAAGTTGTTCTTCCTTGTTATTGTGGTAACGGGATTATTTGTTGACTGTGTACAATATTGATACATCTATACTTTATTTTTACGACTCAGTGGAGTCCATGATTGAATCGTATATTGTTGTCCACCGCCTTTGAGAATGTAGATTCATCCATGAGTTTTGTTATTTGTCTTCGTGGAAGCCTTGTAGAGGTAACAGGTCTTTTGTTCACTGCTAATTGTAATGATTAAGGATATAGATTTCCTGGGCATGCATTGCATTCTTTTGTGTAAGCTGTTCGAAAGTTTTGAAGAGGCTCAGTTGTTTTCCTTGTTTTGAAATGGGTATTCGATTTGCTTACATTTGTTTTATTCTGAATGATTGCCATGAATGGCATAGAAGGATTTATCAGCTAATTTCATATTACGCTGCTGTAGGGATTCAGCGGTTATGAGTATAAACCCATTAACAGTATACAGTGTGAATATATATAGATTTATAAATGTTGTGATTTGGACGACTCTGAGGAGTCGATTGAATGATTTATATTATATTTGAGCCGAATATAATTAAGTAGTTGGTGAATGATGAACCAGTGGCTTGAAGGAATAACATGTACTAAGACCTCTGTTATTTTCTGGAATTACTTTTGTGTTGCATGGATTTTGTGGCATGATTCTTTAGGAGAATATTTAGGTCTTCAATCATGCAAAATTGTGTAAAAGATGGGCAAGGTACAGCCGGTTTTCTTGTTTTGAATTCGGTAATCAGATTTGCTTGCCTGATGATTAAATAAGCTCCATTGTTGGGCTCGGATGTAATCGTATGCAATTATTTGTTTTATTGTTGTTCGGATTCATATGAAATTTTGGAAGGTATCTTGTAATGCTTGAACCTTATTGAATCGATTTACGGGACACCGCTTGTCGTTTTGTCTTTGTTCTTGAGTATGGTTGAATATTTCGTGTTACGCCCTGTTGGGGTGAGTCACGAGTACCACACCTTAGACTTGCATGCGCCAAGGTAAGAATAGATATGCAATGTTCCTTTCCATTTAATCAGTCCGATTTAGGCCCGAGCATGAATAGATATGCTATGTTCCTTTCCATTTATTTAGTTCATTTTTGACTGAGCATGTTTCGGAAATACTGTGTGGACGTCATGGCATAGTCTTTAGGAAGCCTCAGATTGCTTGATGCAATGAAGTTTGTTGTAAAACAGCAATCTTGCTTCATGCTTGTCTAACTTGTTCGTTTATATACTGGTTGAATGTTTTCATATGTGAAGACGGTACAGTGATGAACTTATGTGAAAGGAAGTATGAATGGATTGGTTCTTTCTCTTCCTTTATTTAATATTTGTTGATATTTGTCTAACAGTGGGAAATTGTTTTGTAACATATTGGTGGAATCCCGAATTGTTATGTTATTCCCTTTTTGGAAGAATGAAACAATCTGACCAATGTTGTGATTTTGGATTCAATGATTGTTTGTGTACATTCGTTCCTTGTTTCTTAATATTTGATGAAATATTAGAAAGTGATTAAGACTATTTTGTAACAATGATAGAGTTACATATTTGTAATCATTTTGTATTACAAGGGCATAGTCTGATTATGTTTACTTATGTGAATATCTGACCTCATTTAAACAGGGTGTTTAATGAAAACAATTGATGGATTGCAATTTTTTAAAAGTTAGTGCTTATCATGCTAGTTCATTATGAATCGACTCATGTTGACTATTTTTGCAGATGGTTGCCGTAAGAGGTAAAAGCAATGCAGATCTGACAGGCTGATCAGATTGTTTATTTGATTTGTTATGAATTACAGCTTGATTTTATAGATGTACTATATGTGAAAAGATGTTTCTTTTCCGTTAGCATTGTATCAAGTATGTTGTTGCATAAAATGTAATTGTATAGTTTTGATAGGAATGGAAATAAGTGTTTGAAACTTATGTGTTGTATTCTATTTCTGAAAGTTGACCTTCTTCGGTTTATGTAACGAAGGGGCATTGTTATCATTGTATAATATGGATGCTTTTGTGATTGACAATGAAAGCTTGCATGAAAATGAGATTGAATTCTTATGAGAGTTTAGTAGTTCTAATTTGTTCTAGCAAAAGCAATATTGGATTTAAATAATTGTCTTTCTAGAAGATAGGTTAAAAATGAGCCTAAAAGAGAACGCTAAACAAGCTGGATTAAATTACTAATCCCTAGTCCTAAGTATAACAGGACAATATTAAATTGGATTCTTAATCATTTATATCTTTATACTAAAAGTATGATATAATTTCAGTTAAGAGAACTGATATACAATCAAATGGAGTTCAGTTGGCAATCTCAAGCAAAGGTTATGAGATATTGTCCGATTCTGTTGCTTTAGAATCAGGTGTATTCTAATGACTCCTTGATGAAGAACTTGACCTTAATATCTCTACCAAGTAATGGGTTTTATAGAGGAGGGTCGTCCTAAGATGAAGAATCCAGGGATCGGAAAGGCTAAACCTTAGGGAAAAGTCTTTAAAGTAATTTAAACTCAAGTGCGTAACGCTTGTTACTGAGTAGATCTTTTCGAGGTGGATTTAAAGGTTGACGACATAAGTCAACTGCAGAGTTGTACCTCCGAGAAGATTAGGATCTTCTTGAAGTTACAATAATGCAGATGACTTATGGCGACACCCTTTGCATTGATCGCTAAGATTTACACTTGATTTCACACGAGTTACCCTGGGACCGATTAAGAACGTGGTCATGTTATAAGGCTGCCTAGGAGATTCGGGGTATCATGACACACTGGTTGAACTGCAAGGTTGAACCAGTATGTCATCATATCCCTAATCCTCGTGGGCATCCATATAACATTATCACCTTGTTAATCTGCCTCCGAGTGATTCAGTTGTGAAAGGAAGGACTGACAGTAGTTAGTATAAGACATTCTATATAACATATGAATGGGGTGAAGGACGTATTCCAGATTGATGAGTATGCCGTTAAGGAATACGAGACATGAACAGTATGTTTCAAATCTTTGGCCAAAGTATCGCAAGCTATTGATTGCGTTGTCCTAATTCACCTAGTCTAAGGGATGAGATGCCGATGAATAATAGTAACAATTATTCAGTTAGATTCCTTGGACAGAGCATTCTGAATCCCAGATTAGGGAAGAGAACCGCAAGAGTAATGTGTTAAATAAAAACACCGACTCTTATTACTCATGAATAGATCGGTAGATTACCGAGTCATGGAATGAATAGATCGGAGGTACTCCGAGTCATTACAGCTGCATATGGTTGTCTGTTATATGAATAGTTATTTGAATTGTGAGTTCTAAATTATGTATTTAGAACCAGGATGCATTTAAAAAAAAAAAAAATTGACTTGTTCTATTGTCTAAAATGAGGATGTTACGTACTCCCATTGAAGTGTCCAGTAATTTTGTTCCATCTAGCACTTCAGAATCGGCACATGCTCGAATCAAGGATGTATGAAATTACATAAGGACCCAACCAATGCACCTTTAACTTTTCAGGATGGTGTAGAAATTTTGAATCATATAGCCATACCATTTGGCCAACATCAAATTGTTTGTTCTTAATGTGGTGGTCAAGCCATGCCTTTTGCTTAGCTTTTTCAGTTGTTTGGCTCCATCTTGCTAACAAGTGCCTTTCATCCAACTTCATCAACTCATCTATTCTCTCTTCCAGCACTTGTTCATCATCCAATCCTCCTACGTGCGCTCTATGCAGCGATGGTAGCATAAATTCAATTGGAAAAATAGCCTGCACCGAACACCAGTTGAAATGGTGTGGCCTTGTTAAACCTTTTATATGTTGTTTTGTATGCCCAAAGGACTGCTGACACCTTTTCATCCCAATCCTACCTACCCACATCACATATCTTAGTCAATGTGTGACTAAGGATTTTTTGAATGCCTTTGTAGTCCCATTTTCCTGAGGGTGATAAGGGGTAGTCTTGTGATGGGCTACCATGAATTCTACCAAAGAATCCTGATTGTTTCATTTAAGAAGTGAGTGCCCCTATCACTTGTTAAACTTGAAGGGCACCCATACCTACTAATAATGTTCTCCCACAAAAATCTAGCAGCTATAGTTGTGGTGCAATCCTTAGTGGGTGTGGCCTTTGCCCATCTTGTCAGATAATTAGTACAGGTAATTATATACCACGAGTTAGTCCTTAGCGTAGTTGGTGAGATTGGTCTGAAAAAATCTATTGCCCACTTTTCAAAAGGTTCCGCACTAGCGATGGGGCACAAGGGCATCTCGTCCCTTTTTCTAGGTTTTCTAAGGCACTGGCAATGGTCACAAGCCTTGTAAAACTCAATACAATCCTAGTGAATCGTCTCCCACCATAGTCCAGTGACTAGGATCTTGCGTGCGGTTGCATTCCCTACATAGTGTCCTCCAACAATCCCACCATGGGATTCTTCTATTATAGCTACGTGTTCATGTTCTAATACACACCGATGCAAAACCTCATCGCAGCCCATCTTATACAAATCCCCATTGATCAACATGAAGGGCGTGGCACGTATGGCTAACCTTTTCCTTTCCAGAGCATTCATCCCTTTGGGTGCCACACCTTCTTTGAGAAAAACAAAATGTCTTCTAGTTCTGAGGGCACGCACCGCAACCCGAATATTTGTAAAGGCCCAAAGATGGATTCCTCGATACTCTACATGTCCTCTCCCGAATCAATCCTTGATAAATGATCTAGCCCATAATTGTTCTTTCCCAGTTTTACCACCACTTTGACTTTGAATTCCTAAAATAAAAGTACCCAACAACATATGCGCCCGCAACACTACTTTGTTTACTAAATACTTCAAGGCCAAGTGTAGAATATGAAGGAGTTCACAGCGAGATATTGTCTAAATTTGTGGATCACATAGATAATTGAAAATGCCTCATGCTCGGTCATTGTATAATTCGCTCTACTGGTGTCAACTTTCTACTTGCAAAACACAAGGGGTGATCAACAATCCCTCTCTTGGTTGAAAAGGATGGCTCCCATTTTTGTACCGCAGGCATCCACATGGACATGGAAAGGTTTATCCTAGGAGGGGAATCGTAGAATCGGTGCGGTGATAATATTTTCTTTTAGAGTGTCAAATTCCTCCGATGTGCCTCCCCTTTGAAAGGAACTCTTGTGTCGAGTAATATTTCCAAAGGCGTGGTGATCTTGGTGTATCCCTTAATGAACTTTCTATAGTACCCAGTGTGTCCAAGAAATCCATGCACTGTGCTTTGGTTGGTAGGCTCCCCTAACCCTACAATAATGTAGAACTTTCATGGGATCCACATATGATATGTCCCAAAACCGTTCCAAAAAGAGTTGCAAAGATACATTTCTTGATGTTGAGGGAGATCCTCAACTACGAACATCTTTCAAACATCAACCTCAAGTTATCACAATGGTCCCTTACCAATCCATACACTATCCAATCATCTAAATATACCTAAAGGAACTTGTGGATGAAGTCCTTAAATGCTTGTACTACTATGCACAAAAATACAGCGGGCACATTCTTTAGCCCAAAGGGCATGACCGTGTATGTAAAGCTTCCCCACTCGGTGGCAAAAGTTGTCTTTTCTTGGTCTTCCTTGGCAATCCTTACTTGGTGATATCCCGAGAATCCATCCAGTAAAGGAATAGATCTCGCATCTAGCAACTCCTTCCAAAATATCTTCAGTAAAGGGGGTGGAAAAAGGATCTATGATACAAATAACATTTAATTCCCTGTAATCCACACATATCCTAATCCACCCATCCTTCTTTATGCTGATCACCATTGGACTTATCCACTCTGATTCCTCCATAGCCTCAATGATACCAGATGCTATCATCTTCTCTAGCTCTTCCTTAACCCTCACGCACATGTTGGGATTCATCTTGTAAGGCCTCTTCCTGATCGGGCGTGCACCATCTTTAAAATTTATCCTCATTTCCTCCAATAAATGGTGGAAACTTTTCAACTCATGGTATCCACGTGGGAATAAATCCTCAAATTTACACAAGAGATCGATGATCCTTGATACTTCCTTGTGTAACGGTAGTCCCCAATGATAGCTTCCTTGGGCTCCTCTTCTGAGTTGATGTTAACTTTCTTAGTTTTGAGGGGTTCATGATACGCGCGGACACACGCATCCACACTTGTCAACTCACATCCCAACCAAATGGTCGACATTTAGGCTTTCCATCTCCTCCCCATCAACAATGTATACCATCTTTCCTTTCTCCTTTTCAGCACATGTGCACTCAAATTATATGTCTTCTGGTTCCTCTTCTTCAAACCGTGCTTCTAAGCTAGGCCCACCGAGTAAGTTTACTAACCTATCTTCCACCATAGCACAATCCCCTAGAGTGAGGTGCTTGATAGTCTACAATGCCTCATCAACTGGTTGCTTGTTACTTCGGTACTCGAATGTGTGGACCAAGTCGCGCCAATTCCTACCAACCTCCCATTTGGTGGCATGTTTCAGAATGGATATACCAAGCATGCGCACAACCTTGTAGTGTCAAATACAACTTGTGTACCCAAAGGGAGGGTGGTAAAGCTTCCGCCACTTCTCCCCAGACCCTCTCATATGCCTAGATGTGGGAAGAGGTGGTTCCATTACCATTGTAATCCTTGATAGTGGTGGGTATGTTACTTTTTAGAATCAGTTTATGAGCGCAATTCTAACTTCGTGCCATTTCAAAAAAATTTCACTATGCACACCCACCACCTTGTTGTTGTCACTTCGTCGCTCATCCTCAATCCAGTGAGCTTCCATCTCTCTCAAAAATACCTCAAGGTATGCAACCCTAGAATACTTGGTTATTACCTTTCCTCCGAGGCACCAAACCGTACGCTGGCGTCATGGTTACCTTGGTTAATGATCCTTTCAGATTATCGCATGCTATACTAGTAGTATCTACCGATGATTGAGCATCATCAAACTAGATGACTCCTTTCATAAGGTGGATGGTCTCTCGTATCTCTTATGGAGCGCACATATATTACGTCCAGACTTCCTCCCAAGGGGTTCAAGGTATAGGGGTGGATTTTCCATCAACCAGTGGTATAACTACCCGCTCTTCTTTATTCTCAAAGCTTATGTACCCCTTGTTAAACTGGAGATCGACATTATTCTTATAACACCACGGGCACCCAAGTAGAGATGGGAAATTATGTACCTCGGTAAGCACCAAGACTTCAAATTCCCAGTGAACCTAGTCCCCTGAATGGTAATGGTCACATCCTTCAATACACCTATGGGCATTGCCTTTGTCTTATTTTCCATATACAACACATTTTAAGATGGCTGTAATGCAGGTCTTCCCATTTGATGTCAGGTATCTAGAGTGAGAACATTAACTTTTGCACCTGTGTTAATGAGGATGTTGCTAAGCAACCATCCATCCACTATTACATTTAGGGTAATCTCTTTGTCATAATCAAGGATGTGAGGCGGGAGGTTTGCATGCAGGATCTGCCTTTCATGTTCTTCCCCATTGCGTGGTACCTTTTCCCTCAACCATGCTCCTAGAAGGGGAATAATATTCTCCTACCATGAGTTTACACACATCCTTAACCTCGTCCAAGTCACCGTTTGGTGCTTCTATTGTTCTTCTTTTCTCATCCTTTCGGTGTATGCTCTTTTAAGCATTGGATCTACCCTTGTAAAATTCAAATTACATCCATGGTTTCCTGGTAGAATTCTTTCTAGTGAGCCAGGTTTGGATACTTCCCATGTACTACTTCTCTTGAAACCAAAGGTCTCTACCTAGGCACTTCCCTTGTGCGTGCGGATTCCATCCTTTTTGTTACAATAACAAGCTCCAGTTCGATTCACGTATTACTCGTGAAAGCCATTACATGTTAGCCTTCTTAATACTCACCATGGCAGCGCCCTTATCCTTCCTGGTACTGCTAACTCATATGTTTGTATAACTCTGGGCACTCTTTGTACTTTTTTTTTTTCCACACTAGGAGCATTGTAGAAGATCTGGACATTCGCGCTTATAATGGTTTGTGGCTCCACAATTAAAACACATCCCACGCGAGAACTCACTTCTTCCTTCGTGGTTACCATGACCATGAAATCCTTTACGAAACCCTCTTCCATGTGCACCTCCATCTCTACACTCCCCATACCCACGGTCATCTCCCTTGGAACTACTGGCAATGCCCCGCACACCAAGATCAATTGCCTCATGAATCTATTAAATCAATCTACAATCCTTAGTGTCATGTGTGGTTGAGGTACATATCTTATAATAACAAGATATGTTTTGCGGATCACGCGCTGCAAAGCAAGGGCCACCTACTTGCATCATGGTCCTTGTGACATATTTCGTAATTTACCGCTATGGCACACACCATCTTCTCGAGTACATATTGTTATCCAAAATTCACCCTCAAGGTAATTTTGATAACATGCATCAAATTATTCAGTCCCGAGTAAGTAAGATTGATTCAAGGCCCAAATCATGTTTTTCGAGGTCCCTCATCCTTTTTCTAACTCTCCCATCCATGAATAAATCCCAATGAGTTAGAAAAAGGAAAAAATGCAAAAATAAGGTGCAGGATTGTTTTAAAGAATTTGGTCTAAATGGGTTTGGGTTGTACCACCGGTCGTACCAAGGTTCATCGTATCAAGCTTGGGGCTGAAATACAAAGAAAATCAGCTAATTTCGACATTTTGTCCTTGTCCATGGGGACATATTTGGGACGTGAGGGACGTGAAAAGTTACCGAAAGCAAGAGAAAAATCATAAGTCTTTTTTTCGCGGTTTGGGACAGGACAAAAGTCATTTGGATGAATCAGCCGATGTTTCAAAGACATTCCCAAGAATTTTTTCAAAGCCCCGGTTGGGACGAAGGTAATTTTGATAAGCCCATCATCAAGCAGAGATTTTCATCGTGACAACTGGGACAAAGTACGTGAGTGGGATGTGAAAAGGTGAAAAATCCAAAAATAGGAACAACGGCCCGAATCAGCTGATGCGGTGAGATTGGCGAAGGGGAAAAGAGAAGGACTTAGAAAATTTTCCAAGTTTCCAAGGTCCAAAGTTTTCAAAGGTAAAGTTTTGGCCTAACTCCCATCCATGAATGGAATCGAATGTGTCATCCAATGGTGGAGCACGGGGGAAAATGGGAAATTTTCCCAAAGTGAAAAATGTCAAATTTTCAAAGGGCAAAGTGCTCCCCTGCCCGAGCCAATAAAAAAAGGTCACGTGTTGGCAAAATTTTTAAGGAAGGGCCCGAAAGAAAATTTTCAAAGGATGAGCTCATGATGGTTGTCATCCAGTGATGGAGTACGGGAAAATTTGAAATTTTTTCCAAAGACCAAACGGGTAAAAATTCAAACTTTTTCCCCAATCCATTTTGGGCCTGTTTTTTCCCTAAATCTTTAAATGGCCATAACTTTTGATCCAGAGCTCAGATTTTCACGTTCTTTATATCAATGGAAATATGGTGAAATTATCTACATGATTTCAGGGTCAATATTTCATTTTGGTTCAGTTTGGAGAGAGAAAATTAAAAACACCTCTGGCACGTGGTAATGGCTAGAAATGACGTTTCAACAACTAGCTTTAATGCAAAATACAGTTTGCCACTTTTAAGTTTGCTAGGGTTCTCACCTACCACCATAATGAGATGAATTAAATGTAACCTAGAGGTGGTTGGGGTAGATTTGTATTTCCTCTCTCTTCCCTCTCTCATTCTTCCTATAAATTGTAAGGAGGGGCTTCTTTCTAAGCATTGGACATTCTTGTTTTTCCCCTCCCTTCTTCTCTTTGGCAGGTGAATTTGTGGAGTTCAAACCTCCCATTTAAAACTATAATGCAAATTTTCCTCTTGGAATTTTGTAGTTTATTGTATCAATCTTTGGAGCAAGTAATGCATGTCTCGTGGATGATTCTCAACCCCTCTCGTGTTCATTTGCATCCTCTTGATCTTTATTTGTAAATTTTGTTATCTCGTGCATGATCTTGCATCACATTTTAATGGTTTGTGTTTATTGGTGAGATAGGTGTTCTTCATTCCTCAATGCATCACCTTTGTTAGTTTAGGTTTATTTTTATGCATCTTCTTACCCTGTCTCCTTAGCAGGTTAGATTAGATTTTGAGTAAACCCTCGCATTTTTTTCATGTGCATCTGAACAAAGGAATATGAATTGGCCTTCATCCGAAGAGCTTTTCCGATTTCGCAAGGTCCACACTTCGGAAAATCTCCATGTTATGCAATCACATTGAGAGCCTCAACCCATCGAGTTGCGAGACACTGGGGGTGTTGTGATTTGGTGATAACACATATCCACCATTATATTTTATGTGCCCTTGTATGTTACAATCCATGCAACACATCCCTCCGCGAATATTTAGAACTATGTTGGTAGATAATTTCTCCAATTGTTTAGCCATGGCAACAATCTGAGCCTCCAGAAATGGGCTAACACCAGTGTCAACACTACCGACTACCTCAGCATGTAAAGTAACTTCTAATGCTTTGTACGGGTCCATGAATGTTTTATGAGATAAATACCTCCTAAAGGGTGTGATCAACCCTACAACAAACCACTAAGCATGTTGTGAAGGGTGGATATCATAAGAAAGTTTAGATAATAGAGTTTTAAAATGTGTATCATATTCCCACACACTCTCTGCCATTCCCTGCTGGATTTCTTTGAGAGAGTTGATGCTCTTCTGTTCAAACTCAGGTATGTGGAATTCCACCAAGAATGCATTTCTCAGTGTGGTATAATCCACAACAGTCTGATGAGGGTCATACTTTCTATACCAACTATGTGTGCATCCTTACAAGGTCATCACAAATTGACTAGCCTTTCGATCTTGGGTCATGATTCCCTTCGCACGCCATAGCAGCTCGCACTTATGCACATGCTCCATGGCATCTTCTATCCCACTGTAATCTGGTAAGTGTAGAGACATCTCGAAAAAGACTTGAGGAGGTGGTTGAGGCCCCTGCCCTCCCAATCTAGTCCCTTGGTTTCCTCTGGTGTTTCCTCCTCCACCGGATCCACTAGATCCTGAGCCACCAGCTCCACCACTTCCACCTCTAGATCCTCCTATGTTAGGTATAGGGCCTATGTTTTTCATGCCGAATGCTCGTTGTCCCACTGAATTACGCACCGACAGTTTGTGAACTATTACCACTCCCAGTCATATTCCCCACCACTTCCTAACATGCTTCCAAAACCAGTTGTATACATGCCTTGTCCAAACATTCCACCAAATACCAGAATAGTGTGTGAAGCTATAGAAGTCCCAAACGAGAAGTTTATCTCCTAGGTGCCGATTGGTTGCTTTCACTGAAATCAAATGGATCAACTATATGTTTCCCTCATTCAAAAAACTAAGCACTAAGATTCGGTGCTAGGTAGGGTTAGATGCACGCCAACAACTCTTCTTTCTCTATGTGATAGACTCTCATAAAAACCGCAAGGTTTTCTCTCCCACGCTTACCAAGATGGGGTACCACAGACTATTCAGGTTCCACATCCTCTGCGTGAACCTCAACTCCCTTCCACCATGTCTAGATCCATAACCCACTTGTAATCCCATGCTATCTATCGATATCCTTTTAACGTGCTTCATTATACTTGAGCCATCTCTCCTCCCTTTCCTGTTTAGTCATTAGATCAACCATACTTCCCAACCTGGCTTCCTTGCCTAACACTCAAGGTGGTTTAGCCGGCCATAGGAAATGCCTCTAAACCCATGGTTACCATCAAGATTTTGATCGCAAGGGGAATAACACGCAGAAATGATCCCCTAGGCTCTCGCAAGAACTCAAACTCAACAACTTCTAGACAGGAATACGTGGAAATGGCATATTCCGTGAGTGTAGTTAGTCAGGACTCCCTTCCACCAATGATCTATAGCAAGACGGGTCCACGTTAGATTAACATCTTGTAGGTTCTGATACATTTATTGGGTCCAAGGGTGTGAGTTATAATGCCACCCCGATCTATATGTATAAGCTGAGAGCCATTAGAATAACTCTACTGGGAAACAACAGAAGAAGGTTTCATACAACTCATGATAAAGAGTGTCTTCCACCCATCTTTACGTATCAAACCTAGATCTGGTACTAAATATCTGAGAGAATTCATCCTCCGTGCCCTAAAACCAATCTTCAACACCTTCAAGTGTTAAGCGCTCCGCCATCACTTTTTGCAGAGATCATGATATATGCCATGTTCAACTACAACTTTGAAAAGAGGGTCCCGACAACAAAACCAAGATGTAGTAATTTTTACACCACACTAAGAACAAGGGAACCTCATGTGTGCCAGCCTATCACCCAGTGGGTGTTTGGCGGTCAACCAACCAAGGTGCACGAGAGGGAGCCAAGTCTCTCTTTTATGTGAGTTTAGCGGAAGGCATGCTCATGATCTTGACTTAGTGATTTAAAAGACATGAAAAAGCTATAGAGCTCAGAACGGCTGCTATACCCTTTAAGTCATAATAAAAGAAAAGCATGCAAAAAAAGTAATATAACTAGGAACTTGTAATTCCACCATTATTTATAGCATTCAAGTAAGATTCATGATTATACAAGAACATAAGTACAATAAAAATATGTAGGTAATATAGAGAAAGAGTCTTAATACATTTGTCAGGGAAACCTTATCACATTCATTCATAGTATTACTTATAAAATATTACAGAAGGCAGACCGTAGTCATGCACCATGTGTGGATCCATACATGTATTCTTAAAAAAAAATTTGCATTCCCCATTTCCCCATTACATCCTTGCTGGAATCCTTTACCCATTTTCATCGCATAGTTCTCATAGTAATTCTGCAAAGCTCCGCTACCTTACTTCTACCTCCTTTTATTTCCAAGGGCACACATATAAATAGGCCTCTGAGCTCTAACAAACTCCTCTGCAGCCTTAGATCTGGCCCTAAGTGTCAAGGTATGGGTCACCCAGTGCATGCCTCTCCATGTCATGATTAACTTTTTGGATCTTTCTATCACAAGGTATATTCCTTCCAGGACACCCTGTTGCCAGGATGGAACCTTATCCAAATGGAACATGTTCTTCATGTGTCCTACCCAAAAGGCCAAAAATGGCTAAGTCTTGAATTGTTCTTCACATGGCACGTGCATCCGGGTTCTCCAAGAAGCCTTTTGAATACTTCCTATGCACCTTAACTTGTGCGCTTCCTTTGGCCATGTGGGCCTACATGCCTTTAAGATTTGGAAGCTAAGATAGGGGCCCAATAGGTTATATCATTATAAATTAAGCAAAAATTCTAGTAATTTACCTATTTCATGCAGATAACATATTACCTATGCAAACATGATTTCATAAGTCATAATAGTACAACATATTAAGAAAAAATCACATGTCAACGCGTTTGAACCTTCTTAAATAGATGTCATCATAGATACCAAAGTCATGTTAGAGGTGTTATAACCTTCCCCTGAGGAGAGATAAGAATCAAGCCTGCCCTAGCGCCAAAGTGACACTTTGCTCCATCATAATTTAAAGTCCAATAGTTACTTGGGAAGACTGACATTGGATCATCTTTGGCATCATCCTCCTTCAATTTCGACACCTCTACCGTGCATACTTCATCAAGCGGGGAGAGATCTCGAGTCCCTGTGGCATTCCCTATACCCATGGAATCAAACGAAAGGAAAAGGGGTAGGTCATTCTCCAATTGACATTCCTATTGACATTGTCTCAACAATTACAGTTTTGTCCTTTACAGTAGGAACTCCTTCAATCAAACCCGTAGTTTCTAGTTCCATTGTAGGAACCAAATTTTCTTCTGGTGTTGAGCTTGTAGGTTTGTTTAACTGGTTTGTATCAAGCTCAAACTCAGAATGAACTCTTGGCCTCTTCTTTATATTAGCTAGATATATGTCAAAGGGTTTTGGGTAACCTGTGCCATGAAGACCTTCTCTAAATGTAGGAATCTTACTTCCTAAAACAAAGTGGAGGGAATCACCTTCATGTAATGAATCTAAGGATGAAGGATCATATTATAGTTGGTTTCTCAATCTATAATATAAAATTTTGTTAGAACCATATTAGGTATGAGGGTGACTAGAAACACTATAGTTCTAATTGACATCGCTTTGAGGCTGTCATAGCCTCTCAGCGTGTTTTGTGTTGAGGAGAAATTAGTTTCTTTGTAACCTGATTTCGAAGGAAAGAGAAGGGACTATGTTCATTGCTTCCCCTTTGTTAATCATTGCATGATTTACATAGTTATTTTAGATCCAAACTTGTAAAAACAAGGCCGGATCACCTCTACGAGCTATTTCAGCATCTATGGGTATCTTATTGATGTCAAATACGAATCCAACATCTCTTTTAGGCTTCCCTAGAGGATAAACATCAAATTCTATATGGTTTATCTACACTTCTAGAGGAGGGGTGACATTAATCAAATTCCCAAGACCTAGTGCTTCTAATAAAGTGGCTCTGTGAGTAGGGGAATTCTTTAACATATCCAAGAAGGAAATGTGAGAGAAGGTCTTGGTTAGGTCATTGATCAAGTCATAAGCTCCTACTAGCTTGCCTAGTGTTTCATGAATGTCATCTGATATAGTCGGGTAGATTGGGATAGGCTACAAAGAATAGTCTTTGGTTCTAGTGGCCACATTTATTTGAGGCTCAGTATCTAGCTCTACAAGACCCACTATCTTAGTCTCTGAGATGCCCATCCAACAAGGGTGCAATTGATGGGTTTGATGAATTTGAAGCTTCCTGATCATTGGTTCCCACCATAATACCCTTGTTTGATCCATTGGGGTCTAGCTTACCATTATTGGGTCGATTTGGGAGAGGATCGTTGAAGATCCTAAGCAGAATATTTTGAGGGGACATTGGTCCCATGCTAGCATTTTGATTAGGCATAATGGGATTTTCCAAAAACATGTCAACAAAAAGTTGTCTTTGGTCTTCGGGTAGACGTTGTAAAAAATTATTACAATCTCAAAAAGTTCTGGCATTGTGCCCTCGGACTCTATGAAAACCACAATATAAGTCGGGGTCATAATCTTGAGGTCTCTGGTTTTTATTTTTTTGTGGTCTAAAGTTTCAATTGTTATTCAACTGTTGATTGTTATAATTGAAGTTTGGAGCCCATTGCCCCGATTTTGAACCTGGTTTGGGTACCCACCTAGGTATTGACTAGGGCCTTGGGCCTGCACTTGTTGAACTTGTTTTTTTTTTGTTGTTGTTGAGGATGGTTGACGTCCACAATGTTGATCGTAGGTGAATTTTTTTATTTCTTTGGTTATTGTCATTTACATTGTTGTTAGTAGTGTTTGCATTGGGGGTGCTAACAACATTTGGTTTCTTCACCTGATTAGTAACACCATCAGTTGTAACCCCACGATTCTTGTTGAGGACCTTTGGTCCCTATTTTTTTATGTTGTTAGGGTAACCAGAGTTACCTTGGTTAGGAGTGATCAGTCTCCCGTTTGTTCCATAGGTCTTGTGACCACTTTCTATAGCTTCTTGATCAATTTGGAGAGCACCCTCTAATACTTCTTCATAGCTCCTCAATGGAAACTTCTAGACTTCTTCCTTTGTTTCCCTATTAAGGGAGTGAAGGAATAGATCAAAAATCTCTGTTTGGTCCATGTTAGGAGTGCTTCTTTGAAGAATAAAGGACTTGCTGCCATCTTTGGATGAAATGGGCAACAGACTCATTGTGCTCTTTTTTGATATGGAGGAATTATATAATTCCTGTTCTCAAAATATTTTCATGTCAAAATCTTTAATAAAATCTAACACAAGTTTCTTGAAATAATGTATCGAAGCCTTTGGTATTCTATAATACCAGTTGAGAGAAATACCTTCTAACATCTTAGGGAATATTTTTACAATGACTGCATCCCATGGGAGTAGCTCTTGAATGACAGTTACGTACGCCTTGATGTGTGCATTAGGATCTCCTTCCCCTTTAAATTTTGGAAGGTCTGGTAGAGGTCTTGGGAGCATGAAATTCCATATAGATAAGTCAAGAGGCTCTTTTAGATATTTTGAATAGGTGCCTATTGCATAAGACTCAACCATTGATGGAATTTTTTGGGGAAGTGTAGGTGGAATTGGTTGTTGGAATGGTGCAGCATATACATTTTTGAGGCATAAGGCATCCCCTATGGCTGACCATATGGGCCTAGATAAGAATACATGTCCCCCTGTGGTGACTTAGAATACATGTGCATGTAAGGGGGAGGATTATTTTGATATGGATGTTGAGGTACACAATCGGGAATGTTGAATTTCCATATGGCATGGAATTTGAGAATGCACTTCCAGTGGTGCTTGTGGAGGGTATCCATATGTAGCATGGGGGGCATACCCAAGGTTCCCAACCTAGTTAGAAGGTCTTTAGGGATAGGAACACCCATGTAAACCAGAGGACCTAGTGCAATAGGCACTTGGCCATAGTTCTATGGGTAGAAAGGAATCTTCCCTTGCCTAGTATATGAATTCTAAGTATTTTGGGAAATTTCCAACTCCTTGACCTTGTCCACCAATGACATTGAGATGAATTCACCCATCGATGGAGTGGTGTTTTGTTTTGTTTTGGCATATGTTGTTGAAACTTTGTAGGCTACTAAGGAATATGATATCCCACTATAAATTTCTCATTATTTATCCACCCCTCATTGGAAACATTTTCCACTATAGGAGGGGTAGTATTATTGTTTTGAATAAAGACATCAATGTGTCCTTGCGACCTATTAAAAGTTTGACTCATGTTTTGGAAGCGTTGTTCACTTATTGTGTAACGCACTAAATATTCCTTGTATAAATGTGATAATATGTCAAACTACATATTAATGGGTCATCTAAAAAATACCCAAGGAGACGAGCATGTCTCTAATAAAATTCATGTTGTTAGAGCTTGAGAGTTCAGGTTGTTGGGTTTGTGTAATTTGATCAATTTCCTTAATCCTTACTAAGGAACCAACATTGGTCCCTTGAGGAGGAGGAGTTTGAAGATGGGTGGTTGAATAGTTATTTTCCCATGTAGAAAGTGAGGGTGATTGTTGTTGTCTACCCATCTGATAGTTATATGCTTCAAGACCCAAAATGGGTTGTTTGTATCCATCGTATCCTAACATATTTGGGGGTATATAAATACCCACAAAATAATGGGAAAGAAGAATACAGATGAACAAACTAGAAACTATCAGAGACTAGATCTTCATGTCAGGTTCACAAATTTGTACAGAAGAAAATCAACACGTGACCTTCAACTACACTCGACTCCTCGAGGTTGTGCCAAGGTAACCGGTGTAGAAAATGTGAATGGTTAGGTGGTAGCAAATATGGTAATGGATGATAGTGTGTAGATAGGTTGTCAAGGCAATGCAACACCTCTAACTTGTAATGGTGGGATATTCTCGTCAAGCATAATGAAATCCTCTCTAACTTGGGTGGCTTGAATGGAGAAATTGGAAAGGATGGCAACATGAAGACTCCAGTCAATATCAAGCTCCAGAGATATCTTGTCTATTGGTTGTGGAACTTATGGGAAATTTAATGGGGCCTTGTAAATCTATCCAAACAAGGTCATGGAACAATTAAAAGTGAGAGGCATGATTCTATTCAGCTCTATGGATAGTTGGTAGGTTTGGTCCAAAACGAGAGGGCTCGATGAGATTCTTTGTTTAGAACATTCAATTGTCTAATGATATCTAGTGGCAATGGAGAGGTTCGAAAGAAAAAGCTCTCCATTCATTTTCAATGACCAATTGGTTCTCGGTTTTGTTCGGTTGGGGAACCATAGGATCACAACCGTAAATTCTTTTTGGTCATGGTCCCTCTATGGTCATAAGAATGATCAAGAGCCTAATCCCAAGGGTGGTTAGGAAATCTATGTTCAAAGGGCGCCTAGTAATCATAGGCATGATCTTTTGTAATGTTTAACACGTTGAGTTATTCTATCCTCTTGGCATATTGGGCCAGGGTTTTGAGGACAAGAAGATAGAGTCCCGTATCAATGTCCGTGAGTAGTTTAGGTTTGTTTGGTTGCAGGACTAGTGGATCAAAGTGAAAATTTTTCTCTTATTGCGGACCTTTGATGGTCATATAGATGCTCAAGGTAATATGTAATTTGGTTGATTCAACCAATACTCAAATAATTTATCGTCTTCAATGTTTAATGCATCTAGTTGTCGGTTGATTCTTTGTATGTCTCTAGTTGTCTTGAAAACATTGTACCTAAGGCCTTGATCTATGTCTGCAAGTGGAACTGCTAGGTTTGGTTGTGGTATTACCGGTTTGAAGCTAAAATATTTGGGTTCTTTGGGGCCCGTAATTGTCATATGAAATGTGATTGCATCTAATTAACTAAAACAAACTAATAAAGAAAATCAAATCTAAACTATGTTTTTGTATTTTCCAGAATATAAATGAACAAAGCAAATGAATGATTAATCTAACAAAGGAAATATTTTTGGACTATTTTTTTGATTTTTAAGAACAAAACTTCTAATCTAATAAATGAACCTAATACAAACAATTAACAGGTGTAGCTAACTACTTGTGTAAATGGTGTTAATCTAAATCCTAAACAATTAACTAATTGAAATCTTTCAAATAAAATCTTCAATATTACCTCGAAACAAGAGAATAAATCACAGCCTCAGAGAAGCTATTATTCCCTGCAACTTCCTGGCAATGTTGAAGAACAAACTTTCTAATTTGATCTGATCTACTGATGACTTGATAATTGAAATGATGAAAGGATTTATCTACTATATTTGATATGAACTTTGAAATGATAAATTCAAAATTGATAATTTCATGAATGAATCAAACAACACCTCCAACCTAGATATTGCAAGAACTGTGGAAAATCTAGTTGTAAGAGTATTATCCCCTCAGTTTATCCTTTCAATATTTGTGTCCACATGAGTACAACAAATGAGAATGAAACAATAGTAGAATACAAAGGATTCAAAAGGAATAACATCTTGAATTGGCATACTGGGAAGCAATGCAAGTGGAAGAGTGCAAGCATAATTGAACTGAGATTGGATTTGGAAATTTCTAGCAAGAAAGGCAGCAGCTTTGCAATAGTAAGAATAAAAATTTCTCCAGGTTTTGCTTGCACACAAGCATGGTATTTATAGGAATTTAGCTAGGAAATGGTTGAATCCATTTAGTAGCCAAAGGAGGACATAACAAAATTGAAGAGGGAGTTTAAACTATTAACAACCATCAATCACAAATAGAAGTGCAAGAATAGATTGCCACAAGGAAATTGGGCCTTGGAATAATCTAAAACAGACAAGCAACACATCTAAAAATGGAAGTTAAGTGAGATAATTCTGCATCAAAATGTGAGTGAAATCTTTGGAAAATTTACACAGACCGCCACCATGTCCAGGCGGTAGTTTCAGGACCTTCGCCTTGCCTAGGGTGGTGGTTGGTAAATTGATACCCTACCTAGGTGGAAGTTTTGACACTAAAGGTCAAAAATACTATGAAATGTAGTGGGAATCTAAGAAAAAGCATGCAAGGGATAAGTAGGGATGTCTAGGATACAAATATATAATGTGAATGGGTTTTGTAGCTTCAACATCTTTTGAAAGGATATGAATCATCATTGGGGAATTTTATAATTGTTTTTCGGAAGTGTAGCACATGCAATTTTGGGTGCATACAAAACCCCTTAATCATTACACTCACCTACTCTATACCAACTGAAAACATGACATGGTGCACGTATGTGTGGGTCATAAACACATATTTTCCCCTCCTTGAAATGGTGTATTAGGGTCTTTCCCTCAACTCAAAAATGTATGTAAAGTCATTAGATGCTTTATATCAAAATAAAAATATAATAGTGATCGATCACCAAAGGAAAACTATTCAAAATATAAAATTATCATCAAAAATTTAAAAAATTATATTGATCCCTTAAAGGAAAGCTACCAATCAAAATCATAGACTTGACCCTTTAATGATGGCTATCTTGGAAATGTTAAAAAAAAATAGACCATACCCTTGAAGTATGGCTACCGATGTTAAATTCTTCCCGCATTAATCCACCTTCAAAAATATCAATAACATCCATGAAATCATCCCGCATTGATCGAATTCCCTATTATAGCAAACTTTCACATTGATCAATTTGCTTTAAAATCAATATGTAAAGTTGGGTCATTTCCTATGAACTTGTTGAAAAGGGGAACTCTTATTCCCACATTAACCTACACATATAAAACCCCTTTCATGTCTTAGGAAGGTACATCTTATCCCTCCATCTCTATGGCTAGGATCCTATATAACTACCCATTGATAATCTTATTTAACATTTATTAAGGTTACAAGTACAAGTGTTTTCACACTATCAAAACCCATCACATATATATCAAATCCATAATGGGGCAATCATTTCATTTTTACCCTATTTTACTTAGTCACATTTTTGATACAATCCATTTTGAGATCACATTTTAAGTCATTTGATTAATTAAATATTTAACCACATTTTTATCAAATATATTCACAAATCAAATTTCTTGACATCACATCTAATACATCCATCAAAATCCATCTAACACTAACACATTCAAATAAAAAAATACATCAAAACATACATTAAAACCATCGACATATGAAAATTAAAAGAAATATAAGTCATAAAACCTCATCATCATCATCATATATAAATCAAGTCTAATATCAAAATTCATAACACAAATACATCAATGTCATACAAATCAAGGCTTCCATGAGCCATACATAAAAACTATCATCAATGTCATACAAAATTAGGGCTTCCATGAGCCTACATCAAAACTATAATTAATACATATCATGAGATAGTAAAATGGAAACCTCTAATGAATTCACCTTTGGTAGGGACAATACTTCCCTCTCCTCCCTAGCCACTAGCACCACTAACAACTCCAGCGTCTCCACCAACCCCTCCCTTGCTGCGACCTCCTCTCTCTCGATCTTCGAGGTGGGTAGCCCATACTCCTAAGCACTAGTAATAAGGCCTACCACCTTTGTGGACAAATGATCAACATATAATGTAGCATCTAGGTAATCATCGATCACCATATCGATGTAATATTACATCTCTTCCCGTAGTGTCCGATAGTGGGCCATAGAAATCACCCCAAAAGATGCAGATGCCGCCATCTTCCGAATAGCCTACCTCCTCTGTCCATTATCCTCGTCCATCGCTGTTAACTCTACACTAGAAATAGGAGGCCCTATAATTTCTAAGGCCTTCCTCAATCCCCCTCTTCTCATGATATCGGTCTTGATATGTAACCACCTAAGCCAACTAAATCCCGAGTCCATCTCGCTTAGTCACTACATTGTCCCACTTAACCACTACTTTGTCTCGCTCAACAATCGTGGCATCCCTAACTCCCAAGAGGTCATCTCTCTCTTTCTCTCTCTCTCTCTCCAAATTACATACCTTTATCCCTCCACCATGGCCTTCTCATCCGTTATCTATGCATTATTTATTGCCACACATCATCATCACCTCCTCTTCATTAAGCACCTAGATTACATCCCGTGCATGTGCTCCTCCCTCTAATTGAGCATGAACCCATTTGACCCATTATACTACTCAAGTCCTATCAAAAGATCTCAACATTTGGGTTCACCATGTTATATACTCACAAGTGACTCCCACATCATTAATAGAAACAATATATCTATCATCATTAGGGCCCATAGCCTCCTCCTCCTCAAAATAATCATAGGCCTAGTCACAACTTCCCTCGAGTCTCGGTATCTCTCGTTATCCCGTATATACTATAAAAGATCCTTTGGCACACCCGAACTAATCCAAACCGTATCCTCACCGATCGAACAAATTAGCTCACACTCCCCCTCGCTCTGCGACCCTAGACCCACATGTCCTGTTGTAAGCCAATCAACTCATGAGGATACTCATGCCAATCATGAAAATATTAAAACATCCTCCTTGTCACATCCCCATATACTGATCCTACTAACAAATCTCTATAAAAACTAGATCTCTTCTTCTTCTCGCTTCCCCCATCCCTTGTCTTGTTTCCATCTCATAAATATGGCATGACTCTCATCAATACCCCATGGTAGACTCAATAGATGAGAAATAGTAATATACTCATATTACCAACACTGTAATAGAAAACCAACATCAATCCCATACTTCTTATGGGCCTTCCAGTCCCAAAACTCTCTCGAATATATGTGTAAGTAACATGGGCCCCCACTAAAACACTATGAGGTGCTTCATCATCTCATCAACTACAGTTTCATCATCCAAGGAATCCCGCTACCCCCGAATCTAGTAGAGCAAAAATAAAATGACCATAATCATCATGTGGTCAATCGAGTAAAACCCTCTCTCCCGAGGATCATATAACACTTGGTACTAAAATTCCCGTAGCACATATCTCACATGATGTGCCTCATCACCATACAATCTCATCATCACACCTGACCTCTCTTCCTCACTAATAATATAAATTCCCTCTCCACATATAGGTAATCACATGATGTGATGAACATCCTCTAAAGTAATAGTAATCTCCCCATGGGAAACCAAAA
The DNA here is from genome assembly GCA_018340775.1 of Taxus wallichiana var. yunnanensis. NCBI lineage: Eukaryota > Viridiplantae > Streptophyta > Pinopsida > Cupressales > Taxaceae > Taxus > Taxus wallichiana. Next base: position 136,284,042 of record CM031234.1, read on the forward strand.
CTTACAGTGAAAGGATTCTACCGCTCTAATAATGCCAACATAAAACTCTTGCATCCGAGGATACATGTATAATCCCCGATGCCACCGAAACCAATAACCTCATTATGTTCCCCATCATAATCAGTCATATCCTCTCTCACCTCATCCAAAATAAGAGGGATATAATCACAGATTGTAATATTTGCATCCACCTACAAAAAATAAACACATATAAACAAACATTAATATCATTGCCAAAAATATAAAAATATCATTCACAACTTATCAAATCATTGTTACTTTAAAACATCAACATCAACATCAACATCATCACCTAAAAACACCGAAAACATCTAAAACATCAAATACATCATCAAAATTAACATCATCACAAAATATAATTAATATCAACATTAACTAATAACATTACCATTAATATTAATAAATCAACATCAGTCACCAAATTGGAACCAAAAACACCACAAAACACCGAAAAAATACATAAAAATCATATTTTCTTCACCAAAAATTAAAAACTACCACATAATAGTTCAATTTCTAGTGATTCACTTCAATCGCTATCGATTCATGTATTTCTAAATTAGGGCATCCGTACGCCCCCTAAAAATAACAAAATTTTCTAAAAACTACCAAAATCAACAAAAATAAACACAAAGTAGGTTAAAATGACCTACCTCTACCATAGTGGGTTTCGATGCCTACTCGATGAAGCCATTATGCCCAAATATTTCCTTCTCTACTCAAAAACATGTTTTTGACACAAAAAAATGTTTTTGACACAAAATAGCTCTATAAATTCGTATTGCACTCGATAAAAATGAGCCCAACACATTGAAATCAGCTATTTATAGCCCTAGTTTTACCCCGGCGTAAGCCGATGATTTCTTTAATCATTAGAAATTTCTCCGCAATAGCTAGCAATTGACCGAATCGCTAGGATTCATCCCATTTTTGGCACCCATGCTCATTTTTATCAAATTATTAATTTTTCCATAAAAGTGTTCCCTTTTAAAGAACCCTAGTCCTCAAACATTAAATATTGGATAAATAAAATCAACATTGGTATCTTTCATATTTCTATGGGATGCATGCCACTTGGCCCCCATCACTTAACTTCCCCATCTATTTAGCCTACATTCATGGATCATACGTCTATAGGTATCAATCCATTTAGGTCCCCTATCATTTGATTCCTCGGTAGCACATTCTGTTTTCATACCCCTTGGACTGGGGAAATATTTTAAACAAAACACATGACACTCCTATATTATTAGAAATTTCAAACTGGTGTTCCTTTAACTACATTATAGTAACCCCAATTCATAACATCCCCATTTTAAGACTTTAGAAACAAGGGAGTTTGTTTGTTTTATTATCTTACATAATGTTCTTTGTTCTAAATTAATACAATTTAGAACACACATTCCAATGCCAATCCATCTCATAATAGAAAACCATATGCAGCTGTAAATGACTCGGTGAAACACCGATCTCTCATTCCATGACTTAATATTAACCTATATCTCATGTTAACTTAATAATGTGTATACTATGTATACTTGGTTCCTTTACCCTTTTAAGGGTACCCAAGTGTTCTATCTAAGAAGGCTATCTAAATATTTGTTATTGATATTCATCTGAAATCATGCATCTTAGACTAGGTGACATAGGACAAAGTGCAATTAGAAACTTGCGATACTTTGGACAATTTTTTAAAACATGATTAACATGTTTACATTCCAAGATGACATACTCACCGAAAGGAATATTTCCCTCACCACACTTGTTCTATTATTTAGAGTTGTCTTTCCTAACTTATGTCAATTCAATCTAATTCAAGGTTTCACACTAGAAAATGGAAACAACATGCACTAGTTTGGAAGACTACTCATGGTGACTAAGGATACATAGAGATACTTAATCGACTTACGTCCATCAGGGGGTAGCTAGCTACCCTAAGTCAACATGAGTTTACCTCGACACTAGATCATGTTTCCATCCCTGTTTAGGGTGGGACTATGATCCATTCCTCCACTTATGTTAATCAAGTTAATCAAACTAAGTGGGGTGTTGAGGCATAACAGGAGGGGTCATTATGAAGTTACTATGTCATTGCTGCTATGTTCCAACATCCAACTGATTTTCCTCAACTAGACTAACATACTTAAGATTATAAGTTTATTAACCCATTTAATCATTATCTTAAAGATTAATGATAACAACGCTTTAAGAGTCAACTAAGCATCATTTAACCTATAAAGGTTGCAAGGTGTAAATTACATGAGAGGTGGGTATGCAGATATAATTTGCTTTCCTAACCATTCTAAATACATGTTTATATTATCTTAAATGTATCAACTTATATCATATAATGACATGATTGATCTCAATGTTATGAATTTGTGTTCATTAGATCTTTTTACTATAGTTTTATCTTAAAAACAAGCTTATTTATACTTTTACTTTAGACTTTATATTGTTAAAGTCTAGATCCCTTTAGTTCCCTTTTTAATAATCCATATTTTGATTAAAGAAATCAGCCTATGGAAGAACACAATCAACCATCCTCATAATCTATTCATAACACTTAACAAGATCTCAAATAAATCTCTTTGATTAATTACAAGGAAAATATCCTTTTTCCTTTATCAAGGACTAATGTCCAATTATGAAAATAGATCACATATGTTTTAATACAACAAAGAATTCATACACACATATATAATTCAATCATATTCCCTTTCTACTATTTTAAGGATCTACTCAAGAGTATCAACTCTTAGTTGTGCTCTTTTACGTGAAAATAAACCAACTAATATTTCAAATCCTTAATCCAATAGTCTTATATATTATAAGACTATTAAGTTTCTTAATCCCATATCTCATAAATACTTAAAATGCCCCCTTCAAGCATGATATTACTCTATAATACATCACAATTTATGCCAATGAAAGTATCAAAATAAAATAATAATCAACAATCATCAAGCCATTCATTTATCAAAAAGGGAGTGATCCACTCACTAAACTTAGGAATATTTCAGGGATTACAAAATGTCATTGCAACAATATAAAACTAGTTTTATTACATCTTATTTTTCTGACAAAAGTACATTTCAAGTAATGTCGCTACATAATCATCATAATAAAGAGACAATTTATTTAGTAAAATAGATGTAACTTTCTATATGTATTTCTCCTTTCATCTTTTACGAAATCCATCTACAAAATTGTTAGCATGAGTCAGTTCATATGAACTAAGCATGATAAGTGCTATAACATTAAAACATTGTGCTTTTATCTAACTGTTTCATAAAAAAACCAAGTTTTTATGAAAAGCTTCAATTCTGAAATCAAAATAAGATAAACATAAATACTTTCCCAAAAGATTACAAACCAAGAAGGAGAGAGAATATTATGGAATCTATAAGTAATGTATAAGAAAGAACTAATTAAATCATCATAATTAATCCTATCTCCACATCCATATGAACTCATTACAACATGCTAGAAATCAAAACAATAGTATTAAAGAAGGGATAATTTCATATTTTCAATCCTAATCTTATCTTCTCAGTCAAGTTTCCAACTTAAGTTCCTCAACTCAACCTATTCTATCTTTTCGGAAGAAGTAAAAAGATATACAAAACTACCTTTATGAAATAAGCATATTGTTTTGTTATTCAAAAGTTAACAACCTAAATAGTAACTAAAAAGATCAACCAAAAATCTAAATACATTCCATCAAACAATCATAACTATATCAAGCTCAAAGCCATGAGTCTAAAAATTAGATTGATCAAGAATAAGTCTCAACATTCTAGGTAAGGAAGGTTTATCTAACTAAAGATTAAAAACAAGGCCAACATAACTCACTGTAAAAGTTCCCTACAGACCTGAATTCATTTCGAGTTAGGATCTAAGTGATCAATACTTAACAAATATTTAGGCTTCCCAAAAACATCCACATCTATAAAGGTTCCCTAAAGGCTTTCATTCCAACCCAAGTTCAAAACTCAATACTATAGTCATAGATAATGCTAAGTAGTCCCTTATATATCATTAACAACATAATTATATACTAATGCTAATGTCAAAGACATAGCAGTCAATTCTAAGCTTTATAAAAATCACAATCTTATCCAAATTATGGAACTCATCTTAATGAAAGGATCCAAATAATGAATGAAACAAAAATAATAGATAACACAATACACCAACCATCCCAAGGGAATTCATACACCAGATTCAACAGTATCATGGTCATGAAGACAACATGATAACTCAATGTTCTAAGACAATATGAACTACAAACAAGAAATGAATGCCGATATACACCCACATATTTCCAAGTTCCACAAACTCAAAAGTTGGAAACAACTCTTAAAAGATAATCTCTTAGAGGAATAATACTTCCCTCACAGGAAGAAGAAATAGTTTATCTAGATCACCACAACACTAAACCTTTTGTTTAAGATAAAATAAAGCTCAGAAAAATCAACCAATGTTTCTTCCTTTTACAAGGTAACCCAAAAAGGGTTTGATTTCTAAGTAAACTCAACGATGAAAAGAAAGGAGAAAAAAACAAGACTTAGTTCAAAAATAGTCATGAATTGAACTTTCAATCATTCAAGAAACAAGGATAGATAGATCATTTGAATAACCTCCCTCCAACAAGAGCTCATCAATAGTCAACAATCTATGCAAACATTCCAAGATAAAAAATATCTTCTAAGGAAACCACAAGGCTAGAGTGGGTTTCCAAAAATATGAATAAAATGCAATAGAATAGAACCAAAACATTCATAGGAAAACTTTCCTATTTGACATCAATCGAGAAAAGGTTCTACAAAAGAGTCAAATATTCGAAATAGTTCCCATTTGGGGAATAACCCAAAATAAGTATATCTCGTAACTAAATGTACAGTATACTCCTTAAAAATATAGTCATAAAACAAGTTGAAAAAAATAGTGGGTCCTCACCGCCAACAACAAGACAACGAGACCAAATGTAGAGCACAAAACTAATTCCTATGTCACGGACATAAGTCTTAAGCACAATCGAAATCTGCTACAAGTTAGTCTCAAAGAACAACAATAAGGAGAGCATTCAAAGCGAGAATCTAAATATTTCAAAAAAACAAGTCACTTATTAATGTATGCATAATATCTAATTCTAGGTATCCATTCAACAGAGAAACAACACAGATTCATTTCAATGCCAAGAAGGTTCAACTGCAAATAAGCTAATCACAACTGAAATAATACAACACATATTTCATATTCCACATAACAAGCACAAAATCATATTGCATCAAAAGAATCAAGTCAAACACCATTGAAGCAAGGAAAACAAAACACAAAACAAGAACCAAAAGTTTTCCAAAAAGAGCAGAGTTCTTTTAATGAATAAATTTAAATAAAAGTAGAATACTTAAAGACATAGGGCCTGTCATGTGTGATAGAAATATTGTCTTCTATTCATTTTTACAAATCTTCAAGCGAGCCTCGATAGAAATATTTCCACAAAAATACCAATAACCATCTCTGAAACTTTCTTTTCCTTCTTATAACCTCCCAGCCTTATTTCCATTACCATCACGCCATGTAAGGTGAAATAATCATGTACATATTCAAACTGGGGTTCGAAAATGAAAAACCACATGCAAAGCTACAAGCTCGCCAAACCAAATGAACAATGAAAAACTGAAAACCATTCTTTCTTCCAACTTCCCCTACTTCCTAGGTAGTTTTTCATAATTACCAAGATAAATTAATGCAAACATGACTGAAAGTCCTTCCTTATCTCCCGCCACCACCAACTCATATTTGGCTATTACCAAATTTAAAAATCCATGCAACTAAAAATCCATGCAACTAAAAATTTAGCAAATATGTTGATTATATTTCTTTTATCCATAAGTTCTCAAACATAAACCAGATTTGAGAAATTCAATTTTTAATAAATTACTACAAAGCGTTAAAATAAGCTGTTCCAATACTAATAATTATAGTACCTACCCAAAACTAGCAGAATTAAAGATAGATTAACAATAAAATCTTTAATTGTTTCCAATAATCAGAACTAATTCTATTTAAATAAATGAGGAAAAGTAATTTTCATGTCCTCAAGGTTTTCCCATGTTGCACTTTATTTATTAAAATAGTCCCACCGAGCCTTGCATTGACTAATTTAATGATTTTACAAGTGCAATGGGTGAGTTTCCAGCACTCTTACGGGTTCAACCACAATTATTCCTGGGTCTTGGACCTACAAGGAATCCTAATTTAACACGTGATAAATATGAAACATATTTCTTAAGAAAATAAATATGGATAACATCATGTATCCATGAAAAAGTGGTAATTAATGCTAAATAATAAGCTATAATGTTGATTACTTAAAAAATCTTGAAAGGTCCCACAAAACGAGGTGATAATTTGGCTTTCTTTTTTTTTATTAAGGGAAAATAGTTTTGAAGGGACTATACCCTGAATACAAAAGGGCTCAAAAGCCAGATAGAAAAGATTAAAGAAGCAGCCCAGAGAAGGGCAGAATAGTCAACCAAGGAAGGCTCAACAGCCAAATATTACAATAAAGGAGAAAACAGGATCTAAACGTACAAAGATCCAGAGAAAAGAAGGCAAGAACAAAAAGGAACCAAAAGAGAAACAACATAAGGATCCCCGCCACAAAACAGCTCCAGAACCGCCCGATGACAGCCACATCGCAGCCAAAAAACAACATCACTACAGCCCTTTACTTGATGGCTCTGTCAATTTTGGTTTTGATAGCCTGTAGTGACATGAAGAAGGCAATGGCAGTGGCCTGAGAGGGGTCTTGAAGATCAGCTTGGGCAATTGCAATGTCCCTTTTCTCTTTAGGGCCCCATATATCCTCATTGATCCCACTTAAACTGCAAACACTGTGGACATGTTGCTCAATGAAGTTGTAAATGCTTTTGAGGGCAGACAATATGCAGTCATTTCAGCTTTTAGCATTCCCCAATCTGCCATCCAGGGACTGTAGTTTCTTGAAAATTTCACCAATAACCCCCTCATCCTCCTCACTTTGAAGGATCCTTTTACCCTTAGCTCTTTCCATGTTTTTTATAGCTCCTTTGAGCTCTTGAAGCTCCTTTTCTAATCTGTCCACCCTATCCAGCAAATCCTCCTCTTTGGGCTCCTCCACCGGCCTGCTGATATGCAGAAGGCTTTCAGCTAGTTCTAAATCCTTGTGGCTCCTTAGGACACGTTGGGAAGCAGGGATTTTGGCTTTGAGGCTCTTGCTTTTCTTGCTAGAGGTCGCATCTTCATTCTTTCTTTTTAGCAGGGGGTAGTGGGAGCAGTGTGGGTAGGAGTAGGTATGGAGGAGGGAGGTGGGATAGGATTCACAGGAGGGTAGTTGGAGAAATGGTGGTGAATCAAAAGGATAAGGCCTTGGTGTAAAGGGACAGCCCTAGAGTGGCTTTGAACTTCCCTTATGGATTTCTCCAAGGAGTTAATCAGATAATGAGGAAAGCTGATAATGTTATTTCTACGAAAATGATTCAGAAAAATTAGATGTTTTTGAGGTATAGTCACATATCTTCCTTCAAGGGTAACATACCTTACCACCATTTTGGCTAGTTCAACAAACGGTTCAGGGATCGACTCCACCTTGAGGCCAGCAGTCACGAACTCAAGATTCTCTCCCTCTTCCAGAAATTTCTTGGTTTCAACCTCCCTATCTACCTTTTTATTGAAGAATTTTGTGCCTTCTAGGCTGAGGCCCGTGATCTGAGCTATGAGATCTTCTATGATTTCCATTTTCATGTTATTATATTTGACTGTTCTGTTCTTCCAACCCCGGGCGAACTTGATAGAGATGTCCTGGTCAAAGCCTTGGATCCTTTCGATGAAATTAGATAGGCCCCCGATTTGCAGGTATTCCCACAGCTCCATGTTCTCTTTCCACTCAGGGTTGTGGGTCGGTTCGGTTTTGCATGGCGGCCCCCCATGTTTCCTCTGCACCTTTTCCTGTTCTCAACGGTAAAATAGCTATCAATGTGTGGAATAGGCCAAACTTTGAACTTGGAGTTTAAATCATTCCTTCCCGTGAAAGCCGATTTAATTATTATGCTACACTTGTTATTATTACCCCGCGCCTCGGCTTTCCTCCTATACCAAGGAATGATGACAGCCCCGCCCACACAGATCACAACAATCATCCAAATCTTTTGTGATGTCATCCACATGTACTTGGGGATCCGCACATTAGCGTCAAAAAAACAGCCGTTAGTTATGATTTTCTGACCATGAAGATCAATGATTATGGCTTTATTGACATGAGCGGGCAGAACGTCCCCGCCAATCCAAGTTTGAAAGGGATTATTAACACCGAAGTTAGCCAAACTGTCAGCGACCCTATTTCCTTCCCGGTAGGTGTGGGTGATTTGGACATTTACAAAGCTTTTACATATATCAATAGCTTCTTCTATAAAATCCCTAATAGACCAGCTGGGGTGTTGCTTTTTATTCAGAAGATTGATAATATTAAGAGAATCACCTTCAATTATGATATTTGGAATGTTACAATCTCTGGCAAGTCTAATACCCCAAAGAGCCGCCATGGCTTTGGAGTAATGATTAGTCTGTCTACCCATTCTCTCAGAAAAATCAGCAACATAACAGCCTCTTTGATCCCTGATGATTCCCCCTCCTCCAGAGTCACCCGGATTGCCCTTAGAGGCCCCATCAAAATTTAACTTGTGCCAATCAGTGGGGGGTTTAATCCATCGGACTGTGTTCCTGTCAGTACCATTGTTATTTCTATTGACAGTGGCAATATTCCATTCAGTCAGAATGCATTCTTCATTCTTCGGGTAGAGTCTATTTTTAGGGGGTTTAAATCTAGCAATATTATCTTGCACAACAATGATAATTTCCTTATATATTTTGTTACAAGCCTGTCTATTGTTTCTGAAAATATTATCATTACGAGCCTTCCAGATTCTCCACATAGTGTGGGGAAAAACAAGTTGCCATAGCCTTTTTACCATGCAATGTTTGAACGGAGAGTTCCATTGCTCCCAAGCCTGAGGGCAGGTAAGGGGGAAAATCCATCTCAGATTGAATTTTGCAATAACAAGCTGCCAAATTTTGGAAGCAATCTCACAATGGAGGAATAAATGCTTTATATCTTCAGCCTCATGCTGACACATGCAACATCTATTCGGCATGATGAATCCCTTCTTGATGAGGTTGTCATTAGTTAGGATCTTGCCATTAATAATTAGCCACCAAAAGAAGTTCACTCTAGGAGTTAGCTCTGGCATCCACAATTTGTGCCACTTAATTTCGCTTGCCATGGATGCAAAGAAAGAATTATATCCTGCTTTAACAGTGTAATCCCCATCAAAAGAATCTTTCCAGATGAGCTCATCCTTAAGATTTTGATTACTTATATGGATTAGGGAAAGTTGATTCTGAAGAGATGTAATATCAGCCTGAATATTAATATGCTCCACTTTTAGCTGCTTCCATTTTCTTTTGTTTCCATTCCTCTCAATGTATCCCTGGATTTTGTGTCCATACTTTGCAATCAAGCTGTCTTTAATATGATCATAATCAGAAATCCAGTTAGAATCTGTCCACTTATCAGTCCAGAAGTTTATGTTTTTCCCATCTCCAAGCTTCCAGCTACACCCCTGAGAGAGAATGTGCCTGCTGCGAAGAAGGTTGTTCCAGAAAATAGAGCCACTCGGAAGGGACTGATCATAAATGAAGGAAATCTTGCTTTGATTTGAAAGATATTTGGTCTTAATCAGCTCTGTCCAAGGTCTGTGCTCTTTTATAAGCCTCCATCCTAATTTTGCAGTAAGGGCAGTACTCATATGATTGATATCTTTGATGTCTAACCCCCCTAGTCTCTTAGGTTTACAAACCTGTTCCCAAGCCACAAGATGATATCTGAATCTGTCCTCCGTACCGTGCCACAAAAAGTGTTTTTGGATCTTCTCAATACTGTTCATCACAGCTGTAGGCATGCTGAACATTGACAGAATGTATATAGGCAAGTTTTGAAGCGTGCTTTTAACCAAAAGACACTTACCTGCACTTGAAAGAACTGCTCCTTTCCAGCCAGCCAACTTTCTTTGAAATCTCTTAATAAGATCATTCCATACCTCCACTGAAATCTTTCCAGTACTTAAAGGTAACCCTAAGTAAGTAGCTGGTAGAGAATTAATTGTGCATCCTAGAATACTAGCGATCTTTCTTTGCCTCTCCTCAGGAGTATTGAAGAAATAAATAGAGCTTTTGTCAAAATTAACTTTTTCCCGAGGCTTCCTCATAAAATATGAGGACAATTTTAATGGCCTTTGCTTCAATAATAGAAGCCATTAGTAACAGCAAAGTGTCATCAGCAAACTGCTGATGAGAGGAGATCTGATTACCCGTAGTTGGAGGGAAGCCTTTTAGCATGCCAATGTCAATAGCTTTGGAAATAGATCTGCTTAAACTGTCAGCCATAATAATGAATAAAAGAGGGGAGATTGGGTCGCCTTGCTTTGTATACCTCTATTACTGGCAAAATAGCCCACAGGTTCCCCATTAACAACCACAGAGAATCTAGAGGTAGAGATGCAAGAGTGAATAATTTTTCTAAATTTTCTTTGAAAACCAAATTTGGCCAGGACCTCATCCATGAATCTCCAGGAGACTCTGTCAAAATCTTTATGCATGTCAAGTTTGATGGCCATCCCCGCCTTCTTACTTTTATCCATAGAATGTATAGTTTCATGAACCATGATAATTCCATCTTGAATAATTCTTCCTTGAATGAATCCGCTCTGTTGTTGAGAAATGATCTCCATGAGAATAGGCTGCATTCTAGTGGTGAGAATCTTTGTAAAGATCCTATAAATGACATTGACCAAACTGATAGGCCTGAAATCTTTGAAGTCTTTTGCATCCATCTTTTTCGGGGCAAGCACAATGTGTGTATTATTTAGTTCTTTAATAAGATTTCCCGATCTGTAAAATTCATTGACAGCTTTCAAGAGATCTTCAGAGCATATTTCCCAACATCTTTGGAAAAAGTTGGCCGAGAAGCCATCTGGACCTGGAGCCTTATCCCCTTCTAAAGCAAAGACAACCTTTTTTAGTTCCTCAACGGTGACAGTTTTTGAGAGATTTTTAAATCGCTCAGCAGGTATTATATTATTAGGAATGGAGTCCAGAAGGAAAGATGCCGCTTGTTCATTGTAGGAGGTATCTTCAGTGAGGAGGTTCTTGTAAAAATTTAGTGCCTCTGTTTTGATATCTTCAGGATCCTTAGTAATGTTTCCATTTCTTTTAGCAACTTTCAGACATTTTGTTACAAGCTCTATGTTAGGCTTTCTTACTAAAGGTTATAGAGCTCTTTTTAGGCTTAACACGTAAAAAGACCTTTTCACCAAGTTCAAATTTATTATCGATCCTTTTCATATCTACATAAATTTTCTTCCTATCTAAAACTTCTTTTAATCATTCAAAAATAATTTTAACTTGTTGTTCTATTTCAAGTAAATATTTCAAGTCCAATTACCTCTCTGTCTTCAATGTTATACCAACCAACCGAGTTCCGCATTTCCTTCTATACAATGCTTCAAAGGTGCCATTTTCAAAGAGGCATGATATGTATTATTGTAAGAAAATTCAACTAAAGGAAGGTATTCTTCCCATTTATATTGTTGATCCATGTAGTACATTTGTAACATATCTTCCAAAACCTGATTAACTCTCTTAGTTTGACCATCTGTTTCAGATGGTATGCAGAACTAAAATTTAGTTTTGTTCCTAAGGATACATTTAGCATTTTCCAAAATGAGATTTCATTCTAGGGTACCTATCGGATATAATAAATTTAGGTACTGTGTAATCTAAAAATTTCATGCAAAAATCTTTTCGCTAAAACATGTGAATCATCCTTAAGATTACCAAAGCAATAAAATGTGCTACTTTTGTCAGTTTATCAACAACTAAAATAACATCATGTTTATTTCTTGACATAGGCAGCCCTTGAAAAAAATCCATGCTAATTACCTACCACTTATATTGTGGTATGCTATGAGGATATAATAAAATAGCTGGGTGCATATGCTCAGCCTTAACATGCTGACATTCCAAGTAGTGTGAAACAAAATCAATTATGTATTTCTTCATCCCTTTCCAAAAATATTGTTGTTTTACATCAGCAAGCATTTTTGTAATACCAAGATATCCTGAGTAAGGTGAATTATTGTTGGACCCCTAGAATATTGACCAAGTATGAAGGTGCGTAGGTGCGCAAGGGCCTAGTTATGGAATGTCATGTAAGGTAAATGCATGCAAAATTAGTGCACGCGATGCACAAGGAAAGAGCTAAGGGTTCGAGACTTAGTCAATTTGGAAATCTGGAGCAGAACACGTGAAAAACATGACCTAGTTACACGTGGATAAGGTTCCAGCCTAGTGATAGGTTGGCCCAGGGAGGAGCATGCTAGAAGCTTCTAGAAGCACATCATGAGATAAAGTGGAAAAGCTTAGGCACGGAGAAGCATGCTCGCATGGAGGACCACATTCAGAAACTTGGCACCAAAACGAGGTTGCTAGAGGGTGAGTTTCACCCAAGAGATTTATAAATGCAAGGGCTTGAGAGTAAAAGAGGAGAGAATGCATAGTTGTATTTGGGAGATAATGCATTAGGCTTAGGGATTGTAATTTTTCCTTTTGGTAGCTTAGTTACACAAGTCCAAAGGCAATGCATGACCGTGGTTTGCTTCTTTTGTGACACTCTGTAATGGCTCAATGGGTGTAATGAGGTTACTGTTATATATATACATAAATATCAATGATTCGATGCATGTTTCTCTCTCATGAGTTCTCTTTTCTTTCATGCTAAGTAAGGATGTTTGTATGTTTCTTGTTATCATAATACACGTTATGGATTCTGTTAAAGTACTTGTCTAAAATGACTACAAGGATCTAGAGGCCGTTCTAAGCCCTATGGTTCTTATATGTCCTAACTTCCCTTCTAAAATCTCTTACACAAATCATAGATGATGTTTCCCACTAAAATCACATAAAGGAGAGACTCGGTTCTTGCACGTGCCTCGGGTGAGCACCAAACCTTCACTGGGTGATAGGTTGGTGCGCATGGGATTCCTTTCTTTATGTTAAGGGTAAAAATGACTACATCTTGGTTTCATTTCTAGGAGCTCTTTTCAAAGTTGTAGTGGGATTTAGCATACATCATGATCTGTGTAATGAGTAATGACAGAGCAGGTTAACATTGGAAAGTGTTGAATCATGGTTCAAGAGCACAGAGGATGAATTTCCTTAGAGATTAAGCATTGGACCTGAGTTTGATGCATGTAGATGGGTAGAAGAAAATATCTACCATGATCTCGTATGAGACTTTTTCTCGCTACTTCCCCTCGTGGACATGTATGAATGGCTCACAACCTATGCATCTATATCCGATTGGCATTATGGATCGCATGTGTGGACCCAAACAAAATACTAAAGGCTGCAAGATGTAGATCTGACATGGACCCATGTTGTGGATCATTGGTGGAAAGGAGTATTGGCTAGCTACACTCTGGAGTACGTCATTTCCACATATTCTTATCCGGAGGTTACTTAGTTTGAGTTTCTATGGGAACCCAGAGGATCGTTTCTACGTGTTGTCCCTCTAGCTCTAAAGATCTTGATGATTACCATGATTTTAGAGGCATTCCCAATGTTTGACTAAACCATTATGAGCATTGGGTGAGGAAGCTAGGGTAGAGGAATATGGTAGATGTCGTGACAAAGAAGGATAGGGAGGAAAGATGACTCAAGTATGGTAAAGTGCGTGAAAGGGAGATATATAGAAAACGTGAGCTTACATGTGTGATGGATGTATGGTGGTAGAAGTTGTGGGAAGGATTTGAGGTTTATGTTGTAAATATCTTCCCCCCAGGTAGATATAGACAACCAGAAGAGTATGGAAATCAAAGAAACTCAAAGCCCAAAAAGGATGCACCAAGGCGCAGGTTAAGGGCACACAACAAAGGATATCGACACGAAAAAGGATGTACCGAGGCGTAGGTAAAAGGTGCAAAACAAAGGATGTCGACACAAAAAAGGATGCACCAAGGCATAGGTAAAAGGCACACAACAAAGGATGTCGACACAAAAAGTATTGCGCCAAGGTGCAGGTAAAAGGCGCACAACAAAGGATGTCGACACAAAAAATATTGTGCCAAGGTGTAGGTAAAAGGCACACAACAAAGGATGTCGACACAAAAAATGATGCGCCAAGGCACAGGTAAAAGGCGCACAACAAAGGATGTCAACACAAAAATATTGTGCCAAGGCGCAGGTAAAAGGTGCACAAAAAAGGATGTCGACACAAAAAAGGATGCGCCAAGGCGCAGGTTAAAGGCGCACAACAAAGGATGTCGACAAAAAAGGATGTGCCAAGGCACATGTTAAGGTTACACAAAAAAGGATGTCGACATGAAAATGGATGTTCCTATGGCACATGTAAGGGTATGTCGACATGAGGATGGATGCAGCTATGGCGCATCTTTGGGAGGCGTAACATTCTGAGCGCTGACATGAAGTAAACCCTGACACAGATATTCAGATGGCCATAAATTTTCACAGGGAGCTCGGATTCATGCAAGGTTGGACTTTTCAGAAATCTTATGAGGTCCTCTATCCAACTACAACCGGATATCTTTAATTGGGTGGGAAAAAGTTCTTTAAAATAAAAAATACAGTTCGCCACTTTTTGGGTTTGCTAGGGTTCTCACCTACCACCACAATGAGATGAATTAAATGCAACCTGTGGTGGTTGGGATAGATTTGGAATTCCTCTCTCTTTTCTCTCTCATTCTTCCAATAAATTTTAAGGAGGGGCTTCTTTATAAATGTTGGACATTCTTGTTTTGCCCCTCCCTTCTCTTTGGCAGGTGAATCTATGGAGTTCAAACCTCCCATCTAAAACTGTAATGCAACTTTGCCTCTTGGAATTTTATGGTGTATTGTATCAATATTTGGAGAAAATAATGCATGTCTATGGATGATTCTCAACCCTCTCTATGTTCATTTGCATCTTCCTGATCTTTCACTACAAATCTGTTATCTGTGTATGATCTTGCATTACATTTTAATGGTTTGTGTTTATTGGCAAGACAGATGTTTCTTCATTCCTCGGTGCATCACCTTTGTTAGTTTAGGTTTATTTTTATGCATCTTCTTACCCTGTCTCCTTGGCAAGTTAGATTAGGTTTTTTTGAGAAAACCCTCTGCACTTTTTTTCGTGTGCATCTAAACAGAGGAATAGGAACCGGCCTTCATCCGGAGAGCTTTTTTGATTTTGCAAGGTCCCACACTTAGGAAAAGCTCCATGTTATGCAATCACACTAAGATTCTCAACCCATCGAGCTATAGACACTCAGGAGGCCGTGATTCACCATCAATAGTTTATGAGAGGATGTGGAACTTGAGCGATCTATGCGAACCCATCTTGGCAAGTGGGTGAGAGAAACCCCTTTAGCTTTTGATGAGAGTTCGTCGCACGCAGAGAAATAAGAACTGTTAGCATGTATCTGAGCCCACCTAGTGACCAGACCCTAGTGCTTGGTTTTCCAAATCAAGGGAATAATATTGTTAGTCTAATTGGCTACATTAGCGGTGATCGGTCTATGCCCATGAGGTATAATTTCTCATTTGGGACTTCTATGGATGTAAACACTAGCCTAGTGTTAGGACATTTCAGTGCAAGGTATAGGCACACAAGCATTTGGTCCGATGTCCGGGAGTGACACGAGGTATACTATGGCAAGTGGGGCATTGTCACAAACCGTATGTGTGTAACTCGGTGGAACAATAAGGACCCTTGGCATAACCACTTCAGGACCTGGTGGGCTTGGTGGATCTGGTGGTTTAGGAGGAGTAAGAGATGGTGGATCGGTGGATCGGTGGTTGGGACCTAGTGGGCTTGGTGGATCTGGTGGTTCAAGACCTGGTGCATCGTGTGTCGAAGGAAAGACAGGTGGAAACCAAGGCTTTGGCTTAAAAGTATTCGGGCCCCAACCACCCCCACAAGTTTTCTTTGAAATTTCTCTACATTTTCCCGATTATAGAGGTATTGAGGATGCTATAGAACATGTTCAAAAGTGTGAACTGCTATGGCGTGCAAAGGGTATCACAACCCTAGAATGGAAGGCTAGTTAGTTTACAACCACGTTGCAAGGGCGCGTGCATAGTTGGTATAGGAAGTATGACCCTCACCAGATAGTGGTGGACTATACTACTTTAAAGAATGCATTCTTGGTAGAATTCCACATTCCTAAGTTTGAGCAAAAGAGCATCAATGCTTTGAAGGAGATTCAGTAAGGAATGGAAGAGAGTGTGCAGGAGTATGATGCATGTTTTAAAACTCTCTTGTCTAAATTATCATATGATATTCACCCTTCACAAGATGCTCAGTGGTTTTTGGGGGTTGATCACTCCTTTTAGAAGGGCCTTATCTCATAAAACTTTTACAAACCCGCGTGAGGCATTGGAAGCTTCCCTGTGTGCCGAAGATGTTGGTAGTGTTGATACTAGCATTAGCTCGTTCTTGGAGGCTCAGATTGCTACTATGGCCAAGCAGTTGGAAAAATTTTCTGTGAACTCAGCCCATGAGATTCATAGTGTTTTATGATGCACATATTGTGAAGTAGAGGGGCACATTAAGGATAATTTTCCTGAAGGATAGTATGTGACGTGGCAATATATTGTGAATTTTTTTATGGGGACCACGATGTAACTGGGTGCCCCTTGCTACAACGTGCAATCTTGAAGAATGTATCTTGTTATTACAAAATTTACATCTCTACAACCCATGATACTAAGGACTACGGGCTCATTGATTAGATCCATGAGGCCATTGGCCATGGGGTGTGCCAAAATAGTGTTGTCAGTAGTTCTAAGGGTGATGATCACCATTATGAGGAGCACGCAGATGGAGGCACGTGCGAAAGAGGTTTTCGAGGAGGATTTCATGCTTGTGGTAACCACAGGGGAGAAATGAGTGAGTTCCCACATGGAACATGTTTCAATTGTGGATCTACGAAGCATTACATACTTGAATTCATGGACCTATTGTAGTGCTCATGGTGTGGAAAGAAGCATAAGTATGAGGAGTGCCCGGAATTGCTTGAGAATATGAATCAGCAGCAAAGAGGAAGGAAAAGGGCACTACAATGGTCAGCGTCAAGAAGGTAGACATAAATTGGATGCCTCGGGTAACATAAGATGTAGGTTTGGAGCTTGTCTTAGTAAGAACAAGGGCATAATTTGTGCATGCAAGAGAGATACCGAGACAGAAGAACCTAGTTTCAAGGGAATAGGTCATTCATGGAAAGTATCTAGATCCCGCACATCAAAAGGAGATATATCAAGACACCATGGATATCATTGGAGCCTACAAGGTGAAATCCAGTGTATAAAGGATAAATCTAGGAGGGAAGAATAAGGAAGGAGAGTTGAGGTGCCAAAGGATGACCTGGATGAGGTCAAAGAGATGTGTAAAATGCTAAGGCAGGAGAATATCCTTCCTTTGCTTGGATCATGGTTGAGAGAGAAGGTACCACATGCCAGAAGATATCATGAGAGGCATGTCTTGCATACAAAACCTCCCCCTCACAACTTGAACTATGAAAAGGAGATCAAGTTGAATGCAATGGTAGATGGATGGCTCCTCAAAGAATATCCTCATTGACACTAGCGTAGAGGTTAATGTTCTAACTTTGGATGCATGGCATCGAGATGGGAAGACCTATATTATAGCCATCTTTGAATGTTCGAATATGGATAACAAGACTAAGGCAATGCCCATCGGTGCCTTCAAGGATGTAGATATCACTATCTAGGAGCTAAGTTTATTGGGGTCTTTGAAGTCTTGGCACTCGCCAAGGTGATAATTTCCTAGCATTACGTGGGCGCCCTTGGTGTTACAAAAACAATGTGGACCTTCAGTTCAATAAAGGGTACATTAGCTTTGAGAACAAGGAGGAATGGGTCATTATACCCCTGGATGATGGGAAGTTGACACCCTATATTGAACTATTGGGGAAGAAGTTCTGGACAAAATATATGTGTGCTCAATCAGATACCCAAAGATGATACACCCTACTAACGGGGCTATCCAGTTTGAATATGCTCAGTTAGTGAGTGATACCACCAGTCTAGCATGTGAAAATTAGGCACATGGGACTTATGAATTGATGGGATGGAAGTTGAGAGGGTCAGTGACTAAGGTAACAAAGGCGCGCGTCGTTTGGCACCTTGGAGGAAAAAAACTACCCAAATATTAAGGAGGAACCTTCCCTAAGATATTTCGTAGGAGGTGGAATCTCAGTGGAGGGATGGAAAGGAACAGAGAGAGATGTTAAGTTATTTCTTGCTGTAATAGTGGCTTAGTGATGGGATACACATCAGGAGATCCTTTTGGAGTGGTGTGAGGTAAGAATTTCTCTCTCTATCAGATTCTCTAGGAAAAATGAGCCCACCATCATCAAGGACTACCATGGGAAGGATCCTACCTCTTTCCATATCTAGGAGTGTGAACGGGTCTGGAGAGAAGGCGTGAAAGCTTTGACACCATCCCTATGGGTGCACAAGTTATATTCTACACTAAAAGATTGTGCACGCGCATGGTATATTCATTCAGAGACACACCACCAGACAAGGAATTAGCAAGAGCTCGCGGTTGACCTTATTCAAACCTTTGAGTATCGGAGTACCAAACCATCAGTTGATAAGGCCTTATAGGGTATCAAGTGCCTTACCATGGGGGATAGTACCAGGATAGAAGATAGGTTATTTGAATTACTAGGAGAATCAGGATTGGGGTGCACTTTGAATAAGAAGTGGAGGAAACATAAGAGTTACAACTTGAGCGCACGTGTTTAGAAAAATAAAAAGGAAAGTTGGTGTATGTGATTGATGGAGAGGAATCAGAAATCTTGGATGTTAACCATTTTGTAGGGATGCGCAAGGTAGTGGACAATGCAGATACTTGCATGTGCGCCTACCATGAACCCTTAAAGACAAATAAGGTTAACATCGGTTTAGGAGAAGAACCTAAGGAAGCTATTATTGGAGACTACTGGTCGGAGAAGGAAGTATCTAAGATCATTGATCTATTGCATGAATTTGAGGATTTATTCCTACGCATGTACCATGAGCTCAAAGGCATTTAGCATTCCTTGGGGAGATGAAGATAAGATTAAAGGAAGGTGCATGCCCAGTTAGGAGAAGGCCCTACTTTGGATGAATCCCAATTTACGCATGAAGGTTAAGGAAGAGATAGACAAAATGATAGCTTCTGGGATCATTGAGGCAGTGGAAGAGTCATAATGGATAATTCTGATTATAATTAGCATCAAGAAGGATGGGTGGATTAAGATCTATGTGGATTATAGGGAATTGAACATAGTTTTTGTCATTGATCCCTTTTCGACCCCCTTCACTAAAGAAATTTTGGAAGGAGTCACTGGGTGTAAAATCTATTCCTTTACGGATGGATTTTTAGGGTACCACCAAGTCCGGATTGCAAAGGAGGACCAAGAGAAGATGAATTTTTCCACTGATTGGGGAAATTTTGCATTTACCGTCATGCCCTTTGGGTTAAAGAATGTACCTACTATTTTCTCGCACATAGTGGTGTAAGCATTCCAGATTTCATACATAAGTTTCTTTAGGTCTATTTGGATGATTGGACAATGTATGGTCTAGTTAAGGACCATTGTGAAAATTTAAGGTTAATGTTTGAGAGGTGTAGGCAGTTGAGGATATCCCTCAACATTAAGAAGTGTGTGTTTTCTACACCCTTTGGGAATTTATTAGGGCATATCATATGTAAGGAGGGCTTGCTGGTAGATCCCGCTAAAGTTGTAGTTATTGTGGGGTTAGGGGAGCCTACTATCTAGAGTGCAGTGCGTGGATTCCTTGGGCATATGGGCTATTACAAGAAATTCATTAAAGGATATGCCAAGATCACTGCGCCTTTAGAGGAGCTGCTTAGACATAAAAGTGCCTTCCATTGGGGAGAGGCACAACAGAAGGTGTTTGATATATTAAAAGATAGGCTTGTCACCACACCTATATTATGTTTTCCCTCTTAGGACAAGCCCTTCCATGTCCATGTAGATGCCTTAGGGACCGCCATTGGAGTAGTGCTTGCATAGCCAGGTGAAGGGATTTTTGATCATCCTCTGTGTTTTGTAAGTAGGAAGCTAACACTAGTAGAGCAGAACTATACCACAACTGAGTGCGAGGCATTTTTGATGATCTATGCAATTTTCAAGTTTAGGTAGTATCTGCTGGAAACACCCTTTGTGTTTTACACCGACCACATGGCATTATAGTATTTGGTGAATAAGCTTGTTTTTCAAGGGTGCATATGTCGGTGGGTGTTGTTGTTTCAAGAGTTTGAATTCACCATTCAGTAGTAAATCCTAGGAAAAGAAATTGTGGACCCGATCATCCGTCAAGAATTGATTTAGGGAGGACTCATAGAGTATTAAGGAAACAATGCCGATGCACAAATATTTAGGCTACGGCATGTGCCCTTGAATTTGGAAGAGATTGCAGTATTTTTAAAGGAATGTGTGGCACCATAAGAAATGAAGAAATGAATGTGGGAATTATGTAGGTGATGCCACCACGCTTAAAATTTTAATGGAAATTTTGTGGTGGGAAACCCTGTACAAGGATTGTAGAGACTATTATAAAGTGTGTGACCATTGTTAGCACATTGGGAAACCAGGAAGGAGAGATGAAATTCCTTTACACCCTATCCCTAGCAAAGAGCCTTTGAAAAGTGGGCAATAGAATTTTAGGCCCTATTACACCTGACACGTGTAGGACTCGGGTCACATTATGTCATCACTTGCATGGATTATTTGACCGAGGTGGGTAGAGGCACTTACGACTAAATATTACAAAGCAGCCACAATAGAAAGGTTATTATGGGAGAACATTAGCACAAGGTATGGATGCCCATTAAGTTTGACCAGCGATAGGGGTATGCATTTCTTAAATGAGACTGTGAGGGTCCTATTATCAAAGTTCATGGTGGCTCATCACAAGACTACGACCTATCACCCAAAAGTAAATGTAACCACGGAAGCATTGAAAAAAATACTGAGTCATACCCTGACCAAAATTTGTGATGTTGGAAGACAAGATTGGGATGAAAAATTATTGGTAGTATTGTGGGCTTACAGGACAATGTATAAAAGGCTAAACAAAACCACACCATTTTAGTTGGTGTTTGGCATGGAAGATATTTTTTTGGTTGAATTTATGTTGCCTTCTCTGCAAATAGCATGTGTAGGAGGGTTAGCCGATGAACAAGCGCTAGAAGAAAGGATTGATGAGTTAATGAAGCTGGATGAGAGATGATCACTCGCTAGGTTGAGCCAAACAATAGAAAAAGAAAATAAGAAGGCTTGGCATGATTGCCACATTAGAAACAAGAAGTTTTAGGTTGGGAATATGGTTTTACTATATGATTCTGAGTTTCTGTGCCATCCTGGGAAGTTAAAATTCCAATGGTTGGGTCCTTACACAATCTCGTACATCCTTGATTCAGGGCACATGCCAATTACAAGCACTGGATGGGATGAAGCTTCTGGATACTTCAATGGGAGTAGTGAAGCCCTACTATAAATAATTCTTCTCGGTGTTTGTAAATAAGGCAAGTGTTGCCGTTAGTTTAGAAATTTCCTTTATGCATTCCTTTTGCTTTACGCCTTGGGCACCGTAACGTTATTACTACTTTGGAGAATTTGTGAATGCGCAAAGGACCATGCATTGTTTTAAGTGTGTGGTGGAGTAATGTGAAGGAGTGCATGGTTAGAGTGAAAAGGAGGTGTACGTTAAAAACCTTGTTGAATGGCCTAGTTGAAAGAGGTGTATGGAGAGAAAAGATGGAAGAAGGATGGTTGGTGCCAAGATAAAGCTACTTTTAGATCCCATGTACTAAGGAGGAGAAAGCACATTAAGAAACATGAGGTAGGCAAGAGCAAAAATCAGGACAGAAGAAGTGCCTTTGGTGCGGGTTTTGCATGCATAAGAGTCTCCTGTCGGGTTGGATTGGTTACACGTCGAAGGTTGGAGGATTTTTCACGCATGTTGGGTGCATGAGTGAAAGTGCTGAAGATGGGATTTGTTTGAAAAAGCTGCATTAAATGAAAAAAGTATGGTGGTAGGTGAAGTAGCATTTAATGCTCAAAAAGGGAAAAACTATAAGTAAAGGGTCGAGGCACTTTCATTTTAACTTTACGAGTAGAGAGAAGTGATTTTTGCATCTATTATAAACTAGGGTTTCCAAATTCGTGTGAAGAAATATTTGAGAGGTAAAAGCGTGAGAATCCAGTTTGAATTTGTAAACCAGAAGGAAGGGGTTTCACGGGTGTGAGAAAATTTTTGAGGAGGCGCCGTCTTGTAGAAGTTTTATCCCAGTTAGGGTTTGACAAACTAGGGCACAGGTTCAATGGGTATTTCATCATAGGTTTGAGATCTGAGGCTTGAAGAAGTGGAAGAGAAGAGTAACAAGGAGGGAGTGAAGTGATAGGAGGACCTCGACAATGGAACCCAAGAAAGGAAAGGGAAAGGGCAAGGCCAAGTAGTAAGAACTGACGTGAGTAATACAAATGAAGAGTGGTATGCGGAGATGCAAAGACCAGATGGGGTAATGATGGGTAAGGAGTGGGAGTCCCACTTGAGAAACGTTCCTGTAAGTGACTATAACCATTGAAAAAACATGATCAAGAAGGAAATGACACTGGAGTTAGTGCGCCCCATGAGTAAATGGACACCAGAGGGCTTTCCCATCTACAATGATGATGTTAAGGTTAAGATGGAGAAGGTAGGGTTGTTGCAACTCTATGCGTCACCTATTTTGGAAAACCAGAGAACCTATACCAATGGATAATGTCGCGAGTACATGAAGATTACTTCCATTTTACAGGGCACAAGATGCGCATTACTCCTCAACTCATCTCATAGTTCACATGCCTCATATGTGAAGGAGATAGCTTAGAGGATGACCTAGGTGACAAGGAGGTAATTCAGGAAACCATCACCGAATATTCCTGCAAGAAGGGGTCGAGGTACTACGACATCTCAGACATCAAGGACCTAGTGATGAAGATGGCCACACATCTAGTAACAAAGTTGAATGGCTAGGAGAGATGGACCCATGTCAATAAACCATGGTTACATATTTGCAGAAAGATTACAGAGGGAACCGTATACAACTTGTCTACATACATCATGAGGAGATTGTTAGTTGTGTGAAGGAAGGTGATAGAATCCTCTTCAGAAACATCCTACTAACCATCATGTTTTCAGAGATTGGAGTGCCTGACACATCAAAAAAATTGTATGGGAGTACCTGCTGAGGATCCTTTGTCTCGCAAAGAGATTTGAGAAGTATGCATGCGACACAATGATAGCACCCCACAAGGCATGACTGGAGAAGTGGTATACGTGCCTAAGGAATGTGTTTGGGGAAGAGTGGAGGATTCTTGAACAACTGCTAGCAGTCATTGAAGGAGAAGCTAAATTTGTAGTATATTTACACTTCGCCCGGGCAAGTTCAAAGCTAATAGATGAATCATGGAGCCCATGGTGCAAGCTTCCCTTCGCTTTCACATCTCAATACTTCCAAGTGGGAGTAAATAGATTCAAGGAATCTAAGAAGCTAAAGTTGGAACTTGGAAGCCTAGATCGGGACCACAAAGAGTTGCACAAAAAGTTGAACTACCTCGACGACAAGCGTGCATACATAAAAATATATGTATCACATGAAGTAAAAATGACTAGACCAATAACATTGCCCATTACAGGAGAATCCATGGTGCACGTATACCTCCGCATAAGACCGAGTTTGAGAAAGGTGCGTACTGGAGAATAATGTCTCCATACCTCAAGATTCCACATGTAGGAAGGGGCCCGTGCCTAAGAAGAGGGGAAGAATTGAAGAAGCACCAAGTGTGCGGACTGCTCAAATGGTAAACATGTCATCAATGAGTGCCAAGCATAGTACCTATACACATAGAAAGAAGTCACTAGTAAAGGAAAATACAGGAGGAAGAGGTTCCGAACAACCCCTCACCATGGAGAAGTCTCCAGAGAAAGAAGATAAGGTTGAGTCCCCTATCAGAGAATCACCTCTCAAGAAAAAGCATAGGATGGAAGAGGAAGCTGACTTGGAGGAGACTGACATCTTGGAGAAGTACATGGGTGGAAGAGAGGACAAGAGTGAAGAAGATGAAAATGAGGAAGATGAGCCTGAATGAGACAAGGAGCCACATGTTTTCAGTGTGTATGATTCAGAAGAAGAGATTGGAGAAGAGAAATAGGAGTTTGTGTTCACACGTTGCAAGGACACACAGGATGGGGAATGCACTTGGGACATGGGAAGGAATGAGGAGATTGGCATAGAGAAGCAAGAGCCCATAATATTCATGAAGGAGAAGATAACTAAGGTAGTAGAGAGATAGAGGCAAAGAAAATGCTCGAGGCCTTAGTAGACCAAGAGTTGGAGCGCAGCGCTGACATAGTGTTGGAGGAAGGAAAAGAGGAAAACATTGAAAAGGAGCATGACAACATGGGAGGAGGTCTCGCTCTAATGGTGATTTTTCCCAAAGGTGCATGCTTAGGTAGGAGGACCCTTGATATAGAGCAAAGAAAAGTGATGGGCTACATTGATGACACAAAGAAGGTGCTACGTGCGCGGTTCTAGAGAACTATACCCACAGAAAGGATTTTAGCCATGGGGTCATTTGAAAAGGAGGGCGCATACCCCAGGATGAAGAAGATGCTCTCTTGGGTGTTTGAATCCCACATTGATGAGCCAAAATTTGAAGTCTACCAAGGAGCAATCATAATAGTACTAGAGTCTAAGGGAGCCAATCCCTTGGTAAATTCCCAGAACTCTCGGATGAGCAGCTCTGTAATGCGCTCAACAAGGTCATGGTCAAGACAGAGGCTAGGATCTTTGCATGCAATGAAAGAATAAGAGTGCTAGAGGGAAAGCTAGGGAAGAAAGAAGAGGAACTGGCTGAGAAGGCCAAGAGCTTGAAGCAAGAAGAACTTATCAAGTACATAGCTGAGGTGCGAGTTAAAGGATGAGAAGACAAATGTGTAATAATTATACAAGAAGGTGGATTCTATCAAGATCACCATCATTTTAAAGTACCTGGACCTAGTGCCACCCATGCGAAATACGCATCCACTCTTGAATGATTAGAATATATAACACGTGTCCTCACCATGGAGAGATGACCTTTTTCCCTAGAGTCTACGAGAGGAAGTGGCCACGTGCTTAAAGAAAGAGGACAAGTTGAGGGTGGTAGCACTCATTTCGAGTATAGCAAGGTGCTTGCAGAGGTTAAAGTTGCTGCCCAATCTGCTGAGGCCACATATGATACTTGTGTAGATAGGGATAAGGTAGCAAGCACCTTGGTCACCACACTTGAAGTGGAGCTAAAGGAGTTCCAAGAGAATAATAAAGGAAATAGGGCAGAGAGGGACAAGGTTATTATCTTTGAAGTAGAAAGAAAATCTGAGGAAATTGAAACATTAAGGGGTTCAATCAAGGCCCGGCTAAAATAACTATACCCTCAGATTACCAGGAGGATGGACACACTCGAAGACCTGGGCAAGGAGATGGAGAAGATTGTTGACACTTTGGGTACCCAGGGAATTGGCCTAAGTTTTGACGAGGTGAGCACCCTAATTGGTGACCTTTGTCAGAAGGCACAGAGTGAGGTCGACATATGGAACAAGCTGGAGGCAGACTTGCGGAAGGATTTTCCTAGCTTGCTGAGTTAATGCCCCCATTCTTCCTTCTCCCCCAATTATTTCATTCCTTATTATTTTGCAAAAATGTAAGACTATACCTTGGTTCCTTAAGGCAGCATACATCTTGATTAAGAGGAGTGTTTCTGTGGATGGAGAAGAGGCGTAGTATGGGGTGTTTTTGGACCCCTAGAATATTGACCAAGTATGAAGGCGCGTAGGCACACAAGGTCCCGGTTATGGAATGGCATGCAAGGTAAAAGTGCACAAAAGTAGCATGTGCGATGTGCGAGGACAGAGCCAAGGGTTCGAGACTTAGTAACTTTTGACATCCGGAGCGAGAACACGTGAAAAGCATGACCCGGTTGTATGTGGATAAGGTTCCGGCTTGGCGATAGGTTGTCCTGGGAGGAGCATGCTAGAAGCTTCTAGAAGCACATCATGGGATAAAGTGGAAAAGCTTAGGCCTAGAGAAGAATTCTTGCATGGAGGACCACATTTAGAAACCTGGCATTGGATCTAAGGGTGCTAGAGGGTGAGTTGGCAATCCATGAGAGTTATAAATACAAGCACCTGCAGAGTAAAAGAGGAGAGATGGAGATTATGGGAGGAGCTCTATAGAAATACTGTGAGGACTCTGTTAGTGGATAGTTGTATTTGGGAGAGAATGCATTAGGCTTAGGGATTGTAATTTTTCTTTTTGGTAGCTTAGTTACATAAGTCTAGTGCAATGCATGACTGTGGTCTGCTTCTCTATGACACTCTGTAATGAATCAATGGATGTAATGAGGCTAACTGTTATATATATATATATATATATATATACATGAATATCAATGATTCTAATGCATGTTTCTCTCTCATGAGTTCTCTTTCCTTTCATGCTAAGTAAGGATGCTTGTATGTTTCTTTCTGTCATAATACACATTATGGATTCTATTAAAGTACTTGGTCTGAAATGACTGTAAGGATCTAGAGGCCGTTCTAAGCCCTATGGTTCTTGTATGTCCTAACTTCCCTTCTAAAATATCTTACACAAATCATAGATGATGTTTCCCACTAAACTCACATAAAGGAGAGACTCGAGTACCCACACGTGCCTCAAGTGAGAACCCAACCTTGGTTGGGTTGTAGAGCCCGGTGTGCATGGGATTCCTTTCTTTATGTTAAGGGTAAAAATGACTACAATTATGAAATTCCATCATTAACTTTTTCCTTAACTCATTTCTGAAGGTACATACACCACTTTTCATATCTCAAAATTCCTTCGTTATCAAAGTTAAAACCTTTATATCTTACATCATTTGGATCTACAAGAAGTGTTTTTCTACCTGCTAAAAGTAAAAATCAGATTCCATGATACTTTTTACCTCATCCTTAAACCGAGTTCTCAAAGTTATAAGTGCAAAAATATGTTTCCTATGAATTAGTGCATCTTCCACTCTGTTTTCTTTGCCTTTAATGGAATTTATGTCAATATCATATTGTGACAAAACTTTAACCATCTTTGTTGTCTTGTATTCATATTTATCTACGAGTGAAAATATACTTCAGCCCAAGATGATCGAGTCTTTAATTCGAAAGGTCTTCCTAGAAGATAATGTCTCCATAATTGAACTACATGAACTACTGCAGCAATATCTAGGTCATGGGGAACATAATTCAACTCATATAACTTGATATTTTTCACTCATTTGTTATAACATTATCATTTTGTAATATAATACCTCCGAGTCCTTCACCGAAAGCATTCAGTAACTACTATAAAGTTTCCATTTGGATTTGGTACATCCAAAATAGCTGCGAGATGTTAACTTATCCTTAATATTTTTAAATGGTGATTCACATTTATCACTCCACTCAAAATTCTTTTCTTTATTTTGTAATAAAGTTATCGAGGCAGAAAATTTTGAAAATTCCTTAACAAACTTTCTATAGTCACCAGAAAGCCCCATGAAGCTTATGACTTCATGTAAATTCTTAGGTGCAGAGCCACTCGATTATAGAAATAATCTTTGATGGATCAATTGTTATTACATCCTTACTTATGACATGTCCTAAGTAGTGCACTTCTATTTCATAAAAAGAACATTTGGACAACTTACCATACAACCTTCTCTTTCTTAATATTTCAAGTACTATTTTCAAATGCTCATGATGCTCATCAATGCTTTTAGAATAGATAAGAATATTGTCTAAGAATACAAGTAAAAACTTTTCTAGGTACTCTTGAAAGATATTATTCATTAAATTCATAAAATTTATAGGTGCATTTGTCAAACTAAAAGGTAAAACCGTGAATTCATAATTTCCATACCTTTTTATAAATGTTGTTTTATGAATATCTTTGTCTTTGATTCTTAGTGGTGTGATACCGAATGAATATCTATCTTAGAATATATTGATGCACCATTCATCTTATCAAACAAATCATCAATTACAAGAAGTGGATATTTGTTTTTGATTGTTTCTTTTTTAACATCCTATAATCAATACAAAGTCTAAGTGTTCCATTTTTCTTTTCACAAAAATTATTGATGCTCCCAAGGTGAGACACTCGGTATTATCAAACCCTTAGATGAAAATTAATTTAACTATGCCTTAAGCTCTACCAGTTCAATGGTAGTCATTCGATAAGGTGCCTTAGAAATAGGCTCTATTCCTAGTTTGATTTCAATCATGAAGTCAAACTCTCATTTGGGTGGAAGACTGGGTAGTTCTTCCGAAAAAACATCATTGAAATCTCTTATGACAAAGATAAAAATTTCTAGGAAATTATTATCCCCTTCAATTTTTTTAGAAATTTTTACTGCATACAAAGTGCAGCCTTTATTTTTGGCCTTTTTAAGTTACATAGCTGACAATTTTCTAACTAAAATTTCTCATTTTACCCCTTAGATGTCTACTATTTTCTGAGATCATCAAGAAAACTAATATTTTTTTCAAAACAATCAACTTTTTATTTATGATCAGCAATTTAGTTAACACCTATTATGACATCATATGACCCCAAAGGAGCAACATAAAGATCTACTTCAGTGGAAAAACTAGGTAATTCTAGGACTGCTCCAAAAAGACATTTACTAACAGTATGGAAAACATTATTTCCATACATGCGATCAAATATTTTTCCATTATTCCATTTTTATTTTTTAGTTTTGTGACTAATTTACTAGAAATAAATCATTCAAGTAGCTAAAAGATCAAAAGTATAGTAACAGGCATACCAAATAATTTACCTAGCACTTCTATGGGCGTAACTTGCTTTTCAACTTGTTTATCAGCTACTGCAACATGTATCTTATGTTGTTGATTGTTATCATCTTTCTTTAGAGGGAACTAATTTACATAGTGATCCTTACCACAGTTGAAACAACCCCCTACAAGTCCTCTTTTTGTTCAAATTTGTTTCCAACCCTGAAATTTCTTGTTATGTCCTCCATAGGACTTATGTCCATTTCTATTGTTCTTAACAAAGTTGTTTCGAACATTTGCATCAGGTTTATTTGTTGTTTTTTTCTTATTGTTATCAGCTACAAACTTATTTTTAGCACCAAAGTTTTTCCATGCCCCCTTTTTGGGTAAAAGGGATGAAGAAGAATTAGGAGTTTTCTTATGGTTCTCTTCCTTATGGGAAAAAATTGCTTTTAATTTATGTTCCTGTTGAATGTCTTATTCTATAATCCTTTCCATGGTGGTTGGGTTGTGAATATCTACTTCACCCCCTTTGATAGGATTTAATCCCTAAATAAACTTATGTATCATGAAATTCTCATCAGTTTGATACTGAGGCACATACTTAAGATGTTTATTAAACCTATCCCAGTACTCTGTTATAGTTAATTTTCCCTAAATTAAATTCTGAAATTTTGTCATCTTCTGATCATAGTAGAGTTGTGGTAGCCAACGTGTCCTAAAGTAGATATTAAACTAATCCCAAGTGATTTTTGATTCATCAATTCTCAATTAATCTTTATGACTATCCCACTAGGAGGATACCTCATGGGAAAGATGATAAGCTCCCCATACTAATTTTATTTCCTCTGAGAAGTTCCTTATTGAAAATTACTTCTCCATTTCACTGAGCCAATTCTCAGCTCCATCCCCTAGTGTAGTGCCATCGAAATTTTGTGGACTTATCCTCTTTATGTCATTTGTAAGTTCAACTACTAATCTTGCCTTTTTATTTTCAGGCTGATTGGGTACATTTGTATTTGCATTTACAACATTGTTATTATCAACACCCAAATTTATAATATTGGCATTGTCCTCAGGAGGTGGTTTATTTTATTACCAAAGCATCTTCTTCTCCTCATTACCCATAACTTGTTGTTCAAGTACAATCAGACGATCTCTTGTGTCCAACAGGGTAGAAAAAATATCATCAAGTTTTTGTGTGGTAGCTACCTCTCCACCTAGAGGTGGGTTATTTGCAGCACCTCCCCTTGTTCTAACCATTTTCGTTAACAAGAAAATTAAGTTTTTATTAGATATGGACTCAATAGGTCTAAGAGCTGCAACCTTCAACTCTGATACCAAGATGTAACATCCCCATTTTAAGACTTTAGAAATAAGGGAATTTTTTTAATCTTACATAATGTTCTCTGTTCTAAATTAATACAATTTAGAACACACATTCCAATGTCAATCCATCTCATAACAGAAAACCATATGTAGTTGTAAATGACTCGGTGAAACACCGATCTCTCATTCCATGACTCGATATTAAACCGATCTCTCATGTTAACTTAATAATGTGTATACTATGTATACTTAGTTCCTTTACCCTTTTAGGGGTACCCAAGTGTTTTGTCTAATAATTTTATTTGAATAACTATTACTTGATATTCATCTGAAATCCTGCATCTTAAACTAGGTGACATAAGAAAACGTAACCAACAACTTGCGATACTTTAGAAAAAGTTTTTAAAACATGATTAACATGTTTACATTCCTAGACGACATACTTGTCGAAAGGAATATGTCCCTCACCATACTTGTTTTTTTATCTAGAGTGGTATTTCTTGACTTCTATCAATTCAATCTGATTCAAGGTTTCACACTAGACAAGGGCAATAACATGCACTAGTGTGGAAGACTACTCGTGGTGACTAAGGATACATAGACATACTCAATCAAATTACGTTGATTGGGTGTGTCTAGTTACCCTAAGTCAACATGAGTTGACCTCAACACTAGATCATGTTTCTATCCTTGTTTAGGGTGGGACCATGATCCAGTCTTCCACTTATGTCAATCGAGTTAATCAAACTAAGTGGGGTGTTGAGGCATAGCAGACACATCATAGTATCCTCATAATGACCCTTGTCATTATGAAGTTACTATGCCACAACTATTATGTTCCAACATCCAACTGAGTTTCCTCAACTGGACTAACATACTTAAGATTATAAGTTTATTAACCCATTTAATCATTGTCTTAAATATTAATGATAACAATGCTTTAAGAGTCAACTAAGCATCATTTAACCTATAAAGGTTACAAGATGTAAATTACGAGAGGTGGGTTTGAAGATATAATATGCTTTCCTAACTATTCTAAAAACATGTTTATGTTACCTTAAATGTATCATCTTATATCATATAATGACATGATTGATCTCAATGTTATGAAGTTGTGTTCATTACATCTTTTTATTCAAATTTTAGCTTAAAACAAACTTATTTAAACTTTTATTTTAGAATTCATAATGTTGAAGTCTAAATCCCTTTAGTTCCCTTTTTAAGCATCCATATTTTGATTAAAGAAATCAACCTATGGAAGAACACATTCAACCATCCTCATAATCTATTCATAACACTTAACAAGATCTCAAATAAATCTCTTTGATTAATTACAAGGAAAATATCCTTTTCCTTTATCAAGGACTAATGTCCAATTATGAAAACATATCACATATGTTTTAATACAACAAATAATTCATACACATATATATAATTCAATCATATTCCCTTTCTACTATTTTAAGGATCTACTCAAGAGTATCAACTCTTAGTTGTGCTCTTTTACGTGCAAATAAACCAACATATTTTTCAGATTCTTAATCCAATAGTCTTATATATTATAAGACTCGTTGAGTTTTTAATCCCATATCGATAAATACTTAAATTTCCCCCTCAAAGCTTAATATTACTCTATAATACATCAAAATTTATGCCAATGAAAGTATCATAATAAAATAGTAATAAAAAATCATCAAGCCATTCATTTATCAAAAAGGGAGTGATCCACTCACTAAACTTAGGAATATTTCAGGGATTAAAAATGTCATTACAACAATATAAAACTAGTTTTATTACATCTTATTTTTCTGACAAAAGTACATCTAAAGTAATGTCTCTACATAATCATATTAATAAAGAGAAAATTTCTTTAGTAAAACATATGTAACTTTCTATATGTCTTTCTCCTTTCATCTTTTATGAAATCCATCTAAAAATTGTTAACATGAGTTTGTTCATATAAATTGAGCATGATAAGTGCTATAACATTAAAAAATTGTGATTTTATCTAACAGTTTCATAAAAATAACCTTTTTGTTTATGAAACAGTTCTGAAATCACAAAATAAGATAAACAAAAAGACTTTCCCAAAATATTACAAACCAAGAAGGAGAGAGAAATATTATGGAATCTATAAGTAATGTATAAGCAAGAAATAATCGTCATAATTAATCCTATCTCCACATCTATATGAACTCATTACAACATGCTAGAAATCAAAACAACAATATTAAAGAAGGGAGAATTTCATATTTCCAATCCTAATCTTATCTTCTCAGTCAATTTTCCAACTTAAGTTCCTCAACTCAACCTATTCTAACTTTTCAATAATAAGTACAAAGATATACAAAACTACCTTTCTGAAATAAGCATATTGTTTTGTTATTCCAAAGTTAGCAACCTAAAGAGTAACTGAAAAGATAAACCAAAAATATAAATGCATTCCATCAAACAATCATAACTATATTAGGCTGAACACAGAGTCTAAAAATTAGATTGATCAATAATAAGTCTCAATATTCCAAGTAAGGAAGGTGTATTTAACTAAAGATTAAAAACAAGGCCAACATAACTCACTTTGAAAAATTTATTTACAGGACTGAATTCATTTACGCATTAGGATCTAAGTGATCAATACTTCATAAATATTCAAGCTTCCCAAACACATCCACATCTGTAAAGGTTCCCTAAAGTACTCCATTCCAACCCAAGTTCAAAATTCAATACTACAGTCATAGATAACACTAAGTAGTCCCTTATATATCATTAACAACATAATTATATTCCAATGCTAATGTCAAAGACATAATAGTCAATTCTGAGATTTATAACAGATCACAGTCTTATCCAAATGATGGAACTCATCTTAATGAAAGGATCCAAATAATGAATGAAACAAAAATAACAGACAACACAATACACCAACCATCCCAAGGGAAGTCATACACCAGATTCAATAGTATCATGGTCATGAAGATGACATGATAACTCAAGGTTCCAAGACAGTATGAACTGTAAATAAGAAATGAATGCCAATATACACCCACATATTTCCAAGTACCACAAATTCAAAATTTGGAAACAAATCTTAAAAGATAATCTCTTATAGGAATAATACTTCCCTCACAGGAAGAAGACATAGTTTATCCAAATCACCACAATAGTACACCTTTTGTTTAAAATAAAATAAAGCTCATATAAATCAACACATGTTTCCTCCTTTTGCAGGGTAACCCAAAAAGGGTTTGAGTTCAAGTAAAATCATCAACGAAAAGAAAGGAGAATAAAATCGAGACTCGATTAAAAACAAGTCGCGAAAAGAACTTTCAATCGTCAAGAAAGAAGGGAAGAGAGATCGTTTGAACAACATCCCTCCAATAAGAGCTCATCAATAGTCAAAAATATATGCATACTTTCCAAGATTAAAAATATCTGCTAAGGAAACCAAAAGGCTAGAGTGGGTTTACAAAAATATGAATAAAACGTAATAGAACATAACCAAAACATTCACAGAGATACTTTCTGGTTTGACTTCCATTGAGAAATGTTTCTACAAAAGAATCAAAGATTCGAAACAATTCCCATTTGGGGAATAACCCAAAATAAGTATATCTGAGAACTAAATGGACTGTATACTCCTTAACTATAGTCATGAAACAAGTTGAACAAAATAGTGGGTCCTCACTACCATCAACAAGCCAACAGACCAAATGCAAAGCACAAAGAATTTTCCTAAGGCATAGATATAAGTCTTAACTTCCAAACGAAGTCTCCTATAATTTAGTCTCCAAACAAAAACAATAAGGAGAGCATTTGAAGCGATAATCTACATATTTCAACAAAACTAAGTTACTTATTAATGCATACACAATACCCAAGTCCAGGTATCCATTTAACAGAGAAACAACACAGATTTGTTTCAATGCCAAGAAGGATCAACTACAAAAAGATAATAAAAATGAAATAATAAAAAATAGATTTCATAGTCCACATAACAAGCACATAATTATATTGCATCAAAAGAATCAAGTTGAATGTCATTGAAGCAAGGAAAAGCAAACAAAAATCAAGAACCAAAAGTTTCCAAAAAGAGAAGAGTTCTTTTAATGAAGACATTTAAATAAAAGTAGAAGACTTAAAGAGATAGGGCCTATCATGCCTAATAGAGCTCTTGTCTTCTATTCCTTGTTGTAAATCTTCAAGCAGAGCCTCGATAGAAATATTTCCATGAAAACACCAACAACCACTTTGAAACTTTCTTTTCCTTCTTCTTATAACCTTCTATCCTTATTTCTCATTACCATCACTATCATGCAAGGTGAAATAATCATGCAAAGATTTGAATTGGGGGTTCAAAAATTAAAATCCACATGCAAAGCTACAATCTTGCCAAACTAAATGAATAAAGCAAAATAAAAAACCATTCCTGCTTTCAACGTCCCTACTTCCTATGTAGTTTTTCACAATTTCAAGACCAATTAATGCCAACATGACTGACATTCCTTCCTTATCTCCTGCCACTGCCAACTCATATTTGGCTATTAAAAATTTAAATATCCATGTAGCTAAAACTTGAGCGAGCGTTGCCCAACTCAACTTCTTACTATCCTTCATGCACTTGCCAAAATTTGTGGCAGCAAAGAGTTTAAAGCCACATTAAATCCTCATAAATACTTAGAGGTTAGTGCCACCGACATCCCATTGTATGTCATCCATGCCATCTTTTAGGTTAGTCCAAGTCTTAGGTTAGGTTCATAACATTAGGTTAGAAACCAACTTAGGTCCTTAGGTTAAAGTCTATTAGTTTAGTCTTAGTTTTCCCTTTTAATAAAAAATCCTCATTAATAAAAGAACCTAGTCACTTAGGATAAGATTTCAATCTTAGGAACATAGATTTAATTAGGTTCCTTTAGCAATTATTAAAAATTGTAAATTAAATCTTACCAAAAGAAGAATCAAAATGACATTCAAGGATCACATAAGAAGGACGTGAGCAACAGAGGTTACTAGTGATCCCAAGACAACCTAGGTTCATAAATCTAATATTCTTCCCACTCGGTCAAGATGACCTCAACATCATGAAATTGAAAGCATGCCTTGGATCACTAAAATTGATCCAAGGTATAGCTATCTTGCATCAGAGATCATGAAGACTGAAGCACAAGTTCAAGTGCAATAAATACTATGAATGAGTTTAAGTTGAATCAATTTCTTCTATCCACATGCAGTGAATCATTCAGCATAAGAAGGAATGAAATACTTCATTTTAAATTCAACATAGACATGGCAGAATTGTATCTATTTCTAGAAGATAACATATTATCTACAACAAACATGATTACTTAGTTCACAAGAGTACATCGTCTTTAGAAAAGAATCACATATCAATGTTTACAACTTCGAGTACAAAATTCATCATATATATCAACCATGTTAGAGGAATTACACATTTTTAGGGGGATCACCCATATAAACAACTTATCATCATTTTTGTCTAACGCTTTAATATTAAACCGCTAGATAAAAGGGGGCAAACATAGACACCGAAAATCTACACCCCTCAATTTTATTCAAACAATTAGTCAAAAACATCGATATTTCTATACCATGCCCTTTGTCTCTTAAATAGATCAGCATCCCATACTTATTCCCTTCATCACCCCCATTTTTTTAATAAATTAATTAAATGTATGAATATTTCATCATACACACCATTTAATCACATTTATCAAAATCATTTATCCATAGTCTAGACCACCCAAATCCACCTAAAAATCTATCTAAGATCACCTTTAATCCCCTTATCTTGACACACTTATCAAAATCATTTCTACACCTAACAAAATCATCTACACACATACCTAAATTAGTATAATCTAATTTATTTAGTCACCCTCCAAAACAATTACAACACGTCCTCGAACAGTCTAACAAACCCATCCCCTAAAATCTAAACCAAAGGCCTTGATTTAGCAAACTGTTCCAGCCATTTTCCTTCCAAAACTCAAATAGACTATAATCGGTAGTTATTTAGGTAATCCCACTATTACTTAAGCCATTTTTTTAGCCTCCTACTCTAGGATCCTCAACTTTAGTTCATGAATTCTTGCTTTTGATTTGATTCCACAACTTCCGACACATTATAATTCAACACTTGGACAGTAAAATCAACATAAATAATTATCATCTATCTTCATTGAGCACTTTGAAGCAATTTTGGATCACCTGTAATCAGCTCTTCACCAATCAGTCTGCAGATTTCATCAACCATCACAAATCACTCTTTAGCGAGATTTGAGGCTTCTTTTAGCTCCACATCAAACTCCAGTACCTCTTAATTATTTATTCATCTCTTTTACATCATCTCTAAACATTTAACATTCTGTAAAATCAATTTTTAATCATCAAATATTTGAATTTATCAGTTTATTACAAAACATCGTAATTGCTTTAGTGATTCCTGTCACTTGTATCTTTTTGTAACATCATCCATTTTTCATCAATTATATTTTATCTATCATTTTAAACTGGTTTCTTTTAGCATATTATTGAGTATGGATTATTTTTAGATGGTAATTGGTGGACCCTCTCATGAAATCACTAGCATTCACTCCTTGCATGTAAATCGTCATCCTTTCTACTAGGATAAATATGACTTGTTGCATGATCTAACTATATTTTCTATCCATTTTTCCTTGTTGGACAGGTTGGAGAACATTTTTATTTCACTAAGAAAATTTGTGACATTGTAGAAGGATATTAGGTTGCATATTTTTAATATCAATGCATCTAAATTGAATTTGCATGGCTTGAGTACGAGGCCCTGACAGAAAGATCCAAATTTTGAGATTTAGTTCGATTCATAGTCTTCCTCTTACCTATCTCATATATTTCCTATCTAATTTTTAATAAAATTATAATTTATCATCATATTATCTCGTATCGTTATTCCATTATTGTACATGTTTCAAATCCACTTAATTTTTTAAAAGTAGATGGACATCCTTATAAGGAAGCCCATTGACTTACGGGGACTATAATTTTCCAGGTAATTCACCATTTATCTTACTAATCATATTATATTTAGTGTATGTGAGTTATAGATTTATTATCGAGAGTATATTGCACCAACCTTTCATGGAGTGTAACATTGATAATCATCAATCAACCATCTATGCGTATCGCTAAACCCGACATATTTTGAGGTTAGTATATTTCTATTTTCTTGCTTTTTTAATTCAAGTTAAAGAGTTAGGAATATTTATGAACAATGGTGTCCACTAATAATAATTGTACCTACTGAGGAAGGATGTACATGGTAAATACCATGGTACAAAAAAGACAAACCAAAACAAGAAGCATGATAACAAAAATAATTTTAATGTAACAAAACAACAATAAAAGTAGTAGAGAATGATGTGTTAATAGAAAACAATTGCATATAATGTAGAAACAAGTGAAAACCTACCAAATAATGTCACACAAAAGGAAAAAAATATCGTAAACATGGTGTTGAGTGGTCAAAATGCCTAAGTATGAGAAGAACGTAGAGGTTCAATGACCACACGAGGGAGGCACGTAGGAGCATGCACAGACATGATGTAATAGTGCACAAAGGTTCACGCCTAGACAAAAATAATTTAAGACTTAGCCATTTTGTTAAGCACAAAGCTAAAAATAGGAAAAGTGAAGACGGGGTGACAACCAAGCAAAGGATCAAAGTAGGCTAAATTATAAGCCAAATAAAGGTTATTTTTGGATAATGAACATGTAGATCAAGCACACGCATGGAGATATATTAATAGGATTAAAGCAATGTATAAATAAGATAGTCTATTATTAGAAACTATTTTAAAAGCATGCATGTAGTGTATTTTGAGATCACA
Organism: Taxus wallichiana var. yunnanensis; assembly: GCA_018340775.1. Lineage (NCBI taxonomy): Eukaryota > Viridiplantae > Streptophyta > Pinopsida > Cupressales > Taxaceae > Taxus > Taxus wallichiana. The sequence continues at coordinate 136,322,309 of CM031234.1, forward strand.
CCTATTATTAGGAGAGTGCATGGGTGGTGAAGGGAAATTCCCACCCCTATATATACTTGTTGTATGCCATTGTTGAAATTATTCCATTTATGTTTTAGCATATTTATGCTATGATAAGGGTTTGATGACGTGTATGGATTTATGTAGCACTATTATGACTGGTTTTATATCTAGTTTCCTTGTTATGTGATGAATGATGATTTATAATGGATAATTGTGGTTGGATTCTCGATTGTGGACATTTATAAGCATGGTGATATAATGATACAATTAAACTTGGTAGTTATATAGATTGATCGTGTTTCTTTATTACATGTTTTTCCATAATGATGTGAATGAATTTATTATGTATGAATGGATACTTGGTTAAATATCATGATAATTATGCATGCTAACATCTTGAAAAGAAAACACAAAGGAGGGACCTTATAGTTGCGCACACCTTGGGTGACCATTCGTTCTAACTAAATGAGGTGTCAACGCACATAGCGCTTGAGTGAAAACAAAGACTACATTTTGGTTCCATTGTTGGGACCTCTTTTCAATTTTTCTATCAGGATGTTGCATGTAGATAGCGCGTACCAATTATCTCTCGGAGAGTATTGAAAGTTGTGTGGAAGATGGACATGATAAATTTTCACAGATGTATAACATTGGACTGGATTTAACATGAACAAGTGGGTAGAAGAAAATATTTACCATGAGTTATATGAGACATTATTCATCTTCTTTCCAATAGAGTTGTATCAGACGTTGGTTGGCAACGTACGCATCAAAAAAATCTTGGTATCCTAGGCCAAGGGTTTAGATGTAAGAATATTATTAGAAGCTTTTTGATGCGGATGAAGAATGGACTAGATTTGTAGATATTTGGTGGGTCGGTGTGTTATGAAATTACACATTAGAGTACACAATAGCCACATATTATTGTTCAAAGGAAGATGAGTTTAGGTTCTTGTACGATCCCAAAGGATCCTATTTGCGTGTTATACCCTTAGTTATCAAGATCTTGATGATAGAACTGGGATTGGAAATATTACCTATGGCTAGCTAAATCCCCACCATGCATAGGGGTAGAGCAGGTGTGGATAAGTATGGTGGTGGCCTAGGTGGAAGATATGAAGACAGAGGAAATATGGATCAAGTTTAATGAGGCACGAAAGAGGGAAATTTAAGTGTTAATGGATTTGAGGAGAATGATGGCTTTGAAGTTTTCAAATCTCTTGTAGAAGACAGGATTTGTAACATCAAGTCCTACCAACTTTGGGAAAGTGCAAGTAGAGAGTACCCATGAGCTTTAGATGTGATCACATCGGAGGAGAGGATGAAAACAATGGGCATGCTTTTAACTCAACTTGGCTACCTATCCCTTATGCTTGGTGTTCTAGATCCAAAGGTAGTTGAAGGACATAATAGTGAAGGTAATCAATAAGATATGGGTATATATATTTTTATGTTGAATCAGAAGCGCACTGACCACTAACGTGCCCATGGTAGCATAGAGGGCACCAATGTTTAGGATTAATCTTGTAGGATTGTTTTCAAGAGCATTGATATGATAGAGTATTGGCATGTAAACTATTGGGATCACTTATATAGGTGATGCGATAGTGCAGATGGTGGGTGTCTAATTTAGTACTATAATTGGGACATAAGGAAGTTCATTAAATAGGTTGTAGCTTGTAGTAGGGGGTGCGGGAGGCTAAGGAGGGTCGGGTCAAGCAACCACCTAGAGTAAATACTGATTGGGGATATGGATCTATTCCTAATCTAGGGCAAGGTCCACCACCATAGTAGCCACCACCAAGTTAGCATCATTAGGCACCACCTAAGTTTTATTTTGAGATGTCACTCCACTTACCGGAATACGAGAGGTATAGAAGATGCCACAAAACACATGCGTAAGTGTGAATTACTATGGCATGCGAAGGGAATTACAACTTCAAATAGGAAAGAAATCTAATTTTCCACAGCACATGTATAATTGGTATATGAAGTATGACCCACATTAGAATATGGTGGACTATAGCTCTTTGCACACTAATTTTTGGCTAAATTTCACATTCCGAGTTTGAGTAATGATCATGAGCACACTCAAGGACATCAAGAATGGATTGTTAGAAAGTGTGAGGGAGTATGAAATGTGTTTTAAGAATCTATTTTGAAAATTGTCTTATAATATTCATCCAAGTCAGCATGCATAGTGGTTCATTGGAGGATTGTTGATTTCATCCATAGAGATTTATCTCATAATACATATGTGGATCCGTGTGAGGATTTGGAATCAGCTCTACATGTCAAAGGAGTTGGGAGTGATGATACTAGATTGATTCCATTCTTGGAGGTAAAACTATTTTCTATGGCTAAGCAATTAGAGAATCTCTCTAAAAATTTGATGCATGAGAAGCACAACGGTATATGGTGCATATATTGTGAGGTTGAAGGACATACTAAGGATAACTTCCCACGCAGCTCAATGTATGTGTTATTATAGTATTCTAAGATTTTCCACTTGGACCATGATGTGTGGAATTGTACTCTCTTGAAGTGTGTGACTATGAAGAATGAATCTATGTACTGTAATATTTGTAACATGCACACTCATGATATGAAGGATTATCGACTAATTGATCAAAATTATGAGGCATGCGATCTTGGATTACGATAGACCATGGTGGAAAACATATCTTAGGTACATAATGTGAAACCCTCTAAAGAGTGTAATAATGGAGGAGGTGGATTCCATGGAGGATATAGGAGAAAAGTCCACAGAGGTAGGAGTATATTTCCATGTGAGACCTGTTATACTTGTGGGTCCTTAGATAATAACTAGTGGGATTGTCCCCAAAATATAGTATGTGTCTATTATGGAAAGCAACATAAGATTGAGGAATGCCCTATCCTTTACGAGTAAATGTGTAGGAAAAATAATAAGGACAAGGGTGTGGGGATGATCAAGGTGTAGCATGCAAAGGGTGATCAATGGATATCACTGAGAAGATACTTGATTTTGAGTTACAACCCTTATTAGTCACTACTCACACTGAAGTAGTGCAGGTGCGTAAACCTCCTAAATCCATACCACTCATCATGAGAGAATAATTCATGTGTGGTAGGTATCTGGATGTTAATCATGAAGGGGAAGTTTTCTAGGAGACTATGGGAGTCATCAAAGAGATGAAAGGTGAGATGCAAAGTGCTTAAAGGAGCGAGCACATGAGTTGGAATGCGTAGAATGAAAAACTCCTGTAGAAGGTTGTCTATGATCTGAAGGAGGTGTGTAAGTTGTTACGTTAGGAGAATATCATTCCTATGTTAGGGGAATGGTTGCGTGAAAATTTACCATGCAATCTGGAGTTGTGTGCGAGTGACAGATACTACATGTAAACATGACGCACGAGAACCATGAGTATGATGCGGAAATCACTTTGGATGTGATAATTAATGGGTGCTTGGTAAGAAATATGTTGATAGATACACGCGCTGAAGTAAATGTTCTCACTCTATATGCATGGAATCATATGGGTAGAGTGATTCTATTACAATTTATAGAGCCAACTTTATCTTTGGACATTTTGAGGTACTAGAGCTTGTTGAAGGAGACAAATTTCAAAAAAATATGACCATGGTGTTACGTGAACAATCCATACTTGAAATTTAATAAGGGATACATAAGTTTTGAGAATAAGAATGAGCATGTGATTATACCTCGAATGAAGCAAAATTTACACCATACATCAAGCCTTTGAGTGAAGAAAAGTTAAATAGGATCTATACGCACACAATACGAGATCTTGAAATTATGAAACCATCCCAGGAAGGTGTGTTGTAGTGTGAAGATGCGTAGTTGGTCGCTGACACTACATTTATTTCTTGTGATAAATGGGCCCATGAAACGTATGAAATGGTTAGGAATGAGATGAAGGTATGAGTGAGTATAATGATCAAACCGCACATGGGAAAGGTTTAATTACCAAGATATACTAGTGAATAAAATCCCGAGTCTTTCTCAAGTGTCATGGAAGAACACTGGAAGAATTAAGGTGATTGAAGAAACATGTTGGTTTATACTCTACATGGTTCAACATTTCTCCGGTGGGTGACACACAAAGAAAACTTATTGGGTTGGTAAGAAGTGAGAATTTCCTTTTCGACTGTGTACACACGAAGCAATGCACCTACAAGGATTGGGATGATAAAGTGTCATCTATACTATGGGCTTACATGACCACGTATAAAAGGTTGAATAAGTCCACACCATTTGAGTTGGTGTTTAGCACGAAAGATATCCTACTTGTGGAGTTTTTATTGTCATCCCTATGTATTGTGTATGCATGTGTGTTATTTAGATGAACATGTGGTGGAAGAGTGCATCTACAAACTAATGCAACTAGATGAGAAGCCTACCATTTTGCATTGGATCCAAAATACTAAGAAGGTGTGAGAAAATTATTGACATGCTAGGAAAATTAAGAACAAAACATTTGCATTTGTAAAAATGGTATTTCTCTATGACTCTAAGTTTGTGCGCCACCCATGAAAGTTGAAGGTACATTGGTTGGGAAATTTGGTATTAACCAAGATACTTGATTTAAACGCATGTTAGTTGTAGGAATTTGATGGCACCATGTTTCTCGATTTGTAACATCCCCATTTTAAGATACTAGGACAAAGAGTTTTTTTTTTTTTAATACAACGCTTCTCGTTATGAATTATATAATTCAAACACACGTTCAATTTTTAATAATTGTTCTCTGTCCAACTAATGCAATTTGGATCACACAATTTCCTTTTAAAACCAATGTTCTCTGTTCACATACTTGTAATATGGAACACACATTCAATGCCATTCAATCATATAATAGTTACCATATGCTGCTGTAAATGACTCGAAGAACTACCGATCTCCCATTTTATGGCTCGGAGTTTCAACGATCTCTCATTTCATGACTCGGCGACTTACCAATCCTTCATGTTAATCCATGCATTGTATAATGAATATACAGGGTTCTCTTACCATTTCCGGTTATCGAAGTGATCCATTTAAGAAGCCTATCTGAATATCTATTACTGATATTCATCTGACATCCTGCATCTTAAACTAGGTGATTAGGACAACGCAACCAACACTTGCGATACTTTGGCCAAAGATTTTCACATGCTTTGCATGATCATATTCCTGGATGTGGTACACATCATTGGAATACGTCCTTCACCTCACTTCATCTATTATCTAGAATGGTCTTTCCTGGTCTCTTCTAGTCCTTCCGTTTAAGGTCAAGCTCTAACCCCAATTAGCAATATGAACGAGCATAGGAAGTTACTCATGGTAACTAAAGATATGCAGACATACGATGTCATCCCTAGAAGACCTCGTGTGTCTAGTTACCTTTAGTCCTCCGGAGTCGGATTCGTATGCGTGATCACATTCCTATCCCCATCTAAGAACTTAGTATCCATCTTATGTAAACTTGATGATTTAATTGGGAGGGCATTGTAATATGTCATCTATAACATTGTGTCGTCATGAATCATGAAGACACTATATGTAAGCTGGCGTATGTCAATGTCCTACGGAATCCTCTCATCGAGGGTACACATCCAGCTCAATTTTGACTTGGTTATAATCTTAGTATTTAAGATCAACTTTCAAGAGCCATGCGATCCTTTATCCTTGTTCTTGTTTCGGTTGTATGTAGCTAAGAGAGACTTAATCCATCTTCTAGCTTAATAGACATTTCCTCCTTCATACCGAAGGGTTGCTATTCACTTCTTGGTTCCTTTCTTAATATTTGGACTAAGTATCCATTATCGATAACTTAATAAGTTTAACCTATTAAACTTAACCAAGTTTTCAACAACTGTAAACAAATTCAGAATTCCATCTTATTAGAAGTCATTTAAACGAGGTCTAATTCTAAATGAATTTATTCATTTATCATCCTTAACCTTACTTAGTTAAGGTCTATTAACAATAGATATGATTTCCCATATCTTTATTTTCTAAATTTAAACATTTGAGGCTATTAACGGAGTCCGAATACAAGGTTCGGCTGCCTCTAAGTTATTTGATATCCCTTAGTTTTCAAACTAATCCCGAATACCTTCCAATTAGGATTTCATGTTTATCTAAATATTTTTAATGTCAATTCAAAATTCATCTTAACCCAAGTATGAAATAATTGCACATTTCAACGTAAAAGTTGCATTTAGGTAAAGAATAGATGTTATTTCCTTTTAAATTCATCCATTAACATTTGAATAATTCCAAGTCAAGGAATAATGTTATATTCTCAAACTTATTCAACAATATCAAATGATACGATTATTGAAAATATCACACTTTTACTTGTATTCATCCATCGATTTATAATCATGTACATTTTCCGATCCAAATGACTAGACTTTGTTTATATCAAACAAAATTACAACTCATAAAGATAGAAGAATGTAACTTCTTCCTTTCACATTTCCTCGTGGAGGAGTAATAGCTATCAATACTATCCATCTTCAATTAATCAAAGAAGTATCGGAAAACAACCATGTCTTCATTTATACTCAAGTTTCATCTACAAAATTACATGCACGGGTCAGTTCATTGAACTGAGCATATTAAGCACTTGTCATTAAAATGAGGTGCTTTTAATTAACCTGTCTCAATAAAATAACCCTACTTTTATGAAACGTTAATATGAACATCATTCCATAATTAAATACTAAAAAGGATGAACAACATATCAACTTAATCATCTAATTACCATCCCAATTGGTCAAAGGATTACTTTGTCCTCTTTCCGAATACTTATAACAAGAAGTAATTTCCTTCAAACATTTCCAGATTACAAACATCGTAAGAACTGAAAATACAATTATGCAACTATTGTTCTAACATAATTATATGAATTCCTTTTCCCTACATTAGTTAGAGGAAGATTAACAATTAGATTTTAAATAAAAATTCCAGCATAACCATTTTCCTTTCCTTTCATACAACTTTTCTAATCTCAAACAATCAAATCTGAAGAGAAAAGTAAACAGCAATTTAAATACAAATGCTTAACCCAAGCAAAGATGAAATTCGTTCCATAACAATTATAGATTTCAATCGTATGAGAGAAAACGATCATTAATTCAATTATCCATTCACACTCTCTTTCCTTTCCTCATAATTGTACTAGAAATTTTAATTCAAACGTGATATCAATCAATGATAACAGTCCAAAGAGAAATGAATGAAAATCAATAATCGAATAAAAGGGAGAAAGATCATATCACCTCTTCTTACTGTCTATCCAAATACCTCTTATTTAGAGCAGACATACTCCAATAGTATAATTCATTCAGAGTAGTATATTCAGTAATTGAAAACTACTATTACCTTTCCAAAAAGTTGACTAGAGTTCATTGCAACTGGTCAATAAACATTAGTACCAAAAGAACCTCTAAACACAATCATTTCCTTTTAAATATTTCACTCTATAGACATTCACGTCAATATATAACATGTAAGAGTGTACAGCAACAACATATCACGCTTTCATTGTAATAGTGAGAGAATTCACTTTCCAACAAAGAAAGGAGAAATATTTTCATATTTCGCTTCAATGAAAACAATGAAAGGTTTTCAATCCGTAAATTATATATATATATATATATCCTTGAGTTCAACAAGACACAGAGTATGATTTATATGCTCTACCCAGCCTATTCTATAGGACCGACTTTTTTGTTCCCATTCGGATCGTAACTTCTTTCCAAACAAGTCATATATGAATACCAAGAACAAGCGGGCGTAACACCATATCCATTTAGAACAAAGAGGTAAGATGCTACTATGACCTTACCATCCCAAGGAGGTTTCATACCCCACACACTGTAATATGACAAGAGGAACAGTTAAACATGAGTCTTGTCAAGCATTTTTATGGCTTTCCTTAACCATTATCGCACACAAATCAAAACAACAATTCACACATTGTTGTTACTACAGCAAGTTTGACCCATAATACACAATGAAATCCTATTATCATTATTTTCAGGATTCATAATAGCAAAAGAGATAACTCGTTTCATTAACTATTTCTGTAAGACAACACTCATCATTCTTTTTAAAACGTAACAAGTATGCCCAAGTCGTGTTCGTTTTGTAATAACAGCTCAAACCAGAAGGTCCTACCGAATCCTTTTATTCTTCCAATTTTACAAGAGAGCACAGAACTCGTAAAATAATACATGCATAGCTAATACATTCAACAACTCAACTCATATTGAGTAAAGAAATGATTACCCAACATTGTCAAATAACTCACACATCAAGAAAGAATTATTTCATTTACCCATTTTTTAAATTTTTTTACCCAAGTCATGTTCAGCAAGGGAAAAATGACTCAACCAGAAATTAATTCATTAAAATAAACAACATCATTTAACTAAAACACCCATCGTAAAAGTAGGGTTGTTTTAATGAGACATTTAAACAAAAGCAAACGGTTTAAGGAGAAGGGCTTAACATGCCTGAATTCTTTTTTTGTGGTTCGAAGAAAACCGCGTCCACAGGAGCTATTTCTCTCACGGCATCTACAACACAGCTTTCCCAATAGTCCACTAACTTCCTCAAACTCAAAAATATCCGTGGCTATTCCAACAACAACAACAATAACCAAAACTAACAGCAGGTTCGACAGAACCATGGAAAAAATGCAGAGCAACTAAAAACCCGATTCAACACAATGACAAACAAATTTTTCCTCTATCCTCTTTCCAAGGTGAGCTGGTCGCTAAGACCAAGGTCATTGAATGCGTTGAATGCAGTGATTTTTCCTCATTCCTCATGCCATCACCGACTTAGGTTGGCAAGTTTCCTTTTTCAAATTTTGCGTGTAATTCCTTTTTAGTCACTTAGCTAGTTGGATGCCCCCAACTTTTTATTGTTCCCGCCAAACTTGGCGCTGAAACTTGTAAGGAAATTATTTATTGTCCTAATAAATTTCTTACCTCCCCTCCCCTTATCCTTTCCATCCACATGGGTCTACGTGTCCCCTTCCTTAGGTTAGGATTAGTCTAGTATTTTAATAGTCCATATCTAGGTCATTCGCCTAGTTCATAGGTTAATGGAATTTATATCTATTTCCTCCCTTATGAAATCTAAAATCCATATAGGATAGTAGTTATGGTATAAGATAAAACTTAGGGGTTGGTTAGGGTTTAATCCCCTAATATTTAATTAACTAGTTTCCATATCAAGTCTCATTAGCAATCACACAAGCAATAGTAACTTCTGTCCCAAGTATCAAGTTACAGCAAACAAGGGTCCAGATCAACAACACATTCCTCTAAGATCAAAAGATGTGTCTTAACATATTTATCTTCATTTCTGTAGTTACAACATCATGAAAGGTAATTACCATGATAACTTACAAAAATCAAGGTGTTACATTCCTCCCTTCTTAAAGAATCATCATCCCGATGATCAAATTAACCAATTCAAGGAGTTTCTAGGACAAAATTCAGTTATTGTCCTTCCATTCATAAGTTCATACCAAAAATAGATTCACTCTTTAAAATAGTGTTTTAAGATAACTGTAAAATAGACCAATAATTGTCTAAATTTGGTAGAATTATTAGTTTTTCGAATTTCAATTTCGATCAAACAAGTATGGAAAAGCAGATCTCATTTCTTCGAGATTTTCCCAAGTTGCACTTTCTTCGCTAAACTGGTCCCACTGGACCTTACATTGATTCACTTCATGATTTCTTAAGCACAATTGGTGAGTTCCCAGCACTCGAATGGGCTTAATCACGATTATTCCTGGGTCTTGGACCTACAAGGAATTCCAATTCAGCACATGTGATAAATCATAAGTATTTATTAAGCAAAGAAATATGAAAAACATCATGCATTTGTGATAAAGCAGAGCTAATGCTAGACGATAAGCTACGTGGTTGATTATTTCAACAATTTCAAAAGGTCCCACATAAAGTGGTGACAACTTGGCAGACCTTGCCAAAAGTTATTGAGCTCTTTTTCGGCTTAACTGAAGAAATACCTTCTCACCAAGTTTATAATTCCTATCAACCCGCTTTAAGTCTGCATAACTCTTCTGCCTATTGGCAGCCTCCTTTAGATGTTCTCGAATCATTTTGATTTGTTGTTCCATTTCCTTGAGGATTTCTAGCCCAATTACCTCTCTGTCCTCTATGTTGTCCCAGCTAACAAGGGTTCTACATTTTCTTCCATACAATGCTTCAAAGGGCGCCATTTTTAAAGAGGCATGATATGTATTATTGTAGGAAAATTCAACCAGTGGAAGGTATTCCTCCCATTTATACTGCTGGTCCATGCAATACATTCTTAACATGTCCTCTAAAACTTGATTGACTCTCTCTTCTCATCCATCCGTCTCGGATGATATGCGAGCTGAAGTTTAATTTAGTTCCCAAGGCCGCATTAAGCATTTTCCAAAACCTTGATGTCATCCTCGGATCTTTGTCCGATATGATCAATTCGGGTATTCCATGCAATCTGAAATTTTCATGTACAAATCTTCTTACTATGGAGCATCATCTTTCAAATTACAAAGCAATGAAGTGTGCCACTTTGGTTAATTTTTCACGACAACCAGGATGATATCATGCTTGTTCCTTGACATAGGCAATCCTTGAACGAAATCCATCGTTATTACTTGCCATTTGTACTATGGAATGTGTGGGGATACAATAATCTAGCGGGATGTATATGTTCCACCTTAACACGCGACATTACAAGCAAGTGTGTTACAAATTTCACCACATCCTTTTCATTCCCTTCCGAAGTATTGCTTCTTAAGGTCAGCAAGCATTTTTGTAATGCTAGGATGTCTAGAAAAAGGTGAATTATGGAATTCGCTTAACAATTTCCTTCTTAAATCATTTGCCTAGGGTATATAGACCCTTTTTTCGAACCTTAGAATTCCTTCGCTATCTCTGTTGTTTCGAAAATCTGTCGCCTGGACAGATCTATGGATAGATGAGCCAACAGTGTGGGCTTAGCCCCTCTTTGAGTCAGCAAAGCGAAACTGGTTTATTGCTATTCTACTAGCAGGAATCTATGCAAGTCTCATAGATTCTACCTTCGGGGGTTTGGGATCTCATCCCAGTAGAGTGTTTCAGCTGCGAAAAGAAAGGAATGAAAGAGGGAAAAGAGAAAGAACAGATCCGAAAGAAGAAAAGAAATGAATTCCAAAGCGTAAAGGTCGAAGATTTATGTTTTTGGGTTGGTAGTAAACAGAGCCAAACCTACTTGCATAAATAAAAAAAGCAATATCTTGATGAGCAAATGACAGAAAAGTAGATATGAATCCAACAGATTAAACACATACAGATCTAACGTAAGGAAGATCTAATACATAACACAGCTATTGAGCACAAAGTCTTAATATTTGTATTACTGTTTTCTTCTGTTACAAGAAAGCTCAAAGTCTTTCTCTCCTCACTTCTATTTTCATCTAAAAAATGTTCACCCCTGAATACAATAAGTATTCCAGTATTTATAGAAGAGAGGAGAAGAAAAGCAAAAAGGAGCCAACAAATATTTACAAAGATATTTACAAAATATCTAAAAGTCATGTTGACTTTTGACAACTTGATGGATGACATCATCCCATGATGCAACATGGATGATGTCATCATTTGTGCCAACACACTTTAGACATTTCAACAAGAAAGTTGGAGAATAGAGAGAAGAAGAAGAAGAAGAAGAAAAAGAAGCAGCTACTCGTCATCATCATCCTGCGGCCGAAAGGGGGTTACTCTACTTTTGATCTTCGCTCAGAGATGATATGTGGAACTGAGCGCGGTATTCCAAAAACTTGTTAATCATGGGCCCAAATTGATCTTGTGATGGATCCTTGTGCCGTTCGCTGATTGCTTCGCAAGTCTCCCACTCGCTTATGAGCTTTTCTGGGAGTTTAGAATAATCTTTCTCCGCCTCGATGAGGAACCCTGGCGAAGTCCCTACAGCCAAAAAGAGTTGTTGATAGATTCAAGTGTCAAATGTGACCTCGCGCCCTGCTCTCGAGAAGCGATCTCGTTGAAGATCCTGGATAGTTTCATCGGCCGATCTCATGGTAAAGGAAGGAGTGAGCAGCCCCGAGACATGTTAAGAAAAATTCAATCCATTTGATGCATCGCATCCAGGCCTCTTCCTTTACCTTGTCTATCTTTTCCAGAACAAATTCCAGCTGATCTATCCGATAGTCCAGAGTGGACATGGTTTTATTGAGGGCCCTTGGATGGCCGAAAACTCCGAACTTGACCAGATCTTTGACTGAACAGTCGAACATTTGTTGAAAGGTCTCATGTTGGAGTCTAGCATGATCTAGCTCTTCTGATATGGGACCCGCTAATACTTGGAGTTCCTTGTTCACCTTTTTGATGTTTAGATATGAATTGACATACTCGGCGATCACTCTTTCACTGTCCTTGAGGATCTGGCTCCTCCAAGCAGAAACGGCCATACCCTGCTCGCCGATCTTTGAATATTCATTGATTTTCTCCTGGCTGAGAAGCTCAGAAGTCTCGGCGGCAGTCGTGGGAGGTGCACTACCCATCTTCTGTAAGGCTTGAAGCAGATATTTGTTCTGCTCCTTCAGTAGCCTTTTCTCTTCTTTTATTCCTTGAAGCTTTTTGCAGAGGGCATCGACTGCGGAAAGAGCTTCCCCCTGGAGACTTTCAGAAGACGTCCCCATTGTGACTTGAGTCACAGTAAAATCTGTCGAGAGACAGATCTTTTTTCTCCTTGAGGGGATCAGGGTATGCTATTTCCATAACTCTCTCACCCTGCAGCACTTTGAGAGAAGCGTGTTACAGGATTTTGCTTCTTTGCCCCTTTGGCTGGAATCACTGAAAAGTCCATCAGAGCGATGGGAACTTTCCTCTTTTGTTGGCTCAACTGCTGAGAGATCCAGGCTGGTCCCATAGAAGAAGGACCAGAGACAGAGGAGGAGGGAGCAACAAGTAGAAGAGGGGAAAAACGTGGAGACACGCGGTGGTAGCATTGAAAGCATACCAAGAAGTGTCCACGGGAGGAAGGGAAACCGCAGCTGCAGAAGACAAAGGAAGGGAAGGGAGCCCGGAAATGAGGGAAGAAATGGAAGAAGATAAATCAGTGAGGGAAGAGAAGATAGATGAAGAGGCAGGGGAAAGAGTAGAAGAAGAGGCGGAGGACATGACCAAAGGGATGGTCGCCTGAGTTACTTGAGGAGGGGAAGGAAGAGAAGAAGAAGGGATAGAAGGGACTTCTGTGGTTGTAGCAATGCCGACATCCTGAGTGGATGGGCGTATGGGACTATCCTCTGCTGCTTCTTTCTCTGGTGAATCCAGAGTTATTACCTGTTCTGGCGCTGTGGAAGGAGGACTTTCAGGGGCTTCTTCCTGAATGGTGCTGGATTCACCTTCTACACCTTTGCCTTTTAGCTGCTTCTTGGACCTTGGAGGTGCATTGCCCAATGGGGAGGTTGTGAAATCTACCCCGAGGTAGATCAGCCCGTTCATGCGGCACCGGGCATGTGTCTCGTGCATAGTCTCCTTGACCCTCTCCTCAATTGTTTGAGGAGCCTTGCTTCTGTCAATGGCCGGGAAGGGCCAATCATCCCCTTCCGTGTCATTATACACCTTGTCTACTTCATCTTCCGTCGTTTGGAAGCCTTTGGGGACAATGGCCACTCCGTATTGGATAATTTCCGCCAATGCTAAGCGAGAATGATCCTTTCTTCTGAGTTCCACCTCGTGGATGACGTCAATGTAAATATCCTCAATTTGAGGGACATGGATCGGATCAAGCTTAGCCCTGGCAGCAGCTCCTTGGGTCAAAGGTAGGCACAGGCCGGGAAGTCATGTTTCAAATTGAGCAACTACAGCTCGTGAACATTTCCTTCACCTTGTGATGGGAGGAGCATGTGTACTGCCCACCGTGAGGGGGAAAGGAGTTCCGCCCTTCTTTCTTTTGAGGCATTTCTCATGGTATGTGACCACCGCCTTGATAACTCTAGTAGAATCAGCTTAGGTCCAAAGATACCTTGGTAGCTCCGGTTGGCTCGCCAAGAAGTTGACCGCCCTCGATAGGTAAATGTGGGAAACCGAGTGAACAGGGCCCCCACTTCTCCACGGTTGACATAATGTTTTTGGTTTGCGACCATGAGTTAGATTTGGGCTTAACAGAAAATGATGTGATAGAAGAAAGCATCATTAATTTTGGTGAATTGTGGGATGCTATTCTCCACCTTAGTTCTGGATAATATTCATATATTTTGACTCGAGGCCAAATTCCACTTCGGTTTAGCCCCTGGATAATCCCTCTCTCGACGCTGCAGCAGAGACTATGTAGGAGTTCATATGGAACACTCCTGTTGTGGTGAATTGTTGTAGCCGCCGAGAGATGGTGCTGCTTATTATTTCTCCCGTGCAAAAGTGCTGCTCGTGCACATTCTTATTCATTGTTTCCAAGTACCTCGGCAAAGATCCATTTATGGAAGTAGTGGGCGTCGAAGCCCAAGACCCGCTCAAGAAAGTAATAGATCGCCGAGCTCTTCCGAGAAGTCACCGCAAAGTGGATGATTTGGGGCCACCGGGTTACCACCTTCTTGTTTTTCAAGTAGACTTCATTCATTAGTTGCATGCATTGGTCTTCATTGTCTTCCTGTGCCTTGATGCACTCTTTTCGCCGACGGCCACAAAGTGCCGGTGGTGAGGGATGCCGAGCATTATCTCAAAATGACGGGCAGTGAGGTTTATGATTACCTCACCCTTGTTGTTTTCGACACATCTTGTGTCCTTGTTGTAAGACTGTGCAATCACCATCATGAATTCATTGTTGACGATAAAGATCGATGGGGATTCCTCCGGTGAAATGCAGGCACCGCTATTAATTTTTCCATCCACGGACTTCTCAGAACCTTCTCGAGTTCTAACCTGCATTCTTCCATGTCAATGTGACCCAACTCTGAGTCTCTGACATCCATACTGCATTCAGCCTGTGATTCGGGCATCCTGACCCTTTGATATTTGTACTTCATCTCTTCCTCTGTAAGCTTAGCCTTTCCTCTTGGTTTGGTGGGTCTCTTGCTGGATGTAGACATATGTTCTTTTGAACTCAGTTGCTGATCTGCATGAAGAAGAAGCGAGACCCAATCCAAAAAGGTTGAATTAGCCATTTGATCTTCCATTGGAATGTTATCAGAAGAAAGAGTTAGAGATTTTAAGGCTCAGGGCGCAGGGCGCATGAAAAATGCAACTTGCAGGCTAAATAGACTAGGTGCACAGAAAAGGAGTGCTGCAGAGGTTAAATTGGCGCCAAAGGCGCATGGCGCATGGATACTACATATTGCATTTGATATAGGGCGCATGAGAATTGTGTGTTACATTGGGACAGGATGCGCCCAAGGGAATATGGCGCAGTGCACGAAAAACTCACACAACATGGTGTTATTGCAATCGGGGATGCGCTGCGCCTTTATAGCTTCATACTTAGTGCGGAAAAAAATTTTGTTGCATGGAAGCTGGGTGCGCCATGGGCGCATGGAAAAGGGATGCCATTGGGGCGAGGTTTCAGCACTTGTAGCACGCGGAAAAGGCGCGCCTTGAGGGCGCATGAGCTCATGATGCAGCAGGCCGAAAGGGTGCGCCATTGGCGTGGATTTTAATCTTTGTAACAGTAAGGTAGATGTGCCATGGGGGCGCAACTATTCTTAGTGTGCGGGGGTGACAGACGCGCCAAGGAGAAAACAAAAACCAAACTCTTAAAGGGGGTTATTCATGATTCTTAGATTTCTTCTCCTCTTTTTTTTAACATGCTCAATGGGCAAACGAAACGGTTAAAACCAAGAGGATTACAACCATGGTTTCAAGAAAATGACCTTCTCCAGCAGATCTGGAAAGAGGAAGGATAGCATGGGGGCAGATAGCAAATGGAGGAGGCTAGGCCGATCACATTTATATATAAACAACCACCCAACAAGCAAGAACCAAACCAGGAACACACCAGGAACTGAAAGCACAAAACACACAAGAGAGAAATAACACCTCTTACCTGGATATATAGCAAAAGTTCAGAACGGGTCCACAGGACGATGAAAACGACGGAGCAGAGGCTGACAAGTTCAGAACGATCACGTGCTCAACAAAAGTGAAAATGACATTTGGGAGCGCACTCACATATATATAGAAAAACTGGTCATAAATGCGCCAACCACTTTTTCAAAGGCGCATGAGATTTGTTGTCGACAGGAGAAAGCGTGCGCCCTTGGCACATGAGAGTATTTGACAACAGAGATGAAGTGCGCCATGCGTGCCAAAAGCATTATCGACATGAAGTTAGGTGTGCCTTTGGCGCACCAAAACATTTTGTTGCACAAAGATTATGCGCGCCCTTTGGCGCACCAAAGAGCGGAGCAACAAAAGTTGTGTCAATAATAAGGCGCATGCGCCTTGGCGCACGCAAAAGAGACTCAACATCCTTTGGCGCACCGAAAGATGTGTTAACATGGAAAACCATGCACCAAAGGCTTTTAAGGGGGCGCATCAAAAGCTAGTGTTACAAGGATATTTCATGCGCCCAGCCAAAAAGGCTCAGAAAGACTAAGTTCGAAAACTAGATTTCCCGGGAAGGGATTTTACAACGTTTCGAACGTGAGGGATCCCTAACGAGGGATCGAAACAAAATTTTCCGTATGGTTATCGGTAAAATTGCCCTTGTCAATTTTACGGGATAACAAAGATTAGCTCTTTCTAGGGACTATCCCTGAGCGAACTCGGGGGTAGAGAATCCCAGACCACTTGGGCCTATCCATTGGGTAACAGAGTCAAAAACAAGGGGGACCGGAGGGAGAACAAAAGAAACACACGACAAACCGAAAGCAAACACACGACGAAAGAAAACACACAACTTAAAGCAAATTGTACAAAGAAGAGAGCAAGCTCTACTTCCTGAAGATCTTCAGATGCTGCCCGCTATAGGGAAGCGGGAGCTCGGTTCCATCCAGATATGAGAGATAGAAACTATTCTCTCCGTTGAGTTGCTTGATTTTGAAGGGCCCTCTCCATAGGTAATAAAACTTTCCATGCATGCCTTTGGTTCTCTTCGCTTGTCCCATAAAAGGATGAGATCTCCCACTTGAAAATCCCTTTGCTTGGCTTTCTTATCGAAAAGCCTCTTAACTTGATTCTGATGTTCAGTGATCCTATCGACCACCTTCACTCTCTTTTCTTCAAGTTCTGCCAGATACATGATTCTCTTTTCAAGAGAACTTTGGAAAGTTTCATCTTCAATGGCTCGTGCCAAGCGCAGAGCAGGAAGTTCCGCAGAAATGGGAAGCTCGGCATCAATGCCATATAACACTTGAAAAGGTGACATGCCGAGCGATCTCTTGGGAGTAATACGATCGGCCCACAAAGCGTCGTATAAGGACTTGTGCCACATCCGCTGATTCTCATCTACTAACTTCCGTATGATGGTCACTAAGTTCTTGTTACTGGATTCTGCTTGACCATTTCCTTGAGGGTAATAATCTGAGGCATGAGCCAAAGTTATCCCATATTCATAGCAAAAACTAATAACTTCTCAAGAGGAGAAGTTAGAAGCATTATCAAAGAACGATTTTTTTGGAACGCCGAACCTGACAATGATATTTTCTTTAATGAAATTGCAAACCACCTCAGAAGTGGCATGCTTGACAGGTATGGCTTCCACCCACTTGGTGAAGTAATCCGTTGCTGTAAGGACATAGCTATGTCCAGCACTCGATTGAGGATTAAGTGTGCCAATAAAATCAATTCCCCATTGTCTGAATGGTTCATTGATAATGATCGGCCTTAGGGGAAAGGCAGCCAACTTGGGCTTGCCGACGAATTGCTGACAGGGTTCACATTTCGCCACCCAGTGTGGCTATATCTTGAAAGAGTGTCGCCTAATAATACCTGGCTCGAATGATCTTGTTTGCCGTCACGGAGGAAGAAAAATGTCCTCCAAAGCTGAATTGTGAAAACTTTCCAAAGAGTTTTACTTGTTGGGGCTTGTCGACACATCGCAGGAAGATGCCATCTATCTCGTGCTTATATAAGCCGTCATCCCAGATGACATATTTAGCCGCCCTGAGCTTTATAGTGCGCTTCTCCTTTGCAGTTAGGTGCATTGGGCATTCGCCGTAGGTAAGGAAGAAAGCGATGTTGGAGTACCACTCATCACTAGTTGCAACAAATAGAACAAGAGGCGAGAATCGTGCCCTTCTCGCTGTCCTACGCTTCTTCGATGTAGTCACCCCTGTCATCAGGGTTTTTTGAATCTTTGTTTTCAGCCATTAGCTGACATAGGCCCTTGCCCCTTACTAGCTTGGTTGGTTTAATATCCAGGTCATACTCCTGGACCTTTGCGATCCAATTTCCCCACAAACTTCCTAACTCCTGCAGAGTTAGAATTGATTTCACCGCCATGTCAGGGACCAGCACCACCGTATGCGAGTTTAGAATGTAATACCTGAAATTCTTCACCGCTTTGACAACAAAGAAAGGCATGCTTTTCCCGAGTCATCTTTAGTTCTGAAGCTTGAGGGGAGAACTCATGAATGCAATCGGGGACTCAATATCTTCTGAATTCTTTTGCATTAAGATTGCAGACACAGTATGCTCAGATGCATAACTATACATGATGAAGTCCTTGGAGAAATCGGGACATACCAGGACTGGTGCATGAGCAACTGAAGCTTTTATTTCTTCAAATGACCTTTTCCCCTCTTCACTCCATCTAAAAGTTGGTGACCCCTTCATCATGTTCAATATGTGACGGGTCTTTTCAGCAAAGTCAGGAACAAAACACCTGAGAAAGTTCACCTTTCCAAAGAAAGAATGAACACTAGTCTTGCTTGTAGGCAGAGTAAGGCTTTGAATAGCCTTAACTCTTTCGGCATCTATCTTTGTTCCTTCTTTGCTGACCACATGGCCTAGCAACTTCCCTTCCGTGACTCCAAAAATAGACTTTTTTGGGTTTAGGGAAATCCCATGTTCTCGGCACCTGGCCAACACTTGCTCCAAATGATCACAATGATCATTTCGCTATTTAGAGAACACGGTTAAGTCATCTAGGTAAACCACGATGACTTTTCCCATCATACCTTTGAATGCAAAGTCCATGGCCCGCTGAAAAGTGGCACCAGATTAGTTAGGCCGAAAGGCATCCTGCTGTAGGCAAATGTACCCCAGGGAGTAGTGAATGCTGTTTTGAATTGATCTTCAGGTGAAACCTCAATCTGATTGTAACCTGAAAAACCGTCAAGCATGGACAACATCTCTGATCCAGTTACTGCTTGCAGAACTTGATCCATTATCGGAAGAGGGTAGTTGTCTTTCAGCGAAGCTTGATTCAAATTTTGAAAGTCTACGCAGATGCGTATTTCACCGTTTTTCTTGCGCACTGGCACAATATTTGCTACCCAAGTACTGTGATGGATAGGGAAGATGATTCTTGCATCTAGCATCTTCTGAATTTCGGCCTGGATGGTACCCGAAATCTTGGGATTATAGTGCCTCTGCTTCTGGCGGAAGGCTTTGGCATCGTCTTTCAATGGAATATCGTGCTGAACGTCCTTCGGCTTGAAGGACTTTAAATCGGCATAAGACCATGCCAATACATCCATATATTTTTTCAGCAACTTGACAAATTTTCGCTTCTCTTCAGGCGTGCAACATTTGCCAATGTTCACGAATTGCGGGTGTTCTATCGAACCTATATTGACCGGTTCGGTTTTAGGACGAGCCAAGATCATCTCACCTCTTCTTTCTTACAAAATGGTCATGCCTGTCAAACAGGTGTTCCAGAGAAACCAGGCCCTTCGGAATTTTATTTCCTTTGAGCTGACATATGCCATCATTCTCCTTTGATTCGTGGTTTTGACCGTCGATTGATTCACGGCATGTAGAGGTGGATCCTTCGAAATACAATTCTTTAAAATTTTCTGCCTTCTCCAGAAAGGCAATGAGTTGATTATCATCATTGAACACCTGCCAATGCTGAGAATTGTCTGGCACGCTCGGGTGGAAAACCACCTCAATGGTGTACTTGTTCGTTTTCAAACCTGGATGTGGGAGCATGAGAGATGCTGAAACAGCCAATGAATCAGCCATGTCATTTTGAGCTCTTGGAATTGATTCAATTGAAAAGGCATCAAACTCCTCAATGCTGTCCCATACCGCATTACGGTAGTGCCTGAGTCTTTCATTCTTTACTTGATAAATCCTTTTGACTTGATTTACAACCAGCTCAGCATCACCTTGCACTTTTAGATTTTTAATTCCTCTTTCTTTTGCGGCCTGCATACCGAGTAAGAGAGACTCATACTCCGCAAAGATTGTTAGTGTTGAAAACTGCAATTTGAAAGAGAGAGGAATGACTTCTTCCTCTCAGAGATATCAACACGACCCAGGCCACATCCACTAGTTGCATGCCTCCCATCGATTGCAATGTCCAGATCTTATTAAGATCTCCTTTCGAACGAGAACAACCCCCTGTTTTATCCGTCTCAGTAGATAAGAAGTAATTCCCCATCCCTGATGATTCAAAAAGGATTTGAGCTTTGGGGTCTTCAGAGTTGGTAACCAAGTATTTCTTTTGTGATTCTGGCTCCAAAGTCTGCATTACGCCTTTGACTGGAATTCTAGCTTTGGACCAGTCCATATGAATTTCTCCACCAACTTCGCTGCAAAAACTTCTTCCCAGCAATATTCCATATGCTGCCGGAATGTCAGCAACGAGGACTGTCATTTTTACTCTTTTATCCGGGAAAGCCGCAAATGCAAATTGCGCGTCTTTGATTTGGCCAACCAACGGAACTTGCTTAGTTTCCAAAGAGTAACATCTGCCGAAAGGCTTGGTAAGAGTGAGACCCAAAGCATGGGCGACTTTAGCCGGCATGACGTTATCAGAAGCCCCGGAATCAATTATGCAGTTACTCAGCTTGTGTCCATTGATCAGCAGAGAGAGATAGAAAGGCTCTATCTTGCCTGACGTAGATGTTGAAGCAACATTTATATGGGATTCAGGGGGAGTGGAAAGGATTCCTTTTGGGGAAGCCTGATTAGATATAACAGCTTGACTTTGGATATACTTAGTCAATCTTACAAGCTGTTCGGGGTTTGACTGAAGATACTCAGCTTCAGACATTTGGATCTTGGTCTTTTTTGCATGATCTATAATATCAAACGTGGCCAAGGGTTGCGTTGGTAAAGGAATGAGTCCCTCACCTCGCGATGATGGAATAGGATTGGTGGTCTTAGTAGGAATGTGAGAGGACTGATTTGGAGGAGAGATAGGGGGAAAAGATTTCTTTGTAAAAGATTTGCCAGGGAGTTGAGTAGGAAGAGGATTACCTCTTTTAGCAATGATCAGAGGCACGTTTGACACGGCCTTCTCCTGCTGGACATGGGCAGCAACTTCCGCTTCTTTTCCTTGTGAACGAGTAAAAACAACGTATGACTGCCCGCTTGCGTACCCCTGGGTACCCTCTTCTTCATCAGATTCTTCCTCATCAAATTCCATATACCCGATAGTAGAGTCGCCAGTCGGTTCACCGACATCTTGATCATCTTCACCTTGAGACGAAGGTTCTTCATAATACTGCTCTTCTTCTTCAATCTCGGCCAGAGCATTGACCGGAGGGGCCTCAAGTGCCAACCGCGGAGCAGCTGTAGGTAAGCGCGGTCTTTGTGAAACATTGTTAGGAATGAAATTCCTCCGCGGAATATCCCGGTATGAGGAACTGGGAGAGGCCTGGGCCAACTGCTTCTTCAATGCAAGCAAATCGTTCGCCATCTTTTGGAATGCTGGATCAGACGAAGTGGTGGGCGAAGGGCCCAAAGATTTAGGCTTGGCTGATTCCTTTTTTAATTCGCCGGATATTATCAGATTATCCTCTATGCGAATGGCAGCGGCTTGGGCTAGAACCAAGGTGGCAACTCGTTCCTGAAGGAGCAAGAAACTAACTTTCGAGCTCATAGCGTTTACGAAGAAACACTTTTGATTTTCCGGCATTGGAAGCATGGCAACAGGGACACGGTTGATTAGTGCATTGAACCGGGTGACAAAATCGCGCATGGTCTCATTCGCCTCCTTCTTCAGGTGAGTGATTCGTGATAATAATGCAAATGCATCCTCTGAAGGCTTGTACCTATCTTCAAAAGCATCCCACAAGGTGGCCCAACTGGTGATAGATCCAGCTGGAAAATGCTGAAACCATTCAAATTGCAGTCCTTGTAGGGTTTCCAGAAAAAGGTGAACCGACACATCTTCGTGGGTCACATCTAAAATACTGCATGACATGATGAATGCAGATATGTGGGAATCCTGTGCTTTGATTTCCGCTCCCGTCGAATTTGGGAAAATTCTTTCGATTTCTATGAGGGAGAGCGTGAACTGGATGTGGTAAAGCCAAAGGACCCATTGTGTTTCCCCATGGTACCGCCATCTGAAAAGCCGGAAAGAGAACACGAGCTGGAATTGTAGTTCCGCTGAGTAGCAAGGCACTACAAAGGGATGTGGATGCCCCCTACAAAATACTTTTTCTTCATGAAGGTGAGACACTCCTGGATGACCGGCTAGCTTGAGCTTATCTTTGAAAAAACGCGTCGGTGTTACGCTGAAATTGTGCCTTTGAAGTAGATCAAAAGTAGGATCAGCTTCTCCACGGGCTCGCCTCTGCGCGCGTAAAGGTTCACTCGCCAGTGTTCCTTCCAGATCTAATGTTATGGCGCAGATTTAAACTTTCTTTTTGGTTGTACTTGCTGATTTTCTGGTTTTTTTGACAAAAACCAGCAGCAAATACTTTTCTAAATATTTAAAATTATCCTCTTCAAAAACCGATTGCGGTTAAATGACAAATTATAACGAGGATAAGATGGCAGGGAAGATTAGTAAGCTGATTTTCTGATCTGATTTTAACTTTTTTAGAGGGTTTCAAACTTTTTGCAAACAGTCAAAAACTCAGATCTATGGCAAAATACCGATTTTTTCAAAAACTCAGCGAACTAAAGATCTTTAACTGGACCAGATCTATGACTCTCAGAAGAAAATTTTTCAATTTGAGCACTTTTGCAAATTTTGATTTTTAACAAAAAGTTGATTTGCAAACAAAGCAATCTTTGATTTTTTCTCGATTTTTTATCTTACTACCATCGTAGATCTATGACAGATCTATTCGTCCCCAATGAGTCGCCAAAAACTGTTGGTCCAAAATTTTTCCCTGGAAAATCTATGGATAGACGAGCCAACAGTGTGTAGGGCTTAGCCCCTCTTTGAGTCAGCAAAGCGAAACTAGTTTATTGCTATTCTACCAGCAGGAATCTATGCAAGTCTCACAGATTCTACCTTCGGGGGTTTGGGATCTCATCCCAGTAGAGTGTTTCAGGCTACGAAAAGAAAGGAATGAAAGAGGGAAAAGAGAAAGAACAGATCCGAAGGAAGAAAAGAAATGAATTCCAAAGCAGAAAGGTCAGAAGATTTATGTTTTTGGGTTGGTAGTAAACAGAGCCAAACCTACTTGCATAAATAAACAAAGCAATACTGATGAGCAAATGATAGAAAAGTAGATATGAATCCAACAGATTAAACACATACAGATCTAACGTAAGGAAGATCTAATACATAACACAGCTATTGAGCACAAAGTCTTAATATTTGTATTACTGTTTTCTTTTGTTACAAGAAAGCTCAAATTCTTTCTCTCCTCACTTCTATTTTCATCTAAAAAATGTTCACCCCCTTGAATACAACAAGTATTCCAAAGATTTATAAGAGAGGAGAAGAAAAGCAAAAAGGAGCCAACAAATATTTACAAAGATATTTACAAAATATCTAAAAGTCATGTTGACTTTTGACAACTTGATGGATGACATCATCCCATGATGCAACATGGATGATGTCATCATTTGTGCCAACACACTTTAGACATTTCAACAAGAAAGTCGGAGAATAGAGAGAAGAAGAAGAAGAAGAAGAAAAAGAAGCAGCTACTCGTCATCGTCATCCTGCGGCCGAAAGGGGGTTGCCTGCTTCTGATGCTGCTCAGGAGATGATATGTGGAACTGAGCGCGGTATTCCAAAAACTTGTTAATCATGGGCCCAAATTGATCCTGTGATGGATCCTTGTGCCGTTCGCTGATTGCTTCGCAAGTCTCCCGCTCGCTTATGAGATTTTCTAGGAGTTTAGAATAATCTTTCTCCGCCTCGATGAGGAACCCGATGAAGTCCCTACAGGCCAGCAGGTTGTTGATAGATTCAGTGTCAAATGTGACCTCTGGCCCCGTTCCTTGAGAAGCGATCTCCTTGAAGATCCGGATAGTTTCATCAGCTGATCTCATGGTAAAGGAAGGAGTGAGCAGCCACGGAGACATGTTAAGAAAAATTCACTCCATTTGATGCATCACATCTGTGGCCTCTTCCTTCACCTTGTCTATCTTTTCCGAACAAATTCCAGCTGATCTATCCGATAGTCCGAGTGGACATGGTTTTGTTGAGGGCCCTTGGATGGCCGAAAACTCCGAACTTGACCAGATCTTTGACTGAACAGTCGAACATTTGTTGAAAGGTCTCATGTTGGAGTCTAGCATGATCTAGCTCTTCTGATATGGGACCCGCTAATACTTGGAGTTCCTTGTTCGCCTTTTTGATGTTTAGATATGAATTGACATACTCGGCGATCACTCTTTCACTGTCCTTGAGGATCTGGCTCCTCCAAGCAGAAACGGCCATACCCTGCTCGCCGATCTTTGAATATTCATTGATTTTCTCCTGGCTGAGAAGCTCAGAAGTCTCGGCGGTAGTCGTGGGAGGTGCACTACCCATCTTCTGTAAGGCTTGAAGCAGATATTTGTTCTGCTCCTTCAGTAGCCTTTTCTCTTCTTTTATTCCTTGAAGCTTTTTGCAGAGGGCATCGACTGCGGAAAGAGCTTCCCCCTGGAGACTTTCAGAAGACGTCCCCATTGTGACTTGAGTCACAGTAAAATCTGTCGAGAGACAGATCTTTTTTCTCCTTGAGGGGATCAGGGTATGCTATTTCCATAACTCTCTCACCCGCAGCACTTTGAGAGAAGCGTGTTACAGGCTTTTGCTTCTTTGCCCCTTTGGCCGGAATCACTGAAAAGTCCATCGGAGCGATGGGAACTTTCCTCTTTTGTTGGCTCAACTGCTGAGAGATCCAGGCTGGTCCCATAGAAGAAGGACCAGAGACAGAGGAGGAGGGAGCAACAGTAGAAGAGGGGAAAAACGTGGAGACACGCGGCGGTGGCATTGAAAGCATAGCCGAAGAAGTGTCCACGGGAGGAAGGGAAACCGCAGCTGCAGAAGACAAAGGAAGGGAAGGGAGCCCGGAAATGAGGGAAGAAATGGAAGAAGATAAATCAGTGAGGGAAGAGAAGATAGACGAAGAGGCAGGGGAAAGAGTAGAAGAAGAGGCGGAGGACATGACCAAAGGGATGGTCGCCTGAGTTACTTGAGGAGGGGAAGGAAGAGAAGAAGAAGGGATAGAAGGGACTTCTGTGGTTGTAGCAATGCCGACATCCTGAGTGGATGGGCGTATGGGACTATCCTCTGCTGCTTCTTTCTCTGGTGAATCCAGAGTTATTACTGCTGCGCATTGTGGAAGGAGGACTTTCAGGGGCTTCTTCCTGAATGGTGCTGGATTCACCTTCTGCACCTTTGCCTTTTAGCTGCTTCTTGGACCTTGGAGGTGCATTGCCCAATGGGGAGGTGGTGAAATCTACCCCGAGGTAGATCAGCCCATTCATGCGGCAGTGCTCATTCGCTCATAGTCTCTTGACCCTCTCCTCAATTGTTTGAGGAGCCTTGCTTATGTCAATGGCCGAGAAGGGCCAATCATCCCCTTCCATGTCATTATACACCTTGTCTACTTCATCTTCCGTCATTTGGAAGCCTTTTGGGACAATGGCCACTCCATATTGGATAATTTCGCCAATGCTAAGCGAGAATGATCCTTTCTTCCGAATTCCACCTCGTGGATGACGTCAATGTAAATATCCTCAATTTGAGGGACATGGATCGGATCAAGCTTAGCCCTTGGCAGGCAGCTCCTTGGGTCAAAGGTAGGCCTGGCTGGGAAGTCATGTTTCAAATTGAGCAACTCCAGCTCTGTGAACATTTCCTTCACCTTGTGATGGGAGGAGCATGTGTACCGGCCCACTGTGAGGGGGAAAGGAGTTCCGCCCTTCTTTCTTTTGAGGCATTTCTCATGGTATGTGACCAGCTGCCTTGATAACTCTAGTAGAATCAGCTTAGGTCCAGCATACCTCGATAGCCTGGTTGGCTCGCCCAAGAAGTTGACCGCCCTTAGATAGGTAAATGTGGGAAACTAGGTGAACAGGGCCCCCCACTTCTCCACGGTTGACACAATGTTTTTGGTCGTGCGACCATGAGTTAGATTTGGCCTTAATAGGCAAATGATGTGATAGAAGAAAGCATCATTAATTTTGGTGAATTGAGGGATGCTATTCTCCAGCCTTAGTTCTGGATAATATTCATATATTTTGACCTGAGGCCAAATTCCACTTTGGTTTAGCCTCGGATAATCCCTCTCGACGCTGCAGTGCAGTAGACTACGTAGGAGTTCATATGGAACACTCCCGTTGTGGCGAAATGTCAGAGCTGCTCGGAGATGGTGGTGCTTATTATTTCTCCCCCAAAGCGCTGCTGTGCACATTCTTATTCATTGTTTCCAAGTACCTCAAAGATCCATTTAGGAAGTAGTGGGCGTCGAGAAAGCCCAAGACCCCGCTCGGGAAAGTAATAGTATGGTGAGCTCTTCGAGAAGTCACTGTGGTGGATGATTTGGGGCCACCGGGTTACCACCTTCTTGTTTTTCAAGTAGACTTCGTTCATTAGTTGCATGCATTGGTCTTCATTGTCTTCCTGTGCCTTGATGCACTCTTCTTGGGCCGACGGCCACAAAGTGCCGGTGGTGAGGGATCTGAGCATTATCTCAAAATGACGGGTAGTGAGGTTTATGATTACCTTCCCTTACTTTTTCGACACATCTTGTGTCCTTGTTGTAAGACTGTGTAATCACCATCATGAATTCATTGTTGACGGCACTGACGGGGATTCCTCCGGTGAAATGCAGGGCACTGCCTATTAATTTGTCCATCCACGGACTTCTTGTAACCTTCTGAGTTCTAACCCAGAATTCTTCCATGTCAATGTGACCCACCCGAGTCTCGACATCCATACCGCATTCAGCCTGTGATTCGGGCATCCTGACCCTTTGATATTTGTACTTCATCTCTTCCTCTGTAAGCTTAGCCTTTCCTCTTGGTTTGGTGGGTCTCTTGCTGGATGTAGACATATGTTCTTTTGAACTCAGTTGCTGATCTGCATGAAGAAGAAGCGAGACCCAATCCAAAAAGGTTGAATTAGCCATTTGATCTTCCATTGGAATGTTATCAGAAGAAAGAGTTAGAGATTTTAAGGCTCAGGCACAGGGCGCATGAAAATGCAACTACGGGCTAAATAGATAGGCGCACAGAAAAGGAGTGCTGCAGAGGTTAAATTGGCGCCAAAGGTGCATGGCGCATGGATACTGCATATTGCATTTGATATAGGGCGCATGAGAATTGTGTGTTACATTGGGACAGGATGCGCCCAAGGGAATATGGCACGGCGCACGAAAAACTCACACAACATGGTGTTATTGCAATCGGGATGCGCCTGCGCCTTTATAGCTTCATACTTAGCATGAAAAAACTTTTGTTGCATGGAAGCTGGGTGCGCCATGGGCGCATGGAAAAGGGATGCAACATGGATGGATGGTGCGCCATTGGGGCGCAGTTTCAGCACTTGTAGCATGCGGAAAAGGCGCGCCTTGAGGGCGCATGAGCTCATGATGCAGCAGGCCGAAAGGGTGCGCCATTGGCGTGGATTTTGCTCTTGTAACAGGGCGGGTAGATGCGCCATGGGGGCGCAACTGTTCTTAGTGTTGCAGGGGTGACAGACGCGCCAAGGAGAAAAACAGAAAACCAAACTCTTAAAGGGGGTTATACATGATTCTTAGATTTCTTCTCCTCTTTGTTTTTTAACATGCTCAGTGGGCAAACGAAACGGTTAAAACCAAGAGGATTACAACCATGGTTTCAAGAAAATGACCTTCTCCAGCAGATCTGGAAAGAGGAAGGATAGCATGGGGGGCAGACAGCAAACGGAGGAGGCTAGGCCGATCACATTTATATATAAACAACCACCCAACAAGCAAGAACCAAACCAGGAACACACCAGGAACTGAAAGCACAAAACGCACAAGAGAGAAATAA
Organism: Taxus wallichiana var. yunnanensis; assembly: GCA_018340775.1. Lineage (NCBI taxonomy): Eukaryota > Viridiplantae > Streptophyta > Pinopsida > Cupressales > Taxaceae > Taxus > Taxus wallichiana. The sequence goes on from CM031234.1 coordinate 136,350,641, forward strand.
CACCTCTTACCTGGATATATAGCAAAATTTTGGGAACGGGTCCACAGGACGATGAAAACGATGGAGCAGAGGCTGACAAGTTCAGAATGATCACGTGCTCAACAAAAGTGAAAATGACATTTGGGAGCGCACTCACATATATATAGAAAAACTGGTCATAAATGCGCCAACCACTTTTTCAAAGGCGCATGAGATTTGTTGTCAACAGAGAGAAAGCGTGCGCCCTTTGGTGCACGAGAGTATTTGACAACAGGAGACGAAGTGCGCCTTTGCGCGCCAAAAGCATTATCGACATGAAGTTATGTGTGCCCTTTGGCGCACCAAAACGTTTTGTTGCACAAAGATTATGCGCGCCCTTTGGCGCACCAAAGAGCGGAGCAACAAAAGTTGTGTCAATAATAAGGCGCATGCGCCTTGGCGCATGCAAAAGAGACTCAACATCCTTTGGCGCACCGAAAGATGTGTTAACATGGAAAACCATGCACCAAAGGCTTTTAAGGGGGCGCATCAAAAGCTAGTGTTACAAGGATATTTCATGCGCCTACCAAAAAGGCTCGAGAAAGACTAAGTTCGAAAACTAGATTTCCGGGAAGGGATTTTACAACGTTTGAATGTGAGGGATCCCTAACGAGGGATCGAAACAAAATTTTCCGTATGGTTATCGGTAAAATTGAACTTGTCAATTTTATGGGATAACAGCTAGCTCTTTCTAGGGACTATCCCTGAGTGAACTCGGGGGTAGAGAATCCCTGCACCACTTGTGCCTATCCATTGGGTAATGAGTCAAAAACAAGGGGGACCGGAGGGAGAACAAAAGAAACACACGACAAACCGAAAGCAAACACATGATTTAAAGCAAACACATAACTTAAAGCAAATTGTACAAAGAAGAGAGCAAGCTCTACTTCCTGAAGATCTTCAGATGCTACCCGCTATAGGGAAGAGGGAGCTCAGTTCCATCCAGATACGAGAGATAGAAACTATTCTATCCGTTGAGTTGCTTGATTTTGAAGGGCCCTCTCCATAGGGAATCAAACTTTCCATGCATGCCCTTTGGTTCTCTTCGCTTGTCCCATAAAAGGACGAGATCTCCCACTTGAAAATCCCTTTGCTTGGCTTTTTTATCGAAAAGCCTCTTAACTTGATTCTGATGTTCAGTGATCCTATCGCCCACCTTCACTCTCTTTTCTTCAAGTTCGCGAGATACATGATTCTCTTGTCAAGAGAACTTTGGAAAGTTTCATCTTCAATGGCTCGTGCAAGCGCAGAGAGCAGTGAAGTTCCGCAGAAATGGGAAGGTCAAAGCATCAATGCCATATAACACTTGAAAAGGTGACATGCCGAGCGATCTCTTGGGAGTAATACGATCGCCCACAAAGCATCGTATAAGGACTTGTGCCACATCCGTTGATTCTCATCTACTAACTTCCGTATGATGGTCACTAAGTTCTTGCATTGGATTCTCGATTCGACCATTTCCTCGAGGGTAATAATCGAGGCATGAGCCAAAGTTATCCCATATTCATAGCAAAACTAATAACTTCTCGAGAGGAGAAGTTAGAAGCATTATCAAGCAACAATTTTTTTGGAACGCCGAACCCGACAATGATATTTTCTTTAATGAAATTACAAACCACCTCGAAGTGGCATGCTTGATGGTGTGGCTTCCACCCACTTGGTGAAGTAATCATCATTGGCTTTGTAAGGACATAGTTATGTCCAAAGCACTCAATTGAGGATTGAGTGCGCTAATAAAATCAATTCCCCATTGTTCGAATGGTTCATTGATAATGATCGGCCTTAGGGGAAAGGCATCCAACTTGGGCTTGCCATTACTAATTCTTGACATGTGGTTCACATTTTGCCACCCGTGTGGTCGTATCTCAAAGAGTGTCGGCTAATAATACCTGGCTCGAATGATCTTGTGTGCCATCACGGAGGAAGAAAAATGTCCTCCAACGGCTAAATTGTGAAAAATTTCTAGTAGTTTTACTTATTGGGGCTTGTCGACACATCGTAGGAAGATGCCATCTATCCCGCGCTTATATAAGCCGTCATCCTAGATGACATATTTAGCCGCCCTGAGCTTTATAGTGCGCTTCTCCTTTGTAGTTAGGTGCATCGGGCATTCACCGTAGGTAAGGAAGAAAGCGATGTCGGAGTACCACTCATCACTAGTTGCAACAAATAACCGAGGCAGAGAGAATCAGCCCTTCTTGCCGGTCCCGCGCTTCTTTGATGTAGTCACCCCTCTCATCGGGATTTTCTGAATCTTTGTTTTCAACCATTAGTCGACACAGCCCTGCCCCTTACTAGTTTGGTTGGTTTAATATCCAGGTCATACTCCCTGGACCTTTGCGATCCAATTTCCCGCAAAATTCCTAATTCCTACCGAGTTAGAATTGATTTCACCGCCGTGTCGTGGACCAAAGCACACCCCGTATGCGAGTTTAGAATGTAATACCTGAAATTCTTCACTGCTTTGACAACGGCAAAGGCATGCTTTTCCAATTGAGTCATCTTTAGTTCGTGAAGCTTGAGGGGAGAACTCATGAATGTAATCGGGGACTCAATGTCTTCTGAATTCTTTTGCATTAAGATTGCAGACACAGTATGCTCAGATGCATAACTATACATGATGAAGTCCTTGGAGAAATCGGGACATACCAGGACTGGTGCATGAGCAACAGAAGCTTTTATTTCTTCAAATGACCTTTTCCCCTCTTCACTCCATCTGAAAGTTGGTGACCCCTTCATCATGTTCAATATGTGACGGGTCTTTTCAGCAAAGTCAGGGACAAAACGCCTGAGAAAGTTCACCTTTCCAAAGAAAGAATGAACACCAGTCTTGCTTGTAGGTAGAGTAAGGCTTTGAATAGCCTTAACTCTTTCGGCATCTATCTTTGTTCCTTCTTTGCTGACCACATGGCCTAGCAACTTCCCTTCCGTGACTCCAAAAATAGACTTTTTTGGGTTTAGGGAAATCCCATGTTCTCGGCACCTGGCCAACACTTGCTCCAAATGATCACAATGATCATTTCGCTATTTAGAGAACACGGTTAAGTCATCTAGGTAAACCACGATGACTTTTCCCATCATACCTTTGAATGCAAAGTCCATGGCCCGCTGAAAAGTGGCACCAGCATTAGTTAGGCCGAAAGGCATCCTGCTGTAGGCAAATGTACCCCAGGGAGTAGTGAATGTTGTTTTGAATTGATCTTCAGGTGAAACCTCAATCTGATTGTAACTCGAAAACCTGCCAAGCATGGACAAGATCTCCGATCCAGCCATCGTCATGCGAACTTGATCCATTATCTAAGAGGGTAGTTGTCTTTCAGCGAAGCTTGATTCAAATTTCGAAAGTCTACGCAGATGCGTATTTCACCGTTTTTCTTGCGCACTGGCACAATATTTGCTACCCAAGTGCTGTGATGGATAGGGAAGATGATTTTCACATCTAGCATCTTCGAATTTCGGTCTGGATGGTACCCAAAATCTTGGGATTATAGTGCCTTTGCTTGGCGGAAGGCTTTGGCATTGTCTTTCAACGTAATATCATGCCGAACGCCCTTCGGCTTGAAGGACTTTACAACGCTTTGAACGTGAGGGATCCCTAACGAGGATCAAACAAAATTTTCCGTATGGTTATCGGTAAAATTTCCCTTGTCAATTTTACGGGATAACACTATCAAAGTGAAATCCTTTATACTTCACATCCTTTGGATCTGCAGCAAGTGTTGTTTTAACTTGCTGGAAATAAGGATTTGATTCCAAGGCATCTTTCACCTCATCCTTAAACTGAGTTCTTAATGTTATAAGAGCAGAGATGTGCTTCCTTCGACTCAGAGCATCTGCCACTCTATTTTCCTTTCCTTTGATGTAGCTTATATCAAAATCATACTGAGACAGAAATTCTAACCATCTTCGTTGTCTTGCATTCAAATTTGGCTGAGTAAAAATATACTTCAACCCCAGATGGTCAGTTTTTAACTCAAAAGGTTTGCCTAAAAGGTAATGCCTCCACATTTGAAGTGCATGTACAATGGCAGCGAGCTCTAGGTCGTGTGGAGCATAATTATGTTCATGTAACTTAAGCTTTCTACTTTCATAAGCTATAACATGGTCATTCTGTAACAGAATACCTCTAAGGCCTTCTCTTGATGCATCCGTTACAACCATAAAATTTCCATTTGGATCTGGTACAGTTAAAATAGGTGTTGTAGTTAACTATTCCTTTAAATTTTTAAAGGTAGATTCACAATTGTTAGTCCAGACAAATTTCTTATCCTTCTTTTGCAGTGAAGTGATTGGGCAGCAATTTTTGGAAAATCCTTAACAAACTTTCTATAATATCCGCCAAGCCCATGAAGCTTCTTACTTCATGCACGTTCTTAGGCGCAGCCACTCGCTATAGCTGCGATCTTTGAAGGGTCTACTGACTATTCCGTTCTTGCTTATAACGTGTCCCAAATAATGCACCTCTCGCATCATAAAAGGAACATTTAGATAGTTTACCATACAACTTCCTCTTTCTTAAAACTTCCAAAGACTACCCTTAAATTTTTTGGTGCTCTTCGACAATTTTAGAGTATATAAGAATGTCGTCTAAGAATACAAGCACAAACTTGTCTAGGTATTCTTGAAAATATTGTTCATCAAATTCATGAAGGTGGTAGGTGCATTTGTCAACCCAAAAGGTAACACCGTGAATTCATAATGCCCATACCTTGTCCTAAAATCTATTTTATGAATATCTTCTTCCTTTATTCTCGGTGATGATACCGTGATCGAAGATCTATTTTTAAATATATTGATGCTCCACGCAGCTGGTCGAACAGATCATCAATCCTAGGAAGTGGGTATCGATTCTTAATAGTTGCCTTGTTCAACATTCTATAATCAATGCACAGCCTCAATGTGCCATCCTTTTTCTTTACAAAAATTACCGGCGCTCCCCATGGTGAGACGCTCGGTCTTATCAGCCCCTTAGTCAAAAGTTCCTGTAATTGAGCCTTTAGCTCTACCAACTCAAGGGTGGTCATTCTATAAGGTGCCTTAGATATGGGTTCAGTTCCTGGCTTGATTTCTATTGCAAAGTCAAACTCTCGTTTGGGTGGAAGACCTAGTAATTCCTCTAGAAATACATCACTGAAATCCCTTAATAATGGATATCTTTCCATGAAATCATTATCCTCCTTAGCATTTTCTATCATTTTTACTGCATACAAGGTGCAACCTCTATTTTTAGCCCTTTTTAGTTGCATAGCTGTTAGTTTCCTAACTGCAACTTCACGCTTTACACCTTGAATGACTGTTGCTTTCTGCAGGTCGTCAAAACAACAAATTTGTTTTTCATAACAGTCGACCTTTGCCTTATGTTCTACCAACCAGTTAACTCCAATAATGATATCATATGATCCTAAAGGAGTGACATATAGGTCAACTTTGGTGGAGAAACTGGGCAAGTCAAGAATTGCCCCAAAAAGGCACATTTCGACTGTATGGACAACATTATTCCCATAATGCACTGTCCATGTCTTATCCATTCGTTCAACCTTTCTTTTTAATTTCATTGCAAGTTTAGTAGAAATAAAGCATTCAGTGGCTCCAGTATCAAAAATTATGACTACAGGTGTACCGAATAACTTACCCAGAACTTCTATAGGCGTAACTTGCTTTTCAGCTTGTCTGTTAGCCACTACAGCGTGTATCCTATGCTGTTGATCATGATCATCCTTTTTCAGAGGACAGTGACTCACGTAATGGTCCTTTCCATAGTTGAAGCATCCTCCAACTGGCCCTTTCCTAGGCTCAAATTTGTTACCAACTTTGAAGTTATCATTCTGGCTCCCATAGGACTTTTGTCCATTGCCACTAACTTTTGCGAAGTTGTTCCGCACACTATTTATAGGTTTGTTCATTACAGATTTCTATTTGTTATCTACAAAAAAATTGTTTTTCACACCAAACCTTTTCCAAGGCCCCCTTTTGGGTGCAAGAGATGAAGAAGAGTTGGGAATCTTCTTCCTTATCTCTTCCCTATGAGCAGAAATTGCTCTCAATTTCTATTCCTGTCTTATTGCCTTTTTGACAACTCCTTCCATGGTGGTTGGACCGTGGACATCCACTTCGCCACCAATGATGGGATTTAGTCCCATTATGAACTTTTGTATTCTAAACTTCTCGTCATCTTGGTACTGTGGCACATACTTAAGGAGTTTAGTAAACCCTTCCCAGTATTCTGTCACCGTCAGCCTTCCTTGTGACTAGTTCTTAAATTCAGTCATTTTCCTATCAAAATAGAGTTGAGGCAGCCACCGTTTCCTAAAGTAACCCTTAAATTGATCCCAAGTTATGTCTGATTTGACAATAATCAACTCAACCTTATGGTTGTCCCACCATGATGATGCTTCATGAGAAAGATGATATGCTCCCCTTATCGCTTTGGTCTCCTCGGAGAAGTTTCTTATTGCAAAGTACTTCTCCATTTCACTGAGCCAATTCTCAGCTCTGTCCCCATGGGTTGTTCCATCAAACTTTGGAGGACTTATTCTCTTTATGTCATTTGTAAGTTCAGCTACTAATCTTTCCCTTTTAGTTCCAGGATGATTAGGAGCATTCACATTACTATTATCAACACCCGGATTCCCTCCATTGGTGTTGTCCACAGGAGGTGGCTGATCATTTATATCAGCTTCTTCTTCCTCCTCTTCATTTCCCATTGATTGTTGTTCCAAAACAGTCAAACGATCTCATGTCTAGTAGGGCAGCAAGGATTTCATCCAGCTTTTGAGCAGTAGCTGCTTCTCCACCCGGTAATGGGTTGTTTGCAGCATTTCTTCTTGTTCTGACCATTTTCTGTTCAATAAGAAAATGTAAACCTTATTAAATTGTGGACTCATTAGGTCCAAGAGTTGCAACCTTCAGCTTTGATACCAAGATGTAACATCCCCATTTTAAGATACTAGAACAAAGATTTTTTTATTTTTTTATACAACATTCCTTGTTATGAATTATATAATTCAAAAACACGTTCAAGATTTAATAATTGTTCTCTCATCCAACTAATGCAATTTGGATCACACAATTTCCTTTTAAAACCAATGATCTCTATTCACATACTTGCAATATGGAACACACATTCAATGCCATTTAATCATATAATAGTTACCATATCTACATTGTAAATGACTCAAAAAAACTACCAATCTCCCATTTTATGGCACGGAGTTTCAACAATCTCTCATTTCATGACTCGGTGACTTATCGATCCTTCATGTTAATCCGTGCATTATATAATGAATATACAGGGTTCTCTTAACGTTTTCAGTTATTGAAGTGATCCAATTAAGAAGCCTATCTGAATATCTATTACTGATATTCATCTGACATCCTGCATCTTAAACTAGGTGATTAGGACAATGCAACCAATGCTTGCGATACTTTGGCCAAAGATTTTCACATGCTTTGCATGATCATATTCCTAGATGTGGTACACATCATTGGAATACGTCTTTCACCTCACTTCATCTGTTATCTAGAATGGTCTTTCCTGGTCTCTTCTAATCCTTCCGTTTAAGGTCAAGCTCTAACCCCAATTAGCAATATGAACGAGCATAGGAAGTTACTCATGGTAACTAAAGATATGCAGACATACGATGTCATCCCTAGAAGACCTCATGTGTCTAGTTACCTTTAGTCCTCCTGAGTCAGTTCGTATGCGTGATCACATTCCTATCCCCATCTAAGAACTTAGTATCCATCTTATGTAAACTTGATGATTTAATTCGGGAGGGCATTATAATATGTCATCTATAACATTGTGTCGTCATGAAGGCCCCGCCTTCATGAAGACACTATATTATAGCCGGCATATGTCAATGTCCTACGGAATCCTCTCATCAAGGGTACACATCCATTCAATTTTGACTTGGTTATAATCTTAGTATTTAAGATCAACTTTCAGCAGCCATGCTGATCCTTTATCCTTGTTCTTGTTTCAATTGTATGTAGCTAAGAGAGACTTAATCCGTCTTCTAGCTTAATACACATTTCCTCCTTCATACCGAAGGGTTTCCTATTCACTTCTTGGTTCCTTTCTTAATCTTTGGACTAAGCAGTCCATTATCGATAACTTAATAAGTTTAACCTATTAAACTTAACCAAGTTTTCCACAACTGTAAACAAATTTAGAATTCCATCTTATTAGACATCATTTAAACGAGGTCTAATTCTAAATGAATTTATTCATTTATCCTCCTTAACCTTACTTAGTTAAGGTCTGTTAACAATAGATATGATTTCCCATATCTTTATTTTTTGAATTTAAACATTCGAGGCTATTAACAGAGTCCGAATACAAGGTTCGGCTGCCTCTAAGTTATTTGATATCCCTTAGTTTTCAAAATAATCCCGAATACCTTCCAATTAATATTTCGTGTTTATGTAATCTTTTTAATGTCAATTCAAAATTCATCTTAACCCAAGTATGAACTAATTACACATTTCAATGTAAAAGTTGCATTCAAGTAAAGAATAGATGTTATTTCCTTTTAAATTCATCCATTAACATTTGAATAATTCCAAGTCAAGGAATAATGTTATATTATCAAACTTATTCAACAATATCAAACGATACTGATTATTGAAAATATCACACTTTTACTTGTATTCATCCATCATATTTACAATCAGACATTTTCCAGTCAAATGACTGGACTTTGTTTATATCAAACAACATTACAACTCATAAAGATAGAAGAATGTAACTTCTTCCTTTCTTATTTCCTCGTGGAAGATTAATAGCTATCAATACTATCCATCTTCGATTAATCAAAGAAGTATCGTAAAAAACAACCATGTCTTCATTTATACTCAAGTTTCATCGCAAAATTACTTGCACGGTCGGTTCATTCAATCTGAGCATATTAAGCACTTGTCATTAAAATGAGGTGCTTTTAATTAACTCGCCTCAATAAAATAACCTCGCTTTTATGAAACGTTAATATGAATATCATTCCAGAATTAAATACCAAAAAGGATGAAAAACATATCAACTTAATCATCTAATTACCATCCCAATCGGTCAAAGGATTATTGTCCTCTTTCCGAATACTTATAACAAGAAGTAATTTCCTTCAAACATTTCCAGATTACAAACATCTGTAAGAACTCAAAATAAAATTATGCAACTGCTGTTCTAACATAATGCTATCAATTCGATTCCCCTACATTAGTTAGAGGAATATTCACAATTAGATTTTAAATAAAACTTCCAGCATAACCATTTTCCTTTCCTTTCATACAACTTGTCTAATCTCAAACAATCAAACGTTGAAGAGAAAAGTAAACAGCAATTTAAATACAAATGCTTAACCCAAGCAGTACGAAATTCATTCCATAACAATTATAGATTTCCTACTGTATGAGAGAAAATGATCATCAATTATCTATTCACACTCTCTTTCCTTTCCTCATAATTGTACTAGAAATTTTAATTCAAACGTGATATCAATCAATGATAACAGTCCAAAGAGAAATGAACGAAAATCAATAATCGAATAAAAGGGAGAAAGATCATATCACCTCTTCTTACTGTCTATCCAAATACCTCTTATTTAGAGCAGACATACTCCAATAGTATAATTCATTCAGAGTAGTATATTGAAGAATTGAAAACTACTATTACCTTTCCAAAAAGTTGACCGAGTTCATTGTAGAATGGTCAATAAACATTAGTACCAAAAGAACCTCTAAACACAATCATTTCCTTTTAAATATTTCACTCTATAGACATTCATGTCAACATATAACATGTAAGAGTGTACAAAGAACAACATATCACGCTTTCATTGTAATAGTGAGAGAATTCACTTTCCAAACAAAGAAAGGAGAAATATTTTCATATTTCATTTCAATGAAAACAATGAAAGGTTTTCAATCCGTAAATTATATATACATATATATATCCTTGAGTTCAACAAGACAGAGTATGAATTATATGCTTTACCCATTCTATTCTATAGACTCGACTTTTTTGTTCCCATTCGATCGAACTTCTTTCCAAATAGTCATATATGAATACCAAGAACAAGCAGCAGTAACACCATATCCATTTAGAACAAAGAGGTAAGATGCTACTATGACCTTACCATCCCAAGGAGGTTTCATACCCCACACACTGTAATATGACAAGAGGAACAGCTTAAACATGAGTCTTGTCAAGCATTTTTATGGCTTTCCTTAACCATTATCGCACACAAATCAAAACAAAATTCACACATTGTTGTTACTACAACAAGTTCGACCCATAATACACAATGAAATCCTATTATCATTATTTTCAGTGGATTCATAATAGCAAAAGAGATAACTCGTTTCATTAACTATTTCGTAAGACAACACTCGTCATTCTTTTTAAAATGCAAGTATGCCCAAGTTGTGTTCGTTTTGTAAGGACACTCAAACAAGAAGGTCCTACCGAATCCTTTTATTCTTCCAGTTTTACAAGAGAGCACAGAACTCATAAAATAATACACACATAGCTAATACATTCAACAACTCAACTCATATTGAGTAAAGAAACGATTACCCAACATTGTCAAACAACTCACACATCAAGAACAGAATTATTTCATTTACCCATTTTTTTTTTTTAAATTTTACCCAAGTCGTGTTCAAAGAAGGGAAAAATGAATCAACCCGAAATTACTTCATTCAAATCAACAACATCATTTAACTAAAACACCCATCGTAAAATTAGGGTTGTTTTAATGAGACATTTAAATAAAAGCAAACGGTTTAAGGAGAAGGGCTTAACATGCCTGAATTTTTTTTTGTGGTTCAAGAAAACCACATCCCTGAGAGCTAGTTCTCTCCATGGCATCCGCAGCAGGCTTTCCCAATAGTCAACTAATTTCCTCAAGCTCAAAAATAGCCATGGCTATTCCAACAACAAGCAACAATAACCAAAACTAACAAAGTAAGGTTGTGAGAACCATGGAAAAAATGCGAGAGCAACTAAAAACCCGATTGCACACAATGAAAAACAAATTTTTCCTCTATCCTCTTTCCAAGGTGAGATGGTCACTAAAACTAAGGTCATTGAATGCATTGAATGCAGTTCTTTTACTCATTCCTCACGCCACCGCCGACCGAGGTTGGCAAGTTTATTTTTTCAAATTTTGCATGTAATTCCTTTTTAGCCACTTAGCTAGTTGGATGCCTCCAACTTTTTCTTGTTCCCGCCAAACTTGGCGCTGAAACTTGTAAGGACATTATTTATTGTCCTAATAAATTTCTTACCTTCCCTCCCCTTATCCTTTCCATCCACATGGGTCTATGCGTCCCCTTCCTTAGGTTAGGATTAGTCTAGTATTTTAATAGTCCATATCTAGGTCATTCGCCTAGTTCATAGGTTAATGGAATTTATACCTATTTTCTCCCTTATGAAATCTAAAATCCATATAGGATAGTAGTTAGGGTATAAGATAAAACTTAGGGGTTGGTTAGGGTTTAATCCCCTAATATTTAATTAACTAGTTTCCATATCAAGTCTCATTAGCAATCACACAAGCAATAGTAACTTCCGTCCCAAGTATCAAGTTACAACAAACAAGGGTCCAGATCAGCAACACATTCCTCTAAGATCAAAAGATGTGTCTTAACATATTTATCTTCATTTCTATAGTTACAACATCATGAAAGGTAATTACCATGATAACTTACAAAAATCAAGGTGTTACACAATTACTTCAATGGGATTAAGGTGAATTCCTACTATAAATAAGCTTCTTGGTGTTTGTAATAAGGAAGTATTTCCACTTAGATTAGATTTCCCTTTCATGTTTGTCTTGTACATTTCAGTTATTTTTTTCCTTATTTTTTTGTAATAATCATGCTTGCACACTTGAATTTTCTTAATATATATTGAGATCATGTGCATAGGACCACTCATGGATTTAGTTTGCAGTGGACCAGGTGCAAGTGCATAAAAATGAAATCTTGTTGGTACTGGGACTTGTCGTGAAGTTGATGGACCTGAACATGTGATGGTATAAAGGTGGGATGTTGATTGTAGGGTGTGAACAAAAGGAAAGAAAAAGGTGTCATAGGTGATGAGAATGAGGGTGCTCATGAAACATTTCTTAAATTGAAGTCCACACAAGGAAAAGGTTATGCAAGATAACCTGAGGTAATAAATAACATGATGAACTACTTGGTATATGGGGAAAAGTATTATGTACCACACCATAGGAAGGTGCGCGTGAGGAGGTATGTGTACTTGGGAAGTAGTGAGCTTGCTAGAAGGTTACAATTATAGTGTACGAAGAAATAAGAAAAAAATAGCATTTAAAAAGAAGAAAAGAATAATAAAAGTTACAGTACTTTGGAAGGTGGTGAGAAATAAATGTGGTAAATTTTTGGGAATCTATAAAAAAGGGTGCCAAAAAAGGTTTATTATTTACCTTACCTTTTGAATAATTATAGCATTGAAGAGTGTGAATCATGACGATTACATGCAAATTTTTGACAAAGTGTGAAAAATAGAGGCAACCTAGATCGAGTGAGATACACGGTCGTTTGTGGAGCTCCTTCGTGTGGAAGTTTGAAGCTTAAAATGTGTGGAAGTTTGGATTCATGAGAAGGGGTTATGAAATAGGTCTGGTAAAGGCATGAATTTGAGCTAGGGAACATGATTTATAGACAAGAGACAAGGGATTAGGAGCAAGGAGGGTAAATGAAGTGAAGTGTTTAGTGAAAATGGTTACAAAGAAGGAATGAAACCCAAAAGGGCATCTACAAAGCAGAAAAAAAGGGTGAAGGGAAGAAGAAATACCTAGAGGTTGAGGCCAAAGAATCAACAGAAGAAATATATTCAAAAATGAAATATCCAAAAGGTGTCATTATGAGACATGTTTGGGAATCCCACATTTAAAAGTACAAGGTGAGTGACTATAATCATCACTCTGACTACAATAAGTGCCAAATAGAGAATGAGAAGGTGTAGAAAACAAACCAAATGACTATTGACAATAGGCCTATTAATGATGACAAGGGGATCTAGATTTTTGAGGGAGCGGGAGTATTGTAGATTTATAAGTTTCCCTATTTTTGTAAACCGGGGTGCTTTTACCATTGGTTGATGTCGCGAGTTCACCAAGACTTATTCTATTTGACTGGAAGGAGGGTGTACATTACTACACCCATGATTAGATGGATTACAGGGTTACGCAACTCAGTGCGATATTTCGATAGACTTGGATGATGAAGTGGTAGTGGAGGATATTGTGGTAGAGATGAAATATCAAAATGATGGTGCTTCATGGACATTTCCAAGCTCACTGACCATGTTGTCGGGATTGTCACCAATCTACTAACCAAGTTGAATGTGCAGGAGAGATGGTGTTAGGTTAATAAGAAATGGCTCCACATTGTAAATAAACCGTGCCTGTGGGAATGGTGTATGGCCTTGCCACCTTTATTGTAGAAGGGATTATTGAGAAAGCACACGTGGTTGATAGGATGTCTTGGGAGAAATCCTCATTTCCATTGTATTTGTAGCTTTTGGAGTCCCAAATGGCCCTAAGGACAAGATATGTAAATACCCACCTAAGAACAAGTCCTTGCCAAGAGATTCATAGAGTACACATGTGATGGAATTACTAGCACCTATAAGATATAGGTGGATGTGAGGCATTCGAGTATGAGTTTCACATTCCTAGTGACTTTCCCACAATTTTAGATGGAAAGGTAGATTTCATGGTGTACTAACACTTCGCATCTAAAGGTTCTACTTGAAGAATGTGAAGAATAGCCCTTAGTGCATATTGTCATATGATTTTACTACGCGTTATTTTTCAAGCATCAATGAGTAGGTTCTTAGACATGTGTAAAATAAGTTTTGATTTTGATAACATAGATTGCGAGTACCATACATTGTGTATACGATATATGTGTACCAAGAAAGACAACCTACATTAAGACCATGATATTGGATGATATGAACATCAATTCTACAACTTTGGTAGTAGAAAATGAAGAAGCAACAAAGGTATACATCAATCAATCCTAATTTGGTCAATGGAAAGTACATCGAGGATGAATTCAAGAACCCAGAGCCACTAAAGGGAAGACAAATATTTGGGACAAAGAAAGCATGTGAGCTCACTCCTCTGACATCTGAATAGGAAGAAAAGACTAAGGATGAGGAGGAAGAGGAAGAGAAAGAAGATAATTTCATGCTTGATTAAATTGATAGAAGTAAGTTCAAGAGAACACACAAGTATTGAGATAGTGGTGCAGAACCTTTTGAACCTATGAATTCATCGAGCCCTCACCACCTAATTTTAGACCATAAAATAAGAAGAGGAGGAGAAAAAGGTTGGTGCGTTGTTGATCAGAGAAAACACTTAGCTGAACTCGCACATAGATTCCCAAGCGTGGAAGACCAACACGGGAGAGCAAAGGCGTGAAGGTATAGAAAGGAATCACGCGCAGAGGTGTAAAGTTAAACTTTCATAACTTAGCCAATTTTGGAGATCAGGTCTATTCTTAGAGATTGGCGTGTGGAGCACATAAAGTGATGTCGAGACTTGCACGCCACTCTTCGTGGAGATTTTTGAAGAACATGTCAACTCACTCTTGCATGGGCATGAGCTAAGAATAGATCCACCACTTTAGTTAACTGTCAGCAATCTATAGATAGCATACTTACATGTATGGCTATAGTTGTAAAAGGCACATGGTTGTTATTAGCATGTGACCTATTTCTAGTAGAGTTAAGTGGTGAAGGGCTAGTTCCCCCACCCTATATATATGTAATGAATTACTTAGTAGATAGAGAGAGAGACATGCTTTGAAGAATGAGAGATACACGAGTATATGAGACTGGATAATTGTAACAGATCCATGCATGCATGTTTGGTATTGTATGAAGCTTTTGTATTGTTAGTGTGATGAATATATAAAGAATATTTGTCGAATAACAATGTCTGATGTGTTTTGTCAATGTATATTGTTGTTATCATGATGATTTACATTTAAGCGCTTACAGATCTAGCTTAGTATAATGATGAATAGATGGATTAGCTACTAAAGATATATGTGTACTACTTTATCATGCCACCATTCTCTTCTGTAAACTCTTAAGAGGGACCCGATACCTTTGTGCACTTCGGGTGAGCACTTAGCCTAGGCTGAGTGATGTGCCAGCGTGACTAGGTGTTAACTAAGAATTCTAGGCTGCATCATTGGTTCCGTTATCGGGACCTCTTTTTCAGTTGTTTTCATAATGGTTCGCGATGAAGAAATACCAACTAACTTTGGCAAGCGTTGAAAAATTGATTCACGATCTAGAGGAAGAATATGCACGGAGGTTTGACACTGGATCGTATTTAGTGCACATACTTGGATAGAGCATAATCTGATGACAATTTGTCTGAGAAGATTCTTTGCTATCTTTCCAGTAGAATTATACAAATGGTTGACTGCATATGCATCTAAGTAGAATTGGAGGTATCACACACTTGTTTGGACACAGGAGGAATTTCAAACACTATACGATGTTGACTTAAGTTGGACTCGCACGGTAGATACTTGGTTTCACGGTGTCCTAAACAACTATATTTTGGAGTATTCAATTTCAACTTATTCATGTCTAGAGGTAGCGGAGTTCCAGTTCCTACAGTATCCTAGAGGGACGTATTTGCAAGGTATTCCACTGGCTATCAAAATACTAATGGTAACATTGAACTTGGAAGCTAAACCCATGGAAAGCTAAAAGAATATCCACGCACGAGGCGGGAATAGGATTGGTGAAAGATGGTAGACCTAGTGGTAGCACGACAAAGGGAAGAGAGGCGGCTAAAGTATGATGAGGCACGTGAGAGGGAATTATGCAAGAGACAAGAAATTGTAGAACAAATGGTGTTGTGGAGAGAGATGGCTCATGAAGGATTTGAGGCTCATGGGGAGGAAGAAGAGCAAGAGCATCAGGAACTCCCCCATCTAGGAAAGCATGACAAAGAACCCTCTTTGGCCTCACATGGAAGCATGCCAGTAGATATGACCTAGGCTGCGGGCGCACATCTAAGCCAACCTGCTAACCTAGCCCTTGCACTTGGTTTTCCAGTATCTAGTACAACAAGTAAAAATAGTTTTAATCTAGGAGGTGAAAGTGTAGAAATAGGTCAAACCACAAGTACATCAATGGCAACACAGATAACTTTGTTATTCTTTGGGGGTACATTTTCAGGCTCATCATCTACACAGAATATGAGCGTGCCAAGTGTGGGATTCACCTCTGGAACTGGGACTACTTCACAAACTGTAGGGGTCCAGTATAGTACCACTATTGGGATATAGGGGAGTGCATCCATGAGCCCTATTCCAAATCCTAGAGGAGGATCAAGTGGTTTGGGAAGTTCTAGTTCTTGTGGTTTGGGTGGTTTTGGAGGAAGAGGAAACCAAGGAGGTTCTCGCTCTGTGGTCGAGGCCCGCAGAGAACCCCCTGAACATTTATATGGAGATGTCCTTCATCTCTCGAATACAAAGGCATTGAGGATCTTTGTTGAACATGTTCATATGTGTGAAATATTGTGGTGTGTGAAAGGTATTATGGCCTCTAAGTGCAAGGCAAGTCAATTTCCTACTACATTATAGGTGCGCGCACACAGCTGGTATAGGAAGTTTAATCCCAACCAAACTTATATTGACTATGTAGCATTGAAATATGTTTTCTTAAAAGAGTTACATATCCCAGAGTTTGAGCAAAAGAGTATAAGCGTGCTCAAGGATATAAAGTAAGGCGCTACTGAGAGTGTACGTGATTATGATGCCCATTTTAAAACTCTTCTATCCAAACTCTCTTATGACATTCATGCTAGTCAACATGCACAATGGTTTGTCAAGGGATTTATTACCCTATTTCAAGAGCAATGTCGTGTAAAACTTATACTAACCCATGCGAAGCATTGGAGGCCGCTTTACATGTTGAATCCGTTGGGAGTATTGACATGGGAGTTAGTCCATTTTTGGAAGCTCAGATAGCAGCTATGGCAAAATGGTTAGAAAAATTATCGGTAAACTTAGCTCATGAAATGCGCTCAAGAATCTGGTGTATAGATTGTGAAGTGGAAGGCCACACCAAGGATAGTTTCCCCTATAGAATTGTACATTCATTGTTGTTGGACTGTGATATTTTCCATTTGAATCATGATGCTAGTCATTTCCCCCTACTACAATGCATGATCAAAAAGAATGTATCCTCTTTTTATAAAATTTGTAGGTCCACGACCCACCCATGATCGAGGACTGTAGATTGATTGGCCGATTCATTGATACCATTGATATTGGGGTCAAACAGGTGAGTGTGGCTGATAATTCTAAAGGGAAGAATGACCATCGGGATAGGGATTATAATAAAACATGCTATAATAGGAATGGCGAGAATGTTTCAAGGGGTTTGTGAAAGGGGACGAGGATATTGAGGTGGATATTGAGGACTAGGCTGAGGTGGAGGAAGGAGTGAATTTCCTTGACGAACTTGTTATACATGTGGTTTTCCTGACCATTATAGGCACGAATGCCTGCAGAATATTTCCTGTTCATTTTGTGGAAAGGGGCATAGTTATGAAGAGTGTCAGACTTGTATGAACATCTCAAGTAAAGCAACACAAGCAAGAAAAATGAGGGTGTGGGGATAGTTAGAATCCAGGTGCACGATAGAGAATCAAGTGGATTCCCAAGTTAACACCAGAACCTAAGGCGGTAAAAATAAAGATAACAACATGAGCCGAGGAAGCACGCGCAAGAGAGGTGTGCATGGCTGTAAAACCGACAATCACTAGGGAGGTGGTTTTGTATGCTAGGTATCCAGATCCAACTCATCAGAAAGAAGTCTATCAGGAAACGATGGAGGTCCTTAGAAGCATCCAAGGTGAGATACAAGGTTTGAAAGAGCAGTATCGGAAATTGGAGCACAAGGATACATAACAGGCCCTCGCGTCGGATATTGACAACATCGAGAGAGGTGTGTAGAATGTTGTGCCGGGGAGAATATGATTCCTTTATCAAGAAATAGGTTGAAAGGGAATACTTCGTGCGTGGGAACCGAGACTAAAAGAAAATACTTCATATGAATATTCCCCTAATAGCATTGATTATGAAAAGGAGATCACGTTGAATGCTATTGTGGACGGGTGGTTATTGAACAATATTTTGATTAATACATGTGTGGAAGTAAATGTACTTACATTGGATGCGTGGGAATTGTAGACACCTAAAATTGGTTACCCAATTTAGTGTCCCCTACATTCGTCTACCTTCTCGGGTAACCTGGGGCACCTTTATATCATCACTTTGGAGTATTAATTAAATTAAACATCTATCCTAAGTTTATTATACCCCATTGTGTTTTACCCATGGATAATTAAATATTAACTATTTAATTATACTTTTTACATGTATCTTAACCACTTATCTACCCCATATCAATTCCTAACCTCCCATATCAATTCTATCCATCTATCCCCCTATTTCTCCTCCCCCAAACCGTGCAGTGGGATATTTCCTATATTTGAGTCGAGAAGGATACACTTTCATCTCTCCAAATCATCCTTTTTGGCCATTTCAGTCTCTGTTCCCAATCGGTGCCAACAGACACTGGTCGATGCCACTTTTTGGAATGACACCGATTGTACCTCGGTCAGCACCGATTATAAATACAGGGCCAAAATTTAGTTCTGGTTAGACAGAAAGATAGAAAGAGACACAAAGAGATTAAGCCTTGAGCCTTTGAATCGTCAATCGAAGAAGAGATAATTTTGTCCAAATCAATCCCTGGGAGGTGTACCATTACTCTGCCCTCGCAACATCGACATCGTGAGGCTTCATTGATCTCTTGGTGACTTTGTTCCTACATCTAGCTAAGGTGGAGCTTTGTCAGTATCCCTACAACTCCTGCAGCTCCAGCAGACATTGACAATCCAGCCTTCATTGTCCATTCCTCAAGCTTCCTGCAATTTTCCCCCAGTCGACGCCGACTCAAGCTCCGACGCCGATTGAGCCTAATCGATGCTGATTCACCCAATTGACACCGATCATCCTGTAGACATGTAAAAGAACTCAGGTAACACAAATCCAACATTGTTTTCATAGTTTCCTATTTTCTGTTACTTTCTGTCTGTTGTTTACATTCTGTCTATCATTTTTAATCAGAAAATCTAGACTTTTACTTACATATTTTATCATGTATGCTTCTTTCTTTAATTGAAAATGTGGACTAACATCCGCCAAGGTAAATTATCGCTTCTCGGACCCACTTTCGGGTGGTCCACCCAAATATCTTTTAACGTTTTCTTTTTTTGTCAAGTATCGTGTCTCATGTGTTTCTCGATCTACTTTACAGATTGCTCGTGTGTGCCTGTCTTGTCTACATCGGCTTCATTTTCTCGTGTACATCTTCGGATCTTGTCTTATCTATCAGGTATTGATTTCATTTGAGTTTTTCAGGGTTTTTGTGTTTAGTTTGGTACATTAACTTGGATAGGTAACAAGTGCGGAAATTCTTGATCTACATTCGCAAAGCTCGGTGGGACCAGAGACCAAAGTCCCCTATTGGTAAGTTCATCTCTTTTCCAGTTTTGAACTTTTGTTCTTTTTCTTCACTGATTTTCATCAGTTTTCCTTAAAACATTTCCTTTCTTCATTTTGGTCTTGTTTCTTTCGTTTATAATTTGCAAAATCAAAATTATTTCTTTCTTGCATATCTAGATTCCCATTTCTACTTCTAAAATTAGTAAATCTTTCATTTGATTTCAAAACTGCACTTTTTGATTTATCTCTTGGTGCAAAATTGTCATTTCTTTGAAAGTTTCTAGTTTCTTAAATAGAAATCTTTGTTCTACTATTATCTGGATATATCTTTTTGGATTTGTTTGCGTGTTTTCTTAACCTTTTCTTATAGAGAAATTTTCTTTTCACGGGATTATTTGAAGGAAGAGCTCAACAACGTGCTTTTGAAGTCCACACACCTTGGAGAGCTAAATCTAAAGGTATTTCTCTTTTACAAAGTGTTTTCTCCTTTTAAGAACTCAAAGTAATTTGTTTGTTTGTTTTCTATCACACTCAAACATTTCGATTTTGGTGCTTAAAAAGAATTTAATCACATTTGGGAAAGAACTTGTTTGACTTGTCTTCATCGAAATCAAACACTTCATTTTTAGTGCTTAAAAATAACTTCTTCTTTGTCATTTCTGTTGTATGTTCTTCATCTATTTTTCTAAATAGGTTGGAAAATTGATCAAAATCGGTAGTGACACTATTTGATTTTTATTTTTCACCCTTGCACACAAAGCCAAAATCACTAGGTATAAAGCATTTAAACAAAAATTCTTTCCCTGGCCTCACCTACTTGGAAGTGACATCCAAGAGGAAGAGCCTATGCGGTACTCGGGTTGTGCTTCTACAAAGCACCCGACTCCCTTATCACAGTGGTGTGTGAAGTGTGGGGGTAGGCCCCTATATCAAGCCATGCACCGGTCTTTTACTGAAGTGCCTTCGGGAATCCTCACCAAAACATTCCCCAAACCATCCTTAATTTTGCTATCTGAGTAGTTTCTATTCTAATAAGCCTTCCCTAATATTTTCTTTCTTAAAAGCATGAAAACTTAAAAGAGATAATCACCCACGCTACTTGAATTGTCTGTGCATTAGTTAGGTCAATCCTTTTTCTATATTTCTGCTTGTTTATGACGGTCATCACCCAGTTACAATCTAGAAAAATGGCTCAACTAGCCTCTTCTTCATCCGAGATCACCACTAATGTGGATGTTTCGGCACCCCTCAGTCTTCCTCGGGACCGTTGTTAGTTGGTTCCCCATCTTGGTCATATAATCCTTTCTATCATCCTAAAGTGATCCCATCACGTCCAGCTTCCCCCAGTCCTTTAGAGGTATCATCTACTTCTGATATAGAGTATGTTCCTCATGGAGATCTTGAATTTCAGGTGCTCCTTGATCGCAACCCAGTAGCCCTTATGGACTATCTAGTGCATAAGTTTATTCAAATATCTGATCAGGGACCACCAATCCAACAAGTTTATGATTATTCTCATGAACCATCCTAGGATTTTATAGAACAGTTAGCATACTTTTTCTCACCTTAAACCATGGAAGAGGGTGGCGCATCTATGCCTCCTTTTTCTCTTCCACCGACCATGTCGACTAGTTCTCAAATGATCTTGCCTATCCCTAGTGCCGTAGCTACCTCGGCTACTCCACAACCTACTTTTGAGAGGCCCTCTTCTTTAGCTATGATGAGTGCATCTCGTGCTCTCACAGATTGTTGTTAATTATTCTATGCCATCTATTGTGTCTCAGGGTTAGTACCTCTCTGTGAATCAACCCCCTTCTATGAGTCAGTTCGGTTCCTCCTTCTTGTCCTCCAGCTGGTCTTTCTTCCAATGCTCCAGTGACAGTGACCTTTACCCATCCTCTAGTGTCAACACCCTTAATCACTAATCCAGAAGTAAAAATTCTCATTCAGAGTTTGTTCCCCACCATGTCCAATCAAATCAACACCCATGTTCCTCAATCCATTCCGATTCAATCAACAAGTGTAGGAGCCCACCAATCATAGGCTCCATCTTTCATTCAACCACCTTTCTCTCAACCACTTGTCATCTCATAGCCTATTTATACACAAGCTCCTTCACAACAAATACCTCACCAAGCATCACCCAGAACACTGGTTATTCCTCTTATCATCCTGTTAATCAGCAGATGAATCCCCTGTTAACGCCTCAACAAAACCTACCATTTGCTTCTTATGTAGGACATACCAACATGCCCCCTCCTCAATCTGATGTCATCCAAATTCTTTTCAAGAAAATTACAGACCTAGAAGCCTCCACCAAAGGGGCTTGCCCTTCATACTCTTTTGAAGAAGTGTGTAATGAACCGATTCATCCATCAGTGGATTTTAAGCCTTATCCTCCCCAATGGGAACTTCCTAAGTTCTCAAAATTTCATAATCAGAGGATCCTCAATAGCACCTGTGAGCATTCAAACATGCTTGCTACCTTATAGTCCAGGATCAAGAGCTTATGCTCCATACTTTCCCTATGTCTCTAGCAGGGCCTGCTTTAGACTGGTACAATAACATTCCTCAACATTCCCTATTTTCTTTCTCTCAATTAGCTCAGATGTTTGTTGAAAACTTCTCAATAAATATCACACATAAAATCTCGATTACAGATCTTTATAACATTTGTCAATTCGATGACGAGTCTATTGTAGACTTTGTCACTCATTGGAGAGGTATAATAAATCAATTGTCTTTCTCCCTCCCTCAATCTCAACAAATCGAGTTGTTTACTTGGTCTTGTGCTTATCATATTTATTCCACTTTAAGGATTTAAACATTTCATACATTTGAAGAATCCTTTATGATGGCACGTAAACTTGAGTCCCATGTCGTTCAACAAAGGGAAGTTAAAACTTCACTCTAAATCTAAACCATATTTTTCTTAGTTTACAAAATCAAACCCTTTCGCTTCTAACAAAGACAAGAATTAGGGGTCCACCAACGCTATCATATTAAAAACATCACAAGCCGATAACACTTCTAATCAAACACCATAGAGAGACTCTTCATCTTCTCAAAAAGGACCCTCATCATCTCAATATTTTACTTCGTTGGGGGAATCATATGCTTCTATCTTAGAAAAAATGTTGGAATTTCACATGATCAAACTTCCCCCTATTAGAAATTTTGATGAAAGCTAAAAATGACCATTCTAGTATAGGGAAAATGATTTTTTTCATTATCATAGAAGCAAAGGCCATGACATTGAATGATGTCAAACCTTCAAAAATATTGTCCAAAAATTCATTGATAAAGGCGAGCTCATTCTGGATAACCCAAATGCTCCCCCAAATCAGGCACTTGATGTCTTTAAACAACCTTTTCCCAATCATTCCCCGAATAATGACACTTCAGGGTCTCAAAAACCAAACACTCATACTATCAGCTTCATCTCTACTGAATAATCTTCTTCTAAACCTAAGCCATCTACGAACATGTCAACTGAATCGGAACTTCCTCCCGCTCCATTAATCTCTGAGATTCTCGCCATCTTCAGACAATTCATCTTTGAATATTCCTCCATTGTTAGAGATGGATTCATCTCTCTCTACCTCTTTATCTGATCTTCCATCCATGCCAGAGACAGTTTCATCCTCATCTGTCTCTCATCGTCGACATTCTTTCGATGCTTGAGGCATTTACATCTCTTCAATTTTCCACAACAAATACATCTACTTCTGTTTCTCCTATTTTTTCTATGACTATGCCATTGGTGAACATACCTATAGTCATACCAACTTCTCTACCAATGGAGGTGTCTTAAATTTTGAATCTTCCGTTTCCTTTCCTACAATAGTTGCACCCACAATTATCTTTGATCTTGGAAGTATCTTCCTCATAGGGAACCACTTCTTCGTCATCCACTTCTTCCATCACCGATGTTGCCTTGCCTATTAAGGAAAAATCTAAAGAAATAGCACCGGCACCTACACTTTCGGTTCCTGAACTTAAACCGAGACAACTAAAGTCTAACGTTGCATCATCAGTACCTCACCATCTACTTCCCCGAAAATGTTACAATCACCTTATGCGGTTGAAGTTGTCACTATCCCTGAAAAAGGAAAACCAATATTTCAGACTATTAAGACTCTTGATGCTTTCCCTCAAAAATCCCTCTCGCCCCTCATAAAAGATTGGATTTATCCACTGAGAAGGCATCTTCTTCTACAACACCATCTTCACCGATGCCTCATAAAGTAGATTTACCCTCTAGAAAGGTGTCACCTCTTTTATCAGAACCATCATCTTCATCACCAAAAGACAAGGCACTCTTTTTCCCTCTTATCAGACCTATTTTGGGAACTCCTCCCCCATCTAAATCATTCGTATCTAAATCATCATTTGTTTTGGCCAAGCAACCTTCTTCAACTCCGAAGACCAAAACACTTGTCACATCTTCGTCATCTTTAAAATCTATCTTAGGAGCTCCTCCTCCACCAAAATCAATCCTGCCTCACTCGCTTCCATCTCAAGCACCCAAGGCTACTTTTCCCAATAACTAGAAAAGCAAAATGATCCCTAAAAATACTATCAAACTAGATATGCAGATTCTTTTACCTCGGTCAGTCTGTTAAGGCAAAAGAGGCGCCTTCATCATCTTTGTCCTCATCTTTGTCTATTGGATTCTATACTGAAATTCTTCACCACTTATCCAATCTTCATCTATATCTCTTCCTCCGATCAAACCCTATAATCCTAAAGGAGTAAAACCTTCCTGGTTCAACTCTGATTTGATTTGTGCTTACCACCGCACTCCAGGTCATGACACCGAGGGATGTAAATCCCTTCAATTTGTCGTTAACAACCTCTTAGAAGAAAGTGATCTTCTACTAGAAGAGGAGGAGGAACAAGTGTCTCCTGTCATCTCAACTACATTTGAGCCTGAACGGTCTACCTGCACTCTAATTCTATTAATTCCACTCTAGATGATCTTCCACCTTCTCAAATCGACACAATTCATATTACCACTAGAGCACAACAGTATGATAATCCATCATCATCTACAACATCTCGACCACGGGTTGTCATTTTTATAGCCCCTAAAGGAGTTCCTCCTTCCTCATCAGCCCCGAGACCTCATGTCTCTATTCGTGCTTCACCTTAGGCTCAAATTCCCATGTCAGTTGAGTAGAGTGTTATGAAACAACTCACCCATGCTCCACTCAAAATGTCTCTTTTTGACCTCATTCAATCATCTCCACAGCATCGCTAGGCTTTGATTGATAATCTACATCACATCATAGTGAATTCAGATGAGCCCCAACCTTTCGAGATGGTTGTTGGATTGAATAGACCGTCAATCACCATTTCCTTCGAGGATTCTGAAATTCCTCTCCTTTCTTTTGAGGATTTAGAGGCTCCCCTCTTTATCACAGTTCAAATCAATAACACTACGTTAAAACACACTATGATTGGTAGTGGTGCTGCACTCAACATAATTTCCTCCCACACATTCGAGTAACTTAAGTTACCAAAGAATGTAGTGTCACCACCGCCTTTCGCCCTTCGATCGTTTAATGATCGGTGGCGATTACTTTAGAGCGTGGTCCTATCCATTCAGGTAGGTAAGAAACTACTTCACGAGCTTTTTTACATTTTTTAAGGGAAATACCACTACAATATGATCCTCAAACGCTCCTGGATTCATACAATGCATTGCATCCCATCAACCCTCCATCGATGCTTAAAATATCAGTATGAGGGAAAAATCTATACTCATCCAGGAGATCCTTTTCCTTCCGCACAATGCAACATGACCACAGGGTCTGCCCTCCAAAGGAGAATGCTTGTTCTCCTGACGAGGCTTCATCCTCTTCCATACCTAAAAAAACTACCAGATTTACAAAATCTGGAAGAGACGTTGCAGCGTTTTTCACTAGGAGAGCTTCCTCTTCTCTCTTTTGATGCCCATCTCAAACCTAATGAGTATGGTAGGCCAAAAAAACAACCTGAATATCAGCTAGGTCTTGGTCACATCATCACCATTGGTCTACCCAATCAATAGACTAACTTCATCTACGGTGGTCTTGATACACCTCACTATCACCCGATTCTCCTCCTAGGGCCAAACCCTATTCAAGCAGGTTTGATTGTTTACATAATCCCGCGTTCACAAAAACTTATTTATATCAATGTGCATGGAAGGGCTTTGGCTTGGGAAAGTATGAACAAGGTGTGCATGACCTCACGTCCATTCCAACTCTTAAACCACATCAAAAATTTGGTTTAGGGT
Organism: Taxus wallichiana var. yunnanensis; assembly: GCA_018340775.1. Taxonomy (NCBI): domain Eukaryota; kingdom Viridiplantae; phylum Streptophyta; class Pinopsida; order Cupressales; family Taxaceae; genus Taxus; species Taxus wallichiana. Next base: position 136,376,520 of record CM031234.1, read on the forward strand.
TTAAACCTCTCTCAAAAGCCACCATCACCATTCTCGATGAGCCTCTTTCCATTGAGGAACCATCTTCTCCTGCCAAGTCAGAAGCATCACTTGATGTGGATGACACCATTTCCATCCCACCTAACTTTTTTTTAGTCAATACCATTTCCATAGGTCCATTGACCTATAAAACTAATGGAAAATCCACTTCCATACCATTAGTCTTCCCTGAAATAGTTGGAGATGACTCTCCCACTATCAACACTATCCACTGTGTGGATGATGATTCTATCCTCACCTATCTGGGGGCAGAGGATTCCTATCTTCCTAAAACCATTCCTTCTGATATGTCTACACTTCTCAACGAAGCCACTGTCAACCTTAATATAGGGACTTCTAAAGACCCTTGCATCATTAAGGTCAGCCAATCTCTTAATCCACAAGAGTTAGGAGACTTCACCACCTTCCTTTCTAATCATCGCCAAGATTTTTCTTGGTCATATGAAGATATGTTAGGCCTCGATCCTAATATCGTGGTCCAAAATATCGTTACTCTTCCGAACATCAAACCAGTTAAACAAAAACTGCGTAAGATGCATCCTCATGTATCCCTTCTTGTTAAAGAAGAGTTACAGAACTTTCTTTCTGCTAACTTCATCCAACCCATTGACAATCCACAATGGGTTTCAAATGTAGTACAAATAACCAAAGCTACTAGGAAAATTTGAATTTGCACCAGCTTTTCACGGGATCTTAATCTCACTTGTCTGAAAGAAGGTTTTCCTCTACCTAATATCGATCAAATCATGGATTTAACTACAAGTCATGAGATGCTTTCTCTTATGGATGGTTTCTCTAGATATAATCAAATTCTCATCACACCAAAGGACCAAGCATAAGAATTCTTTCATAACTCCTTGGGGAAATTTTTGTTATCGTGTCATTTCATTCGGTGTTAAGAATGCAGGAGACAATTATCAAAATGCAATGACCTACATCTTCCATGATCTCTTACAAAAATCGTGGAAGATTACGTCAATGACCTCCTTAGTAAGTCCAAATGCCATCAGGATCACCTTTTCATTCTTGCACCTCTCTTTGAGAGGCTCATTCATTTTTTTCTTCGCCTAAATCCATCTAAATGCATGTTTGGCATTCTCACTGGTAAACTCTTAGGCTTTATCATTTCTATTAGGGGCATTGAAGTTGATATCAAAAAAATAAAGGCTATCCTTGAGATGCCTCCCCCTTCCAACTTAAAGAAACTTCGGGCTCTTTAAGGACACCTTTAATTAGTGCATCATTTTATCTCGTAACTATCAAACCATTGTCAACCTTTTCATCATCTCCTCCGTAAGAATGTTCATTTTGAATGGGATGAGCATTGCCAAAAGGCCTTTAATGATCTCAAAAATTATATTCTTTCTCCACCTGTGCTTACACCTCCATGTGAGGGGGAGCCATTCTATCTTTTTATTTTTGTGACTAACCATGCTCTGGGAGCCATGATCTCGCATCAAGACGCTAACAGAAAAGAACAAGCCATCTATTACATCAGTTGCACTCTTCATGAGTATGAAACACGCTATTCGAAGCTGAAAAACTGTGTTGTGCTCTCTTCTTCATGACTTCTAAACTTCATCACTATCTCCTTAATCATAAAACTTATATTGTTACAAGTGTTAATCCACTCAAGACAATGCATGTAAAGCCTTATCACAATGATTGTATTACTCGTTGGCTCATGCTCATGATAGAGTTTGATCTCGAGTTCATCTCACAAAAATATATCAAGGGTCAGGTCATTGCAGATCAATTAGCTAATACTCCTCTTCCGGACACTCAAGTCCCCCTTGCTCAATTCTCAGATGAGTACATCCAAAAAATCGATTTTGGTCTGTCTCCATTTAAAGTAAAACTCTTCTTTGATGGGTCCAAGTTTCAGCAAGGGGGAGGTGTAGGTTTCATCATGATTCCTCCTTGGGGTGCACCTATCCACCACACACAAACTTAACTTTGAATGTATGTTATCCAAAATTCACCCTAAAGGTAATTTTGATAACATGCATCAGATTATTTAGTCCCAAGAAAGTAGATTGATTCAAGGCCAAAATCATGTTTTTGGTGCCCCCTCGGCTTCTCTCTAACTCTCCCATCCAAGAAGAAATCCCAACAAGTTGAGAAAATGGAAAAAAATGCAAAAATAAGGTTGTAGGACTGTTTTAAAGCATTTCGGGTCTGAAGGGTTCGGGTCATACTGAGGTTCATCATACCAAGCTTGGGGCCAAAAAGCAAGAAAATCAGCTAAGTCAGACATTTTTGTCCCAGGTGGTCCACGGGATAGTTGGGACGTCGGGACGCGAGGGACACGAAAAGTGTAAGCCGAATCGGCGAAAGCAGGAAAAATCATCTAAGTCTTTTGTTTTGCGCGGTTTGGGACAGCCAGGACAAAAGTACGTGTGGGACGCGAATCGGCCGATTTGCCGAAAGACAGTCCATTTCAGGAAGTTCAGAGATATTCGTCTAGGACAGCCGGGACAAAAGTACGTGAGGTACGCGTGGGACGTGAATCGGAGGTTTACTAGAAAGAGCAGTCCATTTCGGGTAGTTCAAGATATTCATCCGGGACACTGGGACAAAAGTACATGAGGTACACGAGGGATGCGAAAAGGTGAAAAATCCACAAGTAGGGACAAGGAATCCCAAATCGGCCGATGCGGGAGAATGTGTCCCAGGAAGTGGCGGGGAAAAGAGAAGGACTTAGAAAATTTTCCAAGTTTTGGTCAAAGTTTTCAAAGGTAAAATTTTTGGCCCGCTGCCCGCCATCGAATGGAATCTTGACACGTGTCATCCAAGTGACGAAGCATGAGGGGGAAATGGGAAATTTTTCCAAAGTGAAAAATGCCAAATTTTCGAAGGGCAAAGTGCGCCCCCTAAGGCCGAGCGATAAAAAAATAGTGCCACGTGTCCAAGTGCCAAAAATTTTAAGGAAGGGCCCGAAAGAAATTTTCAAAGGATGAGCCCACAGACAAATCAGATCTTGACACATGTCATCCAAGTGGCGGAGCGCGGGGAAAATTTGAAAAATTTTCCAAAGACCAAATGGGTAAAAATTCAAACTTTTTGCCCGCCGATCCGATTTTGGCCTATTTTTGCCCTAAATTTTCAGATCGCCATATCTTTTGATCCAGAGCTCGGTTTTTCGCGTTCTTTATATCAATGGAAAGCTGGTGAAATTATCTACATGATTCGGGGTCAATATTGAATTTTGGTTCAGTTTGGAGAGATAAAATAAAGAAACATATCTGGCACGTGGTAATGGCCAGAAGTGACATTTCAACAACCAGTTTTAATGCAAAATGGGTCGCATTCTTCTTCAGCATGGCCAAAATGTTAGGGCATGGGTCTGTAAGGACACCCATGCTATTTTAATGCATCTTCATTCAATGAGGAATGGCTCCCATGTTTTTTACATGTTTTCTCTCTCCTGGGCTCGACCCATGCATTGTAAAAGCCAGATTTGGCTCATTTTTTGTGGGGGGAACATTTCTTTGGATAGCAAGCTTCTTCTTTCACCTTCAACAAGTGATTTTTGCAAGTATCAGACCTCTTGATGGTGGTAACAGGTTTTCTACCTTTTGATGTTGTAATGTAAGGATTTTGACAGTGGAAATGACAATACAGGCTTTGTGATCAGTTTTCATCCTTTGGTTGTGTTGTTTGCTTCATTTCAGACTTTAAACTACATCTTATTAGTTTGTGCATGATGTTTATGTTGCATTCCATTATCTGTGTCTATTTGTAAACCTAGAAGTGTTCACCACTCCTTTTCTGGTGTATCACCGCTTTAGTGTAGGCTTTCATTTTATGCATTCTCTCTCCTTGGTCCCTTAGATTTAGATTAGAATAGTTAGTTCCCTTGCATTAGAGTATATTGTGCGGGTAGTTTAGGAGCAAGAACCGGCTTTCTCTCGGAGGTCTATCTCAAGTAGCAAGTCCCACAACTTGGAGATAGTACCCATGTTATCAAATCACACCGTGAGTTCAAGTATATGCACTTGTATAAACATTAGGGTGTTGTGATTCGGTGATAACAGTTTTGGCACGCCCGGTGGGAGCTTAGAGGTCTTTCACTTTATCTTTGACAGGTTGGTGTGTTCCTGTTAAAGATTCAGCCTTTTGGAGGCACTTTCAAAAGCACATCTGGCGACTCCATCTGGTAAATAACTCGTTCTCTGAGTTGCATACCACTTTTCATCCATTTCCATCCATCTTTCTTTCCATCATTTTCATTCTTTTCCATTCCATGAAGTTGTGCAATCATGACTTCATTTCCATCATGGAATTCACATTTACAACAGCAGTTTATCACACCTCCAACATGTTTTACAAATCCTCCAAATCAGCATTTTGGTCAAATTCAAAATCAGCATGTCTACCCATATGAGCAGCAGTGCCAAAGTTAGTTTGGTTGTGAAGCACATCAAGAGCAAGGGTACACATGCAATGAAGACAATCAAATGGAAGATGCAGATCTGCTGGAACAAATCCAAAAGATGGAGGCAAAGATGGTGCAATCAAGAGCAACAGCTCAAATGAAAGCTTTCAGAATTGGTTGCAGGACTCCTTGTCCATGGGGAGGCCCTTTTCCAAGACACTTCAGCCCTCAGGAGAAGCTGGACTTTATGATAAAGATGTTGCCCTGACTTACACAATGGACAAGCAGAAATAGAAGCCTATACACTTGGTATTGATTAACCTTGTCAATGGGTAAGTTCTACACCATCATCTGGTTTTTCTCTTCCCATTACTCAAGCAACATCATCTCATTTGGAATTTCAAATTCTAAATCCAGTCAATGTTGCCCCAGGAGTTAATTCCATTTCTCCATTCCCTAGTCTCCCACCACATCTCAATTCTTCTTTCCCCTTTCCTTCCAAACAATCATCCCCTCCACAAGAGCTAACAGAAATACCCTCTCCTCCAAAGAAACAAGATTTTCTACCTCCTCCACCACCACAAAAAATTGCCAAGCCATTTGAGTTACAATCCACTTCTCCTCTTGCATTCCCAAATCCATGTTGGGAGGATAAAAATCAGAATGCCAGTCAAGGAAAACAATAGCAAAAAGAAAAGCCAAACAAAGATGAAGAAATTCAAAGTCTGAAGAGTTGGGCTCTTAAATTTGGGATGAAAAAGATCCCCTTGATGGTTAAGCCTTCAGAAGAGGTTGGAGTTGGAGAACAGGTGGTGGTTAAGACTGATTTTGTTGTAGCAGGAGAAGAGAAAAAAGAAGAAGTGGATCAACAGTTAGTTTTCTTAGAAAGTAGTGTCCATGTTGGCACTCTATTTCAAGGGAATGCTGATTCAATTCAACTTGCACAATCAGCCATAGAGGAAGAAAGCTTTGAAGAATATCCTACAGTCCCAAATTGTCCTCTAGAGCAGCAGATCGAAGAGTTTGACTTAACGAACTTCATGCTAGAGGAATAGTTCTATCAAGAACAAGATTGTATTCAAGTAGTATAGGAGGAAGAAGCTTCTCCAAATCCAAAAGAAGAGGAGCGCATTCTAGTTGTGGAGGAAAAATTACAGATCCAAGGGCTTTGAACACAAAGCGAGGCTACAAGAGAACCTTCGGTTCTTCTTTCTACTTCATCTCTCTCAAGTTCTAGTCTTTGAAGAAGAGTTTGATCTCTCAAACTCAATGTTAGAGGATGAAAGAAACTGTGATGATCAAGTTACTGAGATCAAGAGGACACCATGGAGGAAGTTGAGCATTTACAGTAGGAAAACAATGAGGTAGTGTATCTATCAGATTTGGAGGACTGTTTTGATAAAGAAGAACCAGTTGAGTTTCCACCATTCTTTCTTTCATCTTCCACGTCCCAAATACTTGAGCCTACTGTCATGAAGGAGAGCATTCATTTGCAGCAGCCTGCATCTTATAGCAGCTCTTTGGAACCAAGATTGGAAGATTTTAATCTTTCATGTTCTTCATTGGAGGAAGAGAAAGGGCAAAAAGGTTCTACCATTGCTTCCACACCATCCATTCAAAAGGGTTTACAAGAAGACTCCATTTTTGGAGTTGAAAATCAGAGCTATGGGCATATCAAATGGATCATACCTTGCCCAATAAGGTATTTGACTTCATTGGAGTCAAAGGAGAAGTCACAACCAGTCATGCTTTCTCCTAAGCATGAGGATGAGCTACAAAGAACTAAGGATCAATTTGTCATACCTCTTCAATCCAAATTGAGAGCAACTTAAAGAAGTATTGGATTTGTTTTCAGTTGACACCTTGATGATTTGGGTAGAAGACTAGCTTCTTGTTGATTTTCCACTCATCCAATCAGCCATGTTCAATGCCAAATCAGTTGCATGGTTGCCAATTTTGAAGAAAGGAAGCTATTTTGCACAACCAGTTGCAGGGTTTGTTTAGCCCACTTTTGCTTCCAGTTAGAGTAGGATAGGTAGTTTTGCTTTCAGTAAAAGAAGTGCTTGTGCACACTCTACATGTTCCATTTGGAGCATGTATGATTTTCAGTTTTGTACATAGTTTTTGTGGTGCTGGTTTTGCTCTTGCGCAGTCCATTTCGATGGAATTCAAGTGGCTCAGAGGGAAGTTTTCAAAGTTCATATCATTTTTCAGGATTTCTCATGACTCCATGCCCAATGGATGCTTGTGCAATCGGTAACTTCATCCAACAGCGAGATGACCCCGCTTAAGTCACCAAAATTGTTATCCAAAATTCACCCTCAAGGTAATTTTGATAACATGCATCGATTATTCGATCCTGAGCAAGTAGATTGATTCAAGGCCGAAATCATTTTTTGGTGCCCCCTCGGCTTCTCTCTAACTCTCCCATCCAAGAAGAAATCCCAACAAGTTGAGAAAATGGAAAAAAATGCAAAAATAAGGTTACAAGACTGTTTTAAAGTATTTTGGGTCTTAAGGGTTCGGGTCATACCGAGGTTCATCGTACCAAGCTTGGGGCCAAAAAAGGAAGAAAATCGGCTAAGTCAGACATTTTTTTCCTAGGTGGTCCATGGGACAGTTGGGACGTCAGACGCGAGGGACGTGAAAAGCCGAATCGGCCGAAAGCAAGAAAAATCGTCTAAGTTTTTGTTTGTATTTGTTTGGATAGCCGAGACAAAAGTACATGTGGGATGTGAATCGTCCGATTTTCCGAAAAGATCCATTTCAAGCGATTCGAGAGATATTAAATGCAGGACAACCGGGACAAAAGTACGTGAGGTACGTGTGGGACGTGAATCGGCCGGTTTACCGAAAGACAGTCCATTTCGGGCAGTTCGGAGATATTCGTCTGGGACAGCTGGGACAAAAGTACGCGAGGTACTCTAGGGACGTGAAAAGGAAAAAATCCACAAGTAGGGAGAAGGAAGCTGAATCGGCTGATGCGGGAGAATGTGTCCTAGGAAGTGGCGGGGAAAGGAGAAGAACTTAGAAAATTTTCCAAGTTTCGGTCAAAGTTTTTAAAGGTAAAAGCTTTGGCCTACTTCCCCACCATCGAATGGAATCTTGACACGTGTCATCCATGTGGCAGAGCACAGGGGGGAAATGGGAAATTTTCCCAAAGTGAAAAATGCCAAATTTTCGAAGGGCAAAGTGCGCCCCTCAGGCCCGAGCCAATAAAATAGTGTCACGTGTCCAAGTGGCAAAAATTTTAAGGAAGGGCCCAAAAGAAATTTTCAAAGGATGATCCCGTGGATGAATCAGAGCCTGACACATGTCATCCAAGTGGTGAATGTGGGGAAAATTTGAAAAAATTTCCAAAGACCAAATGGGTAAAACATTCAAACTTTTTGCCCGCCGATCTGATTTTGGCCTATTTTTGCCCTAAATTTTCAGATCGCCATATCTTTCGATCAAGAGCTCAGTTTTTCATGTTCTTTATATCAATGGTAATCTGGTGAAATTATATACATGATTCCAAGGTCAACATTGCATTTTGGTTCAGTTTGGAGAGATAAAATCAAGAAATGTCTCTGGCACATGGTAATGGCCAGAAGTGACGTTTCAACAACCAATTTTAATGCAAAATGGGTCACATTCTTCTTCAGCATGGCCAAAATGTCAGGGCATGGGTCTGTAAGGATGCCCATGCTGTTTTAATGCATCTTCATTCAATGAGGAATGGCTCCCACGTTTTTACATGTTTTCTCTCTCCTGGGCTCGACCCATGCATTGTAAAAGCTAGATTTGGCTCATTTTTTTGGGGGGGAACATTTCTTTGGATAGCAAGCTTCTTCTTTCACCTTCAATAAGTGATTTTTGCAAGTATCAGACCTCTTTATGGTGGTAACATGTTTTTCTGCCTTTTTTATGTTGTAATGCAAGGATTTTGACAGTGGAAATGACAATACAGGCTCTGTGACCAGTTTTCAGTCCTTTGGTTGTGTTGTTTGCTTCATTTCAGACTTTAAATTACATCTTATCAGTTTGTGCATGATGTTTATGTTACATTCCATGATCTGTGTCTATCTACAGAACTAGAAGTGTTCACCACTCCTTTTCTGGTGTATCACCGCTTTAGTGTAGGCTTTCATTTTATGCATTCTCTCTCCCTAGTCCCTTGGAAATTTAGATTAGAATAGTTAGTTTCCCCTGCATTAGAGTATATTGTGGTAGGTAGTTTAGGAGCAAGAACTAGCTTTCTCTGGAGGTCTATCTCAAGTAGCAAGTCCCACAACTTGGAGATAGTACCCATGTTATCCAATCACACCGGGAGTTCAAGTATATGCACTTGTATAAACATTAGGTGCTTTGTGATTCGGTGATAACATGTACCAATAATATGGCTGAATATGAATCTCTTGTTTTAGGACTTCAAAATGTTGTTAATATTGGTGCTCACCATATCAACATCTTCGGTGATTATGAGCTTATCATTAATCAAGGCATTGGTGTCTATTAGTGTAAAAATGATATCCTTCAAAAATATCATGATATTATTCTCTTTCAACTTCAATATTTTGATAAATTTACTATCCAAGCTATTCCTCACACTACAAATCAATTCATAGATATAATGGCTTCTTTAGCCTTGCTTATTCCACCTTTTACCGAAGACTCGCGACTTTATGTGGCTATTTAACGTTTAGACCAACCATCTCATCTCGGGCAGTTGACTTCAATCAACGCCATCACAACCAACACTCAAGATGAGTGGTATCAGCACATTTTTTATTATCTATCTTGTTCAGTGCTTCCTCCAGATCTGACTTCCAATGGTAGAAGATCTTTTATCCTATGTGCTAATCGCTATACTATTCTGGGCGGAATCCTCTACAAACGTGGTTTTGATGGTATTTTGCTTCGGTGCCTCAAAACCCCTGAATCATCTAAAGCTATCCAAGAAGTCCATGATGGTATCTGTGGTGGACATTTTAGTGGCTTGGCCATAGCTAAACGCATCTTACATTTAGGTTACTATTGGCCTTCTCTTAATCAATACTGTTGCAAATACACTAAGAAATGTGTTAAGTGTCAACAACATTCCAATCTTACACATATCCCTAGTCAAGCTTTGCAACCTACAGTGGATTTGTGGCCCTTTTCACAATGGGGTCTTGATCTCATTAGTCTCATCAATCCCCACTCTTCATAGCGTCATCACTCTATCATTACTACCACGAGAATACTTCACTAAGTGGGTGGAAGCTATTCCTCTTTCATCAACCAAAGCTAAACCCATTGTTGATTTTGTCTATCAACACATCATTTATCGCTTTGGTGTCCCACACAAAATCATCACAGACAATGGTAAATCTTTCAAAAACATCGATTTACAGAACCTCTATGAAACTTTCAATATAAAACTTAGATTTTCTTCTCCTTACTATCCCCAAGCTAACGGCCAAGCTGAGACTTCCAATAAAACTTTGCGTAATATCCTTACAAAGGTAACTATTCGAGCCGGTAGGGATTGGCATCTACATATCCCTTTTTCTCTCTGGGCTTATCGGACTAGAATTTGTACTCCTACTGGTGCTACTCCCTTCTCTCTTGTCTATGGGTCTGAGGCTGTCCTTCCTTTGGAAGTCCAGATTCCATCTCTTCATGTATCTCTCAAATAATTTGTCTTTGATGAGGACTATCATTAAAATCATCTAGCGCAGCTTGAGTTGCTAGATGAGCGACATCTCAATGCTCTTGAGCATCATCAAGTCTATCTTGAGCATGTCAAACATGCTTATAACAAGCATTTGCAGCACCGTGACTTCAAGGTTGGTGATCTTATTCTTAAAGAAAACCAAAATGTCACTACACTAGAAAGGAGTCAGCGTGGTAAGTTTGCTCCTAACTGGATGGGTCCGTACATGGTCACTCATAAATATGGATCCGGGGCTTATCACCTGTCTTCCATGGATGGTGTACCTAAAATGGAGCCTCTTAATGCTTTACATCTAAGGCCCTTCTATTGTTAAAATCTATCTTACATGATCTTAGTCACAAAACTAGATTCTTCATCCATCTGCAACCAGTCATGCATTTCGTAGTGATTCGAAACTATGTGGTTCTCCACGTTATGTCTTTTCTACCTTAAATATGAGTACCGCGGCTCTACTCATGGAATTTTCCTTACGAATTTGTTCCTTCTCATGGTAGGAATACCTTAATCACTACTTCATCCACCCTAGGTGTTCATCTTGATCAAAACAACTTTGGGGCATGAGTACGTGCTTATATATGTTTTCTTCCTCTCTATCTAATCTATCTAGTCTAAACTCAGCTTCTACTAAAGCTCAAAAAAAAATGTGGGGAAAGAGATGCTATCCTAGTCCCAAAAGATAGACTGATCCCTTGAAGGATAGCTATCCATGCCTTATCAAATAAAATAAAAAATATAGACCATTCCTCGAAGGATGGCTATCATCACGCTTAAAATACGAGACCACTCCCTTGAAGGAAGGTTGTTTTTTTAATGGCATTTTCAGCCTTTGTAGTAAAAAATTCTTTTATTTTCCATTTTTTTAACTTTTTAGCATCTCCGAAAGACTTCCCGTATCGATCAATCTTTCTATATCTAGCAAACTTCCCGCATCGATCAGTTTTCTTTTCTATAAAAAAAAACATACAAATTATGAAGCTATAACATGAGACCTTTTCGATCATATGGAGATTCTATTTTCCCCTATGGGCATGTATTCAAATCCTTCATGTTTTTGGATGAGATGTATACTTAGCTCTCGTCCTAATCTACCTCCTAAATCTGGTTTGCGACTAACTAGTTTCAAGTTTATTTTAACCTCATCTATGGCCTTGTGTACATCGTTTCTCGATTTTCCATCAAGGTCTCTATTTATGGTTGGTTAGGGGCCTAACTCATCATTAATTTTCCTATCTAGGTGTAGTAATTTTTATTTCTAAAAACTAATATCATTACATCACTTTCTTTCACAAAAAACATTTCCCATGATTATTTGTTGTTCATCCAATTAAATTGACATTTAACATGTTAATTTAGTCAAATCTATCATCTATCTATGCTCATCTTATCTACTTCATCTAAAACACATCAAAGCATGTATTAAAAACACATGTGAATCCATCTATCTATCTCATTTAAATTAAATTAACATCTTAAACATGTTTATTTTATCAATCTACCAATCACATCAAATCACATCACATCTATCCATCTATCCTCTATAAACATGTATCTATGTCCATCAAAATTACACTACATCTATCTATATCTATCAAAATTAAATGCATAAGTACAATCACATAACACAAAATGATGAATATATATACATGAATGTCTGTACAAAATAATGGATGGCTTCCAATCAAGCCATCTATATCATACATAAAAAATTCCTTCAAATTGAGGCTACATCAGTATATCGATACAAGAATAACATATCTATATGGTGAAGTCAGATAGGTGGAAGACACTATCTCCTCCACCCTCCTCTAGTCCAGGCTGTCTCTCCTAGCCACCTCCTACCAAGCTAGAAGCGCCACTGCCGTGGCCCCGCCGCCATCTCAATATCTCCCAAAGTGCTCGCACCCTCTGATGCACCACTAGCTGTGGTTATCACTAATCTCCTCCTCACACCATAACGAGGCACATCAAGGGCATGCTGTGCCAAGGCATCCTCATAATATCTCACCTTAGTAAGGAGAGAATGATAGGTGCTCAGAATCACCATACCGGGTGCTCATAATGGCGCTATTGCTACTGGTGGTGGCTCTCTTGCTGCCCCACCCTGTGCCCCAGACTCTTAAGTGGTGCATGTATCACCGTATTTGGCCCTAAGGGCCTCTCTGTGCCTATAGTAGCAATCTCTTTGTTGTATCGTTGTATCCCGCTCATGATGTTTAGTATCCCTCTCTAATATCAGTGCATCCCTCTCCTCTGTCAGGGTTCTAATCTCCTCGAGGGCAGCCTGGTGTGTATGTGTCAGGAAGCATGGTATCCCTCCAGTCTCTCTAGCATTGCAGCTATGTCCTCCTCATCTCATGGATCTATGGATGGAAGCTATCGTGGTAGCTCTACGGAGTACCATGCCATGTAGCCATCATCTACTCTTGCATCATCATCACTATCTATGGAAGGTGGGGCCTCCCTCAGTGGATCTACCGAGATCAAAATCGGTAGGTCGGTCTCTCTGTTGTCCCACATGTATGTCATATATGTGGTCGGGACCATCTGTACTAAACCAAACTACCTCAACACTTGTATAAATAGGATGCACTCCCAGATATCTAGCCTACGGCCCTTGACCACCCTGCTCCGTCTCAGATCCACTAGATGAGCATCCTGATCTTCGGGTAGACTCGATATGGTCTCCATATAACTTGCTTTGGTGTCAGAGTCCTCAATCACTTAGTATACCACTCTACAGATCTCCCTGTATCTCCTGGGGCCATGTCTACCCACCATCATTGGAATCCATAATCAAGGTCCCCCTCTGATACTTGCATCTATGGAAGCCTTGATGGCCTAATCACTACTATATGCTCATATGCCCAAGTAATGGAGCACAAAGCTAACATCAATACATGTCCGCCCGCCGTGGTGTAAATCCTGACTCATGATATATCGTGCTACTAATGCATCCACAAATTAGAAAACCTTCCTAAACTTCAAGATGTCACCGACATAGTCCAAAGAGAATCGGTGGAAATATCCTACCTCCTGAATCTGGTAGAGCAAAATAGGAGATCGCCATCTGAATCAATACTATCCACCTACTCCTCGCATCATCCTGTCTGTAATGTGAGGCTATCCTCACTTCCCTAGACACTATCTCTTAATCATATTCCCTATCACCATACAATCATCCCAGAGCCCTCTATTGCTGCTCTCATGGAGTGGTCTCTATCGAGTCCCCTGTAATCGGCAGCCTGAGGATCCTATAGATATCCTCATGGGTGATAGTCATCTCACCCGTCCTGAACCAGAATGTGCATGTCCTATTGTCCCATCACCGTATCAATGCTTGCATCAACTCTACGTCTCGAGGCACCCATTGGTAGTAATGGAAGCCCCCAAGCCTGGCTAGCTCTAGGTGACACCAATCGGCGTCTGTCACATTAGGAAGAATAGTCTCCAAAAGCTCGGGAATAACATCCCACATATGTAACACCTCTCATGCCTGCATCCACGACATCAAGAGCGGTGTTAGCTTCTCATTTATTCAAATCGAAACATCAAAAACACATTCTACCACTTTCTCAATCTAATCAATCCAATCAGCATCGATTGAGTTCTAATCAACATCGATCTTATTTAGTCGACGTCGATTGGAATTCCAATCGGTGCTGATTGAACCTAATTGGCGTTGATTTTTCCAATCGACGCCGATTGGGAGGTAAAGTGTCCAAAACACTCTGGCCTCCCACTTATTCCCTTTTTCCCTAAAAACTAGCATCCTAGTATGCTATTTAATGGTAAACATATACACAAGGCTAAGGTAGATCCACTTACCCTAGGTCGTGTCCTCTTCCGCTTCTGACTGCTCCCAGAGGCTTCCATGTTGCTCAAAGTCAATTTTTGACTCTTTCTAAATCAATCATCGTGGTGTAAATAAATCATTCACATTTCCCTTTCTCATAATTATATTGGTTTGGTACGGTTGGCATCGATTTTTATGATTGGTGCCAATTGGTCCTGGTCAACGTTGATTTTGGCTTGATCGATGCCGATTGGTTGTAATTTTTCCTTTCCACATCACTTTCTTCCATCTCCTCATCTTTTTTTTGCCAAAGTGTTGATGCTTGGCTTATTTATCTGATCATTATTATGACCGAGTGTTGCCTTTTGGCACATATTTTTGATATTATCACCCATTTCAAGTTTGTTCCCTGTACATGGGTCACTCGCGTTGGTGGCAACCTAAAGATAGCGGGTCTATAGGCACTAACGTCATCTGGTTCACTGCACCATCTGGTTGTACCTACCAATGTGTCACTCTTTAGTTGCTACTATTTTGTAGCCCTCCTTCCACTCACGGGTCTATAGGTACTAACATCGTCTCATATGAAGACCATCTAGTGTTCCCTACCAATGTGAGGTCCTTAGGTTGCTACCTTTTTTATTGTTTTCATGTGTCATCAATAATCAGATTCACTCCAGATATCTAGCTGGGGCATCCTGCATTCTCATCTACCTTTTTCAAACTTGGGATCGGTTGGTCTTTTGGGATTCATCCCATCCCTAGTTTGAGGGGGATCACATCATCACCTTTTTTCTTCTTTCTTCCAACTCCTTGTTTTTGTCTTACAACTTTGCTTATCGCAAGTTACTCAACAAAAAGGGGCAGAATGTAGACACCTAAAATTGGTTACTCAATTTAGTGTCTCCCCATTCGTCTACCTTCTCGAGTAACCTGGGGCACCTTTATATCATCACTTTGGAGTATTAATTAAATTAAACATCTATCCTAAGTTTATTATACCCCATTGTGTTTTACCCATGGATAATTAAATATTAACTATTTAATTATACTTTTTACATGTTTCTTAACCGCTTATCTACCCCATATCAATTCTATCTAGCTATTCCCCTATTTCTCCTCCCCTGCACGTGTAGAGGGATATTTCCGTATTTAAGTCGAGAAGGATACACTTTCATCTCTCCAAATCATCCTTTTTGGCCATTTCGGGACTCTGTTCCCAATCGGCACCAATCGATACTTGGTCGATGCCGATTTTTGGAACAATGCCGATTGTACCTTGGTCGAGTGTCAATTATAAATACGGGGCCATAATTTAGTTTCGGTTAGACAAAAAGATAGAAAGAGAGATAGAGAGCTTAAGCATTGAGCCTTTGAATCGTCAATCAAATGAAGAGAGATTTTTTCCAAATCAATCCCTGGAGGTGTATCATTAATTTTCCCTCGCAAAATCAACATAGTGAGGCTTCATCAATCTCTTGGTGACTGCGTGTTCTTGTATCTAGCTAAGGTGGAGCTTTGTCGGTATCCCTACAGCCTCCCGTAGCTCCGGTGAGACATGACGATCCGGGCTTCATTGTCCATTCATCAATCTTCCTACAATTTTCCCCGTCGATGCCGGTGAGCCTAATCGAAACCTATTCACCCAATCGACACCAATCATCCTACAGATAGGTAAAAGGACTCATGTAACAAAAATCCAGCATTGTTTTCATAGTTTCCTATTTTCTACTTTTTTTGTCTGTTATTTACATTCTATTTGTCATTTTTAATCAGAAAATATAGACTTTTACTTACATCTTCTATCATGTATGCTTATTTCTTTAATTGAAAACATGGAATGACATCATCCGAGGGAGTTTATCACTTCCCAGACCTGATTTTTGGGCAGTCCACCTAAAGATCTTTTAATGTTATTTTTTTCTATCAAGTATCTATGTCTTGCAGGTTTCTCAGATCTACTTTATAGGATTACTCGTGTGCACCCGTCTTGTCTACATCGGCTTTCTTTTCCATCTACATCTTTGGATCTTGTCTTATCTATTAGGTATTGATTTCATTTGAGTTTTTTAGGGTTCTTGTGTTTAGTTTGGTACATTAACTTGGACAGGTAACAATCACGGAAATTCTTGATCTACAGGAACAAATGGGGAGACCCCCATTGCAGCCATCATCTAATGTATTATTCATGGCAAACCAAATGAAAGATACTCCCATAGGAGTTTTGAAGGATGCATCTATCACTATACAAGGGGCCATGTTCACAGGAGACTTTGAAGTGCTAGCGCTTGCGGAAGTAGATAGCTTCCCAGCTTTGCTTGGGAGCCCTTGGTGTTATGCGAACAATGCTGATTTGAGGTTTAACAAGGGATATATCAGCTTTGAGAACAAGGAGGAAAGGGTTATAATTCCATTGACTGATGGGAAATCCATGCCATACATGGAACCTTTAAGTGAAGAGGACTTGAACATAATTTATATACGTGTTATTCGGGACCCAGAGGTCCAGGATCCATCTAAGGAATCCTTCATTGGGAAGATTCTCAGTCAATCAGCAATACTACCAATGTTGCTTGTGATAATTGGGCTCATGGCACTTATGAACTGGTGGGGCATGAAGTTAAGCATGTGGTTGCTTGCAAAAAGGGTTTTCATTCTATTCGATGTATAGGTCACTCAGTACCCCGCTATACTGGATCCAAATATTTGGTTGGGTTCTTACAGGCCATGGAAACAAATTGGGATGACCAGCTTAAATGACACGCTATGCTATCATATACTTTGGGTGGGACAGCCGTGCACCTGGTGGGTGGTCCACAGGATAATCTCTTATAATGGGGAATGATTGGGACCGCCTTATCAACCAGGTTTTCAAGAAGTAATGCACCTACAAAAATAAGCCCTTATCATGGTGATCAACCCACTCAACATCATATCCAACAAAGGTGAGAGACTCTAGACAATAGGATAGGAAGTATTGCCACCCTCACCGTGGGTGCATTAGTTTTATTCTACTCTACAAGGTTACATGTGTGATTGGTATGCATATGCTAAATTACATCACAACACTTCCAATTGGTAGACTTTGATTGTAGGGATGATCCAAACTTTTGACTTCTTTTCATCTACACCACCCGGTGAACACAGCCTTTAAGTTTTATCAAGCACTTAACCATGGGAGACAGTGGGAAAGCGAGTAACTTATTCAGGAATTATTTGGTGAGACAGAGACAGGGGCACATTTTGCAGATGAATAAGATGATGTCATACTACTTGAGCATGCTTCCCTGGAAAAAGATAAGGGAAAGATGGTTTACATAATTGATGAGGAAGAAGCTGAGCATTTGGACATGGATCATTTGCATGGGACATGTGAAGTGTTATCTAGTGCGGATGTAGATGCACGTGCATATCACAAACCTATGAAGACAACAAAGGTCAATATAGGCACAAAATTTGAACCTAAGGAGGTGATAATTGGGGATTACTAGTCAAAACCAGAGGTAGCAAAGATCATAGAGTTACTTTGAGACTATGAGGAATTATTCCCAAGAGGATACCATGAAATTAAAGGTGTGCATATATCACTCGAAGAAATGAAGATAAAGCTCAAGGAAGGTGCGGAAGCGACCATATTAGATGAATCCCAATTTACGTGACAAGGTAAAAGAGGAGATTGACAAGATGTTGAAATCGGGATCATTCGACCATTGGATGAATCAGAATGGGTCAGTCCTATGGTAATAAGCATCAAAAAGGATGGTAGGATTTGGATTTGTGTTGATTATAGAGAGTTGAATGTAGCATGTGTTACAGATCCCTTTCCTACACCATTCACAGAGGAAATATTAGGAGTGGCTGGGTGCAAGATATATTCATTTACAGATGGGTTTTCAGGGTATCATTAGGTTAGGATTGCCCCGGAAGATCAAGAGAAGACCACCTTCACTACTGAATGGGGAATTTTTTCCTATATTGTGATGCCCTTTGGATTGAAGAATGCACCTGCTATATTTTCAAGGATAGTGGTACAAGCCTTCAAGGATTTTATTCATAACTTTTTATAGGTCTATCTTGATGATTGGACCATTTATGGGCTAATTAAGGACCATTGTGACAATTTGCGCTTAATGTTTGAAAGATGTCGATAGTTGAGTATCTCATTGAACATCAAGAAGTGCATCTTTGCTACTCCCTTTGGCACACTTTTAGGACACATTATCTGTAAGGAAGGGTTGTTGGTTGACCTAGCTAAAGTTACAATCATCATAGCCTTAAAAGCGTTATCCAGTCAGGACGAGGTGCACATATTTTTGGGTCATACAGGGTATTACAGAAAGTTTATAAAAGGGTATACGAAAGTTTTCGCACCCTTGGAGGAATTTCTCAGGGAAAAAGGTACATTCTACTAGGGGAGTCACAGTAGTGCATGTTTGAGATATTGAAGGAGAAACTTATTATCGCACCTATCTTGCACTTTCCTTCATGGGATAAACCTTTTCATGTTCATGTGGATGCCTCGGCATAGCCATTGGGGCAGTGTTTACTCAACCAAGAGAAGGTGTTATGGATCATCCCATTTACTTTGCTAGTAGGAAGTTGACCCCTACAAAATAGAATTATACCACTACAGAGCACGAGGCCTTGTCCATGATCTATGCCTTACACAAATTTCATCAATATTTGTTGGCTACACCATTTGTGTTTTATACAGATCACATGGCATTAAAGTATTTGGTGAACAAGCTTGTCTTATAGGGGTGCATATGTTGATGGATACTCTTATTTCAAGAGTTTGACTTTACAAGTTGTGGTAAAACTAGACAAAAGTAATCTGGACTAGATCACTTGTCTAGAATTCCAATTAGGAGAAGAGGCACAAACAATAGAAGAGACCATGCCCGATGCACATCTCGTATAGGTTACTGAGCATGCACCATCGAATTGAGGAAATTGTTGTCTTTCTCAAGACTGGTATGGCACCAGAAGGCATGAAAGCTTTAGAGAAGAAACAACTTGTTATTCACGTGGCACCATTCATGTTAATCAGTTGTGATTTGTAAAATTTAGGAAGATACGAGGTGTTACGCCATTATGTATTGGAGCATGAACGAAAAGATATAATGGAAGAAGCACATGGTGTTATTATAGGTGGCCACTATGTAGGTGATGCAACAATGTGTAAGATCCTCCTTGCTGGTTTGTGGTGGGAAACATTGTACAAGGATTGTAAAGAGTATTGTAAGACCTGTGACCATTGTCAATGCCTCGGTCGACTAGGAAAAAGGGATGAGATGCCTCTATGCCCAATTACAAGTGCAAAACCCTTTGAGAAATGGGCAATTGACTTTGTTGGGCCTATTTCACCAATCACACGCAGGACTAGATCGCACTATATCATCACTGACAGATTATCTTACCCGATGGGTAGAAGAGACACCTACAAAGGATTGTGCCAGCCTACAAAGACAACAAGGTTCTTATGGGAGAATGTTCTTACAAGGTATGGTTGTCCTTTAAGTTTAACAAGTGATAGGGGCACACATTTTTTAAATGAGACAATACAAATTATTTTAGACGAGTTTATGGTTTCCCACCATAAAACTACACCCTATCACCCTCACTAAATGGGACTCATTGAGGCTTTTAAAAATATTTTGAGCACATTGACCAAGATTTGTGATGTTGGAAGGAAATATTGGGATGATAAAGTATCTACTATTCTTTGGGCTTATAGAACAACATACAAAAGATTGAACAAAGCCACACCTTTTCAATTAGTGTTTGGCGCGGAAGTTGTTCTTCCTATAGAATTTATGTTACCTTCTTTGTGCATTGCATGTGCATTGGAGGTCTCACTGATGAGAAAGCCTTAGAAGAACGGATTGAGAAGATGGTTCAACTAGATGAGCACCGAGCCATCACACGCTGGAGTCAGAAATAGGAGAAAGCATGCCAAAAGGCATGGCATGATCGCCACATCAGAGATAAGAAACTTGCAGTGGGACAAATGGTACTTCTATATGACTCCAAGTTTTTACGCCATCCAGGAAAGCTCAAGGTACATTGGTTGGGGCCATATGTTATCACTCATATACTTGAGTCAGGTGCTTGCTAGTTAGAAACAATTGATGGCACCAGGTTGCCCGATTACTTTAATGTCGTAGAGGTCAAGCCCTAATATAAATAAGTCTTCTTGGTGTTTTTAATAAGGTAGTATTTCTAGATAAATTATGTTCCCCTTTATGCATTTCCTTAATGTGTTTCTTTCATCGTTGCTATGCTTTGTCAATTTTAGCTCTTGTTTATGTAATAAGCGTTCTTGCACACATGAAGCATGTTGATGCATAGAGGACTACACATCCTTTTCATGTGGGGTGGATTGTTGGTGACTCTCAGGTATATGTTGCGAAGATGTCATGTTGTGGGTGTTGAGAAAGAAGGTTGTTAAGGGTAACTGACAAAATATTACTTCTCAAGATAAGAAAGGATGAAGATGGATGAGGTAAAGAGCCATGGTAATTACCAGGAGATGGTGTAGTGATGAGGTACTCAGGTGCTAGAGCATGTGCTGAAGAGAAGTTTGTGACAAAGGGTAAAAAGGCATGCTAGAAGGTTATAGCTTTTGGTGCAAAGATATACCACATGGAAATGATAAAAATGGGTAATAAATGAGGAGAATTTGGTAGGTGGAGGAGCAATTAATGCAGTGAAAAGTGGAAATCTATATAAGGAGGGGATGTGATTTCATTTTTACCCTTACGACTATGAGAATTCAACAAAGAACTACACGTGAAGAGATAAGTAAAGAGATTTAAGGTACGAAGCAAGTGAACCAAAGGCGGAAGAGAGATTTGTTTATTAGAAGGGCTTGAATCCCCTAGGAAAAGGGTTTGATGAAGCAGAGTAACAAAATAGAGCTAGGGTGTGCAAGTTTGTGATTGCAAATTAGGGCATGGTTGGATCAAGTAGGGTTTGAAGCAAACCATGAAAAACTTACAACATAAAAATCTAGAAAACAAAACCCTGAAAGAAGAATGGCACCAAAGAAGAAAGCAACACTGGTAAAGGAAAAGAAGAAGGTGGTGGTGGAAGAAGAGGAGGAGATGGCCCCAGAGAGAAATTTTTCTGAAATGTAGTACCCTGAGGAAGTTATTGTGGGGCAGGAATGGAATACCCACATAAGACAAAGTAAGATAAGTGAATACAATCACTAGACCAATGAAAACTAGAAGAAATTAGATGACCTACTCACTTCTCAAATGAACAGGCACACTGAGGATGGCATGCCAATATATGATGATGCTAGGGAAAAGCTACTCAAAGGAAATGGTGTCTACCAGCTTTATGAGCTTCCATACTTTGGAAAGTATGCACCCTTGTATAGATGGCTGATGAGTCGAGTCCATGAGGACTTCTTCTACTTTGCAGGATGGAGGGTAAGATTGACACCCATCCTTATTGCCACAGTTACTAGATTACGGGCAACAAAGCGAAGATATTAAGACCGAATTAGCTGACAAAAGTACCATCTTGGAGACACAGAAGGCGCTGGGCTATCAAAAAGGACCGCGTGGAATGGACATTGACAAGCTGAAAAATTGTCCAGTAAGACAGCAAAGAAGACACTTGGTCACAAAATTGAATGACCAAGAATGTTGGTCCCAAGTTAATTCTATGTGGTTGCATGTGGCCAAGTGCATGTTAGAAGGAACCACTTATAACATTGTCGGCTTCATTACAGAGCGGATAGTAGAGGAAGCACGTGAAGGGAATAAGATAAGTTTTGGCTATGTCCTACTAAGTTTGGTCTTCATGGAGATTGGGGTACCAGATGGCCCAAAAGAGAACATATGGGAATACCCCATGAACCATAAGTCTCCAGCTGAATGATTCAACAAGTATCTTTGTAAGGGGTCAATGACAGAGGAGGTGAAGGAGCACGCAAAGATGTGGTATGATAGGCTCTACGTGGCGTTTGGAGAAGAATGGTGTATACCCAAGGACTTACCTTCAGTCCTAGGGAAATAGGTACAATTTTTAGTCTACTAGCACTTTTGTATTACACACTTTCCAATGATAGATGGGTCATGGAGCCCCTAGTGCAAACTACCATATGCATTTCCCGCACAATACTTCCAAGTTGTAGTTCATCGGTTCACCAACACACGGAGGTTGGTGTTTAATGTAGACAAGGTGGACTGTGAATATCACACCCTGTGGAAGACATATGGATATCCAGGGAGGAATGCATACAATGAGAATAACATCTCGAGAGATCTTGAGCATTAAGCTAGAAACACTGGCCATTGCAGATATTGGGGCCGTGCTAATATACCTCCAACTGAAGCCCAAAATGGAGAATAACAAGTATGTGGAGAACGAATTCACACTTCCAGGGCCACTGAAGGGAAAGCATACTATGGAGAACATTTTGACACCTAGGCCCTTTGCACCCAAGTAAGATGATGAGGAAGAGGATGAAGAACACAAAGATAGTGGTGGCTTGGTGCGAAGGAGGAAGCAAAGCCATTTGGCCAGGAGAAGGAGCATGTGACAACTCCCAGGGAGAAGGAGTTACGGGGGAGGAGTAGGGTGCACAAAGATTTAAGAAGGTGTTTAAGCACACAAGGGTGCAAGGAGAAACCCCATAGGTGAAGGAGCTAGAGGAGAAGAAATGAAGAAAGCTCAGGCTAAGTGAGGAAATAGAGGAATCTGAGGAGAAGGTGCCTTCATCGCCAGCGGAAGAAGAGCCTCAACACAAGGAGGAGAAAATGGAAGGAGAAGAAGGGGATCAATAAGAGGCTACATAGGACAAGGGTGGGGATACATCTAGTATTCCTAACCTTGATGTAGCCATTCCTAGAGGACCCCGATCCCGTCAAACAGGGGAGGATGCCAAGGCACATACCATGGGGTATGTAGAAGACCCAAAGCTGATTATTTATGCTTGGTTTCAGAGCACCATCGAGCAAAAGGATTTATTTGGATGGGCACTCATGGATGAGGACAAGGCGACTGTACACAAGGAAGCAGCTTTCATGGTCTATGCACACACATATGGATGAGCCCGACTTTGATGTCAGTGAAGAATCATGTGCGTCAAGACGGTTGAAGAAGGCACTTGAAACGCACCACATGACAATTAAGCCAATGATGATGTCAGACGAGCAGGTGAGCAATGCTCTAATAAAGGTATCTTCTGAAGTAGCAAGAAGAAATATTGATAAATCTGCTACCATTAAGGCGCTGACAGAGAAAATGAAAGCCAAGGATGTGGAGATAACGTGCCTAGTACAGGAAAAGGACTTAATCAAAAGAAAATATGACACTTTTGTTAGTATGGAAGAGGAAATTGGAGATGATGTTCTAAAGGTACACCCACATCTGGAATCCTGGGTACCAAAATAATTTCCTTCTACGATGCACTATGTGAAAACAATGATAACATTAGTGTTGGAGGATGAAAAGGTGTGTGTATCAACACAGCCCAAGGACCCTGGGGAAAAGTTAGAGAAATCGTAGGCTGCAGTAGCAAGGAATATTGCTATGTATGAAGGCCTACTACAAGCCACCCATGACAAACTAAAGAAATCTGATCATGTGCTAACAATATGCACAGCCCCAGATGCGTTGATCGTGGTGAAAACATTGGAGGAGGAAAATGAGGTCCACAAGGCTATGAAGGATGCTACCCTTGGCGCGTTGAACGGTTGGTTCTAGTGAAGAAAAAGTGCGAGGCACTAGCTGTGGCACAGGCACCACATAAGGAGAGGTTAGAGGAGCTTGGAAAGCTCATTGCTCAGAAGATGGATGTACTAGAAGGGGTGCAAACCTCTATGTCAAGCGTAATGCTTGTGATACAAAATGAGCAAGGGAAACTCACTATGGAAGAGCTGCAGTCTATCATTACAGACGATGCCTGAGGTGGCAGGAGTGGTGTTGATGGCGTGGGAGAACCTGGAAGCCAATATCAAAGAAGAATATCCAGAGTTGTTGCTTCAGGATGAAACAGAGGGGCCTGAGGCTTAAATAGTTTTGTTAGTTGTGTATACCTTATTCAAAATTCTTTATTTATCCATTCTTTGTGTAAGTTTTGGACATCGCCATTGTCAGGGTGAAAATGAGATTAGTGTGGGGTAATGTTGATAAGAGAAAACACTTAGTTGAACTTACACATAGAGTCCACGTGGAAGAACAACACAGGAGCAAAGGCGCGAAGGTATAGGAAGGTGTCACATGCGGAGGTGTAAAGTCAAACTTTTAGAACTTAGCCAATTTTGGAGATCAAGTCTATTCTTAGAGATTGGCATGTGGAGCACACAAAGTGATGCCAAGACTTGCGCACCACTCTTCGCGGGAACATGTCAACTCACTCTTACATGGGCATGAGCTAAGAATAGATCCACCACTTTAGTTAACTATCAGTGATCTATAGATAGCATACTTGCATGTATGGCTATAGTTGTAAAAGGCATGTGGCTATTATTAGCATGTGACCTATTTCTGGTAGAGTTAAGTGGTGAAGGGATAGTTCCCCCACCCTATATATATGTAATGAATTACTTAGTAGATAGAGAGAGACACATGCTTTGAAGAATGAGAGATACATGAGTATATGAGACTGGATAATTGTAACAGATCCATGCATGCATGTCTGGTATTGTATGAAGCTTTTGTACTGTTGGTGTGATGAATATATAAAGAATATTGGCCGAATAACAGTGTCTGATGTGTTTTGTCAATGTATATTGTTGTTATCATGATGATTTACATTTAAGCACTTACAGATCTAGTTCAGTATAATGATGAATAGATGGATTAGCTACTAAATATATGTGTACTACTTTATCATGCCACCATTCTGCTATAGCAACTCTTAAGAGGGACCTGGTACCTTTGCGTGCTTCGGGTGAGTGCTCAGCCTAGGCTGAGTGATGTGCCAACGCGACTAGGTGTTAACTAAGAATTCTAGGCTGCATCATGCGTAGAGGTGACACTATTGAAGAATAGGTAGTCAAGGAACTCAACTATGAGAAGGAAGCAGAAGAGAAGGAACCACCAATCCATGAGATGGAGGAAAAAAGGGCACAGGGAAGAGAGTGTCGTGCATGATACATATATGTATGATGTGCATATAGACCATCTCGAGGGTGAAGAGGAGGATAAAGGAGATAGGATGTTGACAAGGGATGAAGCTTCAGTGGAACTAGTGTGCACACTCAAAATAAACAACATGTACCCATAGTAAGGGAAACTAGTGGATGGAGGAAAAAGGATGAGGTCGTGTACACACCTCAAGTGAGCTACATTGATGAGTAATCCATGGTGTTGCACACACGGTTTTGAGTTTTATGGTGAAAGATAAAATTTAAAGATGGAAAGTAATTATCCCATAGGGTGAGACTATGCACATAAGGAAAATGTTGTCATGGATCATGCATACTCATATGGATGAGCTTGATTTTTAAATTTCTAAGGACACATTTTCTACACATAAACTAAAAAAGGTGCCAAAGGATTTGATTACAATAAAGCCAATAGAACTAACTAACAAGTAAGTGAATAATGATTTTAATAAGATGTCGGGAGATTTATATTGGAGAAACTTACACAAGGAAGCCACCATTCCAACATTGCTCAAATATAAAAATGACAAGGCACAAGAAGTGTGGAGATTGGATCAAGAAATGGAGAAATCTGAAAAGTGTGCCAAGTATGCGATTGATATGGACTTGATTGTAGGGATGTAATAACAATGCACCCAAAACTATATGAACAGACTCAAGGATGTATATCCATCAAAGACCGCATTACTTGAAGGACTTGGTACACATGTTGCTAAAATAAAATAAAAATGTGCATGGGCCAACAAAAGAAGACAAAATAACTAAGAAGAATAAGAATAGAGTGGCATTGGCATGGAAGATTATGGAATATTAAACTATGGTTACCACCTTACAGGATGAACTCGAATAAGGAAGGGTGGACACTTCGAAACAATTACGGTGTGCTTTACACTATCCTTAAGGCACATACCATTAATGAGTAAAATGAGGTCTTAGTGACCATGAAGGGTGAGAGGAGAAAATGGATAAATTTTCAAAGAGGCACGACACACTCAAAATAGTTAGGGATTATTTTGAAACTAGACTTAAGGATCTTGGATCATTGGTTTCCCAAAGAATGGATTACTATAGAGATTAAGGAGAAGGAGAAGACATGGATCTCACATGGGTACCAAAAATTATTGGGGCAAAGTGTTAGATGTAGTTTTCAAGGAGTTGACAAAGTAGCAGATGTTAGAAGGTACAATTAATGAGGTGTAAACTAAATTTTTGCAACCATCCCAAGAGTAGAGCATGCCTCGAGTATTCATTATTAATTTATTTTACATTCATTCACCGGCATATTATTTATTCTATGAGTATTCTTTATTCATTCATTACTTTGAGGGATAAATTTAGTAAATCATTACTGAGGACAGGAAATGTATTTAGTGTGGGGTAATGTTGAGCAATCAAAATGCCTAAGCATGAGAAGTGTGTAGAGGTTTGGTGATCATGCAAGGGAGGCATATAGGAGTGTACGCTGATAGGATGGAACAATGCATGGAGGTTCACACCCAAATAGGAAAATTTTAGGACTTATCCATTATGTTAAGGACATGCTTAAAATAGGAAAAGTGAAGATGGAGTACTGACCAAGAAAAGGATCAAAGTAGGATAACTTGGAAGCTAAGAAAAGGTTATTTTTAGAGAATGAACATGAATATAAAGCACACACATGGAGATATATTAATAGGATTTAAGTGGTATATAAATAATACAATTTATTATTAACAACAATTGTAAAAGTATGCATGTAGTCTATTTTGATAGCACTCTATTATTAGGAGAGTGTATGGGTGGTGAAGGGAAAGTCCCCACCCCTATATATACTTTTTGTAAGCCATTTTGAAATTATTTCATTTATTTTTTATCGATTTATGATATGATAAGGGTTTGATGACATGCATGGATCTATGCAGCACTATTGGGACCTGGTCTTGTATTGGTTTCCTTGTTATGTAATGAATTATGATTTCTAATGGATAAGTGTAGTTGTATTCTGATTTTGGACATTTTTTGAGCATGGTGATATAATGATGTAATTAACCTTGGTAGTTATATAGATGGATATTGTTTCCTTATTACACGTGTTTCCATAATGATGTGAATGCATTGACTATATATGAGTGAATACTTGGTTAAATATCATGACAATTATTCATGCTAACATCTTAACAAGTAAACGAAAAGGAGGGACCTGGTAGTTGTGGGAAATTTGGGTGAGTGTTTAGTTCGAATGAATGAGGTGATAGTACACAAAAATATTTAGTGAAAAAAATAATACACTAGGTACACCCACAATTTCACGACACAATAAAGGCCCTTGATCTTGTAAATAAGAGATGCATAACCACACATTGATGGGTCGTTGTAACTTCCAATAATTTAATCAACTTTTTCAAATGTTGATGTAGTTATAAACTAGGGATGTGTTCAAGGTTGTATGAAAAGAAGTGATATGCAACTCAGTACTAGGGTGGTTCTCTTGTTGGGGGAATTTTGTTTAGTATCGTGTAATCGTTTCTACACTACTAAGATATGGAAAGAAAATACAGTCATAAGCTACTAAAATGGAAAAAAATATAGAAAGTGCATTTAATCTATAGAAACAACATTGTTGGAATGAAATGCTTTTAAAAGGAAATGCTTGATCAATTGAAATACTTGTTCAAAGGAAATAACAATAAGGAAATATACTAAAATAAGGAAATACAAGATTGCATTCAAATAATCATTCAAACCAAGATACTGAAACTGAAACTTAGAAAATATAAAGATCATGCATGAAATACCAATCCTCCAATATCCTCAGTCGAGTGGGCCCTTTCTCTCCTTTGGGATTGAGGCTCTTAACATGAATAGATACTCAAAATAGCATAGATTATATTGATCCAAACAAGTTCATCACATATATGGAAACTGAAAATAACTATCAATTGATATAATATTGTATCAAAAATATCTCTCACTAACTAAGTAATAGTTCAAGGGTGTGTCTTATAGAAATGACTGAGTACAACAAGTTCCATGAATGTAGGCAACATATTAACTAATAACAACCTCATAAATATTCCATGACACCCTACAATTTTACTAAAAATAGGGTCCTTGTTTGTAGATTGTTATGAGTAAATATTCCAAAATGTCATAGTGGCAAAGGACTCAGTCTCCTTGGCTGCAACGACCAAAAGTAGTAGAAAATGTGCCTTATCAACCTACACATGTCATTAAATCACTTAACAAGGTAGTTAGTGGGAGTTCCATCGATCATTAGTTCACATGAGACAAAATAAGGAGAAATGCATCACTTTTACTTTGGATACAACTATTTAGAACATCCCCATGCATTAATTAACGTGTTTAGGAGAAAATTCTATAGTTATATGGATGTTATAACAAGTCAATTCATGGACTCATCATCTCCCCGCACTTTACCTTTTGCATGTCCTCATGCAAACTTATCTCCTGTCCGACCTCTGACCAAGATGTTGCACCATATCATATTCCTCAAATTGGTCTGCATATTATTTTCTTGTACCCTTGCATCCTTGGGTTTCAACATAACCTCAACACAGGCCTTAAAACTATCATGTGACTATGGAGCACTATTTTTCCAAGTGGTCATGGGGCTCGAACCAAGGGAGGCCTAACTTGCATACCAACCCATTCCTTTCTATATTCATTGTTTCCCTTCTCTTCCAGTTTCTAAATAATTTCTACAAGTGCATCCCCTCTATGCATACTCCAACTAAGATTCTGTGGGGAAATCACTTCTCTTATTTTTAATGGAAAATCAAAGTGTCCCACCTCTTATCATAGGCTGTCATAGCCTTACCAAAGTTCTATGGCAATAAATTTCAAATTCCTGGACACATTTTGCCAATATTTCTGAAGTATTTTTACCAATCCCAACTTGATAATATAAAGATCTAAAATATTTCTTCATGGAAACATCATTATGGTGGGTAGGTCTAATATAAAAACTGACAGTTCTAGCCTCTTGATTAAAAATATCTATTTGTTGTTCCCACATAATTTGATTCCTCACTAATGACTGAAAGGATTTCAATTGAAACTCTCCTAATGACAAGTTTATAAAGAAATCGGGAACATTTGTAACCAGCATATTATGGAGATAAAATTCACATAATAAATTTTTTACTTCAAGAGTACATCCTTGATAAATATCCAAAAATGTCTTCCCATCTGGAGCCTCATAAGGTTCCCCATAACACATTCTCTATAATTGCAAGGATAAAATTGTTCTTGAAGAAACAAACTATAGAAAGAAGATGGTTTTCTACAGGCTAAAAGTTTTCAAGACAAAGGACAAACAAATTCAACAATTGTTTCCAATTTCTTCTTGGCATTGGAACTTGACTCAGCCTCATCTTTAAGTTTCCTATTTTCTTTGACCAAATCTTTATTTTTAAGAGACAGTTGGGAACAATGAGAGGAAAAATCATTCCATGCTTGCAAACCAATATTCTTTTTCCTCTTTAAACTATCAACTTCTACTTTTAAAAAAATTATTTCTTTAACTTTCTCCACAATCCTTTGTACAAATTCATTTTGCATAGACATATGGGTTTCTTCCATACCTTTCAATTTCTCCTATAAAGTGTCAATTTCATTTTCATATTTCCTCGGACCTCATCCTCGTGCAAAAGAATTTGTAGCTTCAGCTTTCAAATTTCGGAGTCAGTAAGAATATTTTCTAGAACTTCCATAGGAACCTCTGGCACCTTAGTAGCATGGATTTTCTCTTCAAGAATATAGTTTTTGAAATCATCATCTTTCAATTGCTCACCAAGAGTAGAAGAAGTACCAGCTTTGGCAAACTCTTCCAAAATTGGGGTTGAACCTTCATTAGACAATGTAGGCCAAGAAACCTTAGTTTTTCTCGAGGAGGAAGACCTTATTGGTCTAAAAAAAGTAGCAGAAGGATCTCGGGAGGGTAATCTTCTCTTTAAAAACTTGAAGCACAAAGAGCTACTCTTCCTCACTTAAAAATTATTCTATAACCACATTGGAAGACCGATGAATCATTCAAGCTCAAAGTTGAGAACCGGGAGGCGAGATCTAAAGAAACTAGTGTAGGATCCCTTTTGATTTTCTTCTGCTTAGAAATCTCCCCTATAGTTTTCTTCTCTACCTTCCTCTTAGGTCTACAAAAATCATGATGTGTGAAAATTAGTTGAATAAGCCCTGGGTGCTTGATGGAAGCATTACCTCCTCCACTTTTATATTTCTGGCCTACCTTGATGAAAAACATTTGCAAGGTACTCGGGAGATTCACCTTAAGCTTAGGGTTTGTCCGGCCCTCTTCAAATGAGTTAGAATTTTCAATGTTTCACCCCTAATACTGATGGTTGTCCATCACAGATAAAATACCTATTCACCCAAGTAGCAATTTCCTTCCAATGGCCTAGAAAACTCTCCCTCTTAATTCCCTTTTGAATTCCATGGGGATTAATGATTATCTCGGGAAGAGCTTCCCCTTCCTCATGAAACAGAGATATAAAATCCTTAAGTGGGGAGTTAGTTACAACCTTAATCCCAAAATGGGAGACCAAAGATTGTGGAAACAATGTGGCTATCTATTTTAATTCTTTTCCCTCATATGCGAGAGCAAGTTGCCTCAAAATTCAACAGAAATTATCCAACTAAATCCTCATCAAATCCCTCAAATTTGTGAATAAAATATAACCAACCTGCATCATGGAAGACTTGGGAGATGACGAAATTTTGTAGTAGTGACTTTGCAAATTCTGGTTCTAATTTATTCTTTTTCCCATAAAGACTTTGAATGGTTCGAGGTGGAGTTGCTGAAAAAATGGCATTGGTTGTATGAGAGAGATAGAGTACTTGCATGTAATGTTAGTAGTGGATTTTGAACTACACTTTGAGTTTATAATGGCATTAATTTGACACCAAATGACAGAAAAAAATATTGATGGTACCAATTGAGGTGGCAAGATTTTAATTTCTTTGCATGGTTCCCATACTACCATTGTGACTACTTGTGCCATTTTTCATTCCTCGAGAAAGGTGACACATGCCTTACTCATCCATTATTACTCCTTATCCCTCCACTTTACTCCATGAGATTTGATTTTACGTTTTAATAAATGCATTGGGAAGTTCTAAAAATAGTTAATATCTCATAGAAAGAAGTGAGTACACATCACCTTACTAGCTCAACATTCTCCCGATTGCTATCACTCCACCTCCTGCATTTGAAAAGTAACCATGATCAATGCACATTTTGATAATTGACATCTCC
Organism: Taxus wallichiana var. yunnanensis; assembly: GCA_018340775.1. Classification (NCBI taxonomy): domain Eukaryota; kingdom Viridiplantae; phylum Streptophyta; class Pinopsida; order Cupressales; family Taxaceae; genus Taxus; species Taxus wallichiana. The sequence goes on from CM031234.1 coordinate 136,407,828, forward strand.
AACCTTTATTTGCATGTAAAAAGAAAACATATTTTTGTATTTTTAGATATAGGGGAAGAGGATTGAAACTATGATCTTCTTCCTTTATTTAAATTTTCCTAACAAACTACTCATGGTAGGAAGAGCTATAGTCTTCCACTGAATCAAATTCTTCACACAACAGCATGTCCTTAGTGAAATTTTCCTTATCCTAGGGATGTTGATACAACCTCAGTCTATGGCCATTCACTAATAAATTTCTTCTGTCACCATCAATTGGAAACAATCTCACAGATCCATTATCATAAATCATTTCAATTTTATAGGGTCCCAACCATCTTGTTCTCAATTTTCCTTTGAATTTTGATATTTCGAGTCAAATAGTAAGACCCAATCTCCTTCGTTGAACCTTCTAGTCTTGATATGAGCATCATGCCAAGATTTCCTTTGTTGTTGAAGGATTTAAATTTTTTTGTTGTGCCTCCATCCACATCTCATCAAGTTCATTCAACTGCATAACTCTTTCACATTGAGCTTCATCCAACTCAATTCCTATCTTCAAAGTGTTGTCCTCCAGGTTTGTAATTCAAATTATACTAGGAGAAATGGCTTCTTCCCATATACTAGTTCATATGGGGAGAAACCAGTGGTGGTTTTCCAGGTTGTATTGTATGCCCAGACTACTTTAGGAAGTCTTGGCACCCAATTCTTCTTGTCTGCATTGACAACTTTAGTCAAGATGTTCTCCACTCTCTGTTTGTGAATTCCACCTACCCATTAGATTGGGGGTGGTATGGTGATGATTTCTTATGATTTATTTGGTAAATATTTAGGAAGGATTCAATCATGTTTGACATGAACTGAGGTCCTTGATAAGATACAATGGCTCTGGGAGCTCCAAACCTTAGCATGATCCTGTTAGAAAAAGTCGCCTATAACATCCTCATTAACAAATTTAAGTTCTTTAACCTTGACCCATTTTATAACATAATCAAAGTGCACAACAAAGAGGTACTATTTTCTATAAGATGGGGTGTCAAAAGGCCCAATGAAATCAAATTCCCATTTCTCAAATGGCCATAAGACCAGCTAAGGATTGAGGGGCATCTCAGAAGATAAAGTAGGCTTCCCCATTCTCTAACATGCATCACATTTCCATACATATCTCTTGACATATTTATGGAGAGAAGGCCAGTAATACCTAGCTCTAAGGACCTTGTGAATTATCCTCCTTCGAGTAGTTTCCTCCTTCAGTTCATCATGCCATGCTCTCAGTATCTCATACACTTCATCCTCTCAAACACACCTGCAAAGAATCATGTTAGGACAACATTTAAACAAAATTCCATTGCACCATTTGTATGTAGCATTATTTCGATTAATATTTTACGTTATTTACTAGTAAAGTAAGATGGAAACTTCCCTATAGTTAGATAATTGGCAAGATCAGAAAACCATGGAGGGCATGTTGATATTGCAAACAAGTTCTCATCCGGAAAGTGATCTTGAACTACCTCCTCTTCTCCTAAAACATTCAATCTCGAAAGGAAGTCAACAACGACATTGTCCTTTCCAGGCTTATCAATAATATTCAAGTTAAATTCTTGCAAAATAAGTAACCACCTAATAATTATTCCCCCTACTATTGGTTTGTTCATTAAATATCTTATGGCTGAATGGTTTGTATACACAAAGATTTTATATCCAATAATGTAGTGTCTAAATTTGTTCAGAGAGTAAACAACAACTATAAATTCCTTTTCCGTAGTAGTGTAGTTTCTCTCTATGGGGGTTAGGTTTTTGCTGATAAAATAGATGACATAAATTTGGTCTTCCTCATCCTTCTATCTAAGAACAAATCCCATTACTGTGTTAGAAGCATCAGTGTGAATATGAAAAGGTGACCCCAATTGGGTCCTCTCAAAACTAGGGAAGTGGTCAATTTCTCCTTTATAACTTCAAATGCTTGTTGACATTGAGGAGACCATTCAAAAACATAGTCTTTTTCTAGTAGAGAGAACATTGGTGCAGAAATATTACTAAAATATTTTATGAACCGTCTGTAATATCCTGCATGTCCAAGGAAACTTTTTATATGTGTCTTATTTTTTTGTGAGCAACTTAGTAATGACCTCTATCTTATTATGATTAACTTGGATACTCTTATCAGAAATATGATTACCCAAGACAACTCCTCAATCAACCATTATCAAAAAAATTTCATGACTTAAGCAGAGAGTTAGTGTTGTTCACATCTAGTTAGCACTTTCACAAGATTACTCAAATATTCTTCAAAAGTGGACCCATGGACAATGAAATAATCCATATAAACTTCAACACAATCATTGGTGAGATATAAAAAAATAGATAAAACTTCTCTCTGAAAGGTGGCAGGTGCATTACAAAGTCCAAATGGTAGAAATCTGTATACAAATGTACCCCAGGGATAGGTGAAGGTGGTCTTATCTTTATCAACAAGTGCTATACTAATTTGGTTATATCCACTAAATCCATCCAAGAAAGAGAAGTATTTCTTACCTTCCAAATTGTCCAAAACCTGATTGATAAAGGGAAGGGGAAAGTAATATTTCTTGGTGGCTTTATTAAGCTCCCTATAATCTATGCAAATTCTCCACTTACCATTTTTCTTGGGAACTATAACAAGTGGTGATACCCATCTGCTATCGATATTGGATAAATGAATCCTACCCTATTCTTTTGGTTGTCTCCTAAATTGTTACCAGTGGTGAATTCTTTTCCTACCCCAATAATTACTTGTTTAGTATATTTCAAAATAGAAAGTTCTGTCTTAGCAATCAAAGAGTTCAAGGGACAAGCGTGAGGCTGTAGCATGTGAAAAATAGTCATGTTTTCAAGGGATACAATCTTGGCTAAAGGACAATGAAAATCAATGGATGTGTGTCCTTCATGGTAATCATAGGTCTCTTCATAATATTCTATAGAAATGTCACTTACCAAGGTGATGTTTTCTTCTGATTTCAAAAAGTCATTTCTATAGCCACAATTTGGGTTTCCGTAGCCACATTTCTAGTTTCGTAGCCATAATATCATCTTCATCAAACATTGGGTATGGCTTAAAAATTTCTTCCATATGATTTTTCACTACAATGGTGGTCAGATAAGAAGAACCCCTATTGTTACTAGAAAAATCATCTACCCAAACACGTTCACAAACGTCCACATATGGCTGGGAAGGAGGATAAAGGGAAATATTCTTTTTTTTTTCCCATTTGAAATAGTCATTTTCCCGACCTACAGTCAATGTATGCAACAACAGTAGCTAACTAGGGTCTTCTTAAGATAACTGGGTATCCCAAATTTCAAGCTTTAGGCTGTAAGACCATAAAATCTACCGGATACTCCCAGGATTCAACCGTGACCATAACATCCTTGATTACTCCATTTGGTACATTAATAGATTGGTCTTCGATTGGAGGACAATATTGGTTGGTCAGTAATCCCATCAAGGACAAAAATTGATTGTATATGTTGTTATCACATTTATGGAAGCAAAAAAATCCACAAGAACATTATATATCAAATGACCATTCATAAATATAGTAATGACTGGACTCCCGAGATCCCCATATTTCGGTGAAAGAAGTTTTCCAGCCTACAAGTTTAACTAGATTTCCTTATACTTTAACTATTTTTGGGTATTTATTCTTCCTTCCTAGTGTCTTTATGCAATGGTTTAGTTTAATTTGGGAATGTCCTTTATTTCTCTCAGAAGTGGGACCTCAATATTCATCTTTTTCAACTCCTAAACTAGTGTTGTTTCTTCCTCATTTTGTATTTCTTTTAATCTTTCTAGAAAGGAGCTGCATGCACATTCTTATCTTTCTCCTGGTTATTCCTAGTGTCTCATGTTTATGGAACATGTCTAGTTTTCTCACTTTCCTTAGGTACCCTCTCACTTTCCTTAGGTATTTCAATGATGACTATATGAGGATTGTTCATTGTTCTTCTAGATCTCAACTGTAAGTTATTAATGGCATTAACCTACATTGTCTCACCCTATCTTGCTTCATTAATTAAAGTTGTTTGTTGATTTTTGGGGTTTGAGACAAGGCTAGGATGGAGGTTGATTTTGTGCTTCTTACCCTCACTGGTAATTTTTTGTGGTGGAGGCATTAAATATTGTTGTTGTTGTGTCAACCTCCTTGGCTGATTAGAGTTTTTTCGAGGTGTCCATTGTTGGTTTGGCAATGGATGTGCATTGGTTGGTAGTGCCCAAACTTGCTGATTGTATCAAGGAATCCATGGTTTTGGTTGTGGGTTAACTATACAAATTTGCAATGTCCAATCAAAGTTGTCCCCATGTTGGTGGAGGAGTCTAATGGGGCGAGGACATCACCAAGGGTTTCGAGAAATTCTAGGGGCATAAGTAGACTCGCTTATTTGATCTTTGAAAAAAATTACCTCTAAATTTTCTTGAGTCATGGAATTTAATATTTATTTTAGATGAGGTAAGAGAGTACAATGGTTGGTATCATGGTCAAGGACATCACATATCAGGCACATTTCTATGATATCTAAAGGGCATTCTTTCAAAGGATGTCTTTTCCTACATCTAGGACAATATATGTCTAAAGGATATTTTTGTAGCATTATTCTTAGCTTTGAGCCCATCCATGGTTGAAGTTAACTTGTGTCAAGATTTTTTTTTTCATATTGGTTATTTCTTCTAGAATTTATGAGGTACCAAAGGCATGTTTTGATGTTTTCCTTCATCTAAGGCTTCCCCTTATTCTAGAGTAGCTCCTACATAACTCAGTAATATGTGTCATGGAGAGTTTGTGTACATCACCTCCTCCCATGAGATGGAGAGATTATTTAGTTTCATCATCAAGTCCTTTAAGAAAGACTGTCTTGGTTATTTCTATGTTCAACTCATAACCACTTCTCTTATGAAAAAAAAAAAAAAATTGTCCAAATAATCTTCCGATTTTCATCTTCTTTTGTTTCATCTAAAAAAAGATTCCATCCTATCTCTTCCTCTACAATATTCTTGGTATTTTTCAAAAAAATTATCCATTTGTTCCCATGAATGAATGGAGTTAGAGGGAAATCCCATAAACCACCTCATGGCAGAGTCTTTGAGGGTGGAAGGAAAAAGCTTGAGTTTCTAGTTATCTATTTTATAGTCATATGTTTGGTAGAGGACTTTGAATTCAAACAAGAATTGGTCTGGGTATTCTGTGGACATTCCTCGAAAGATAGGCAGAATGGATGGGGAAATTTTTTTCATAGGTTCATCCTCATCCTCATTTAAGACAATGGGGTAAGTAAAGGTTCTTCCCAAGGGTCTCTCATCATCATCATTTCCATTGTCTCCCATTTCTAAAAGTTGTTCAAGTTCTAAATAAGATGATGCAGATTGTTCAATATCACTCTTAGACATGATATTATATTTAGTATCACTTACATGAGTAGTGTTATCATTTTTACTACACGTGCTCCATTTGGAGAGATTCTTTGAATATTGAGAGGTATAAATATCCCTTGAGTGTCATATGGCCTGTGAATCAATATTTCTTATGTAATAAAGGCTTAATACTCTTCTTGGTTGAATAATTAAACTTCACTAACACCCATACAATGGAAGGTGAATATAATGGAATGTTTTCTTATGGTGTCCCTAGAAATGGCACAAAAATCATGGTTCATTGTAACTTCCAATCATTTAGTCAAATTGTTCAAATGGTGATGTCATTATAAACCAAGGTTGTGTTCATGGTTATATGTAGATAATTGATATGAAAATCAATACTAGGGTGGTTCTCTTATTGGGGGGGTTTGTTTATTATTGTTTCCTATTCTACACTACTCAACTACAGAAAGCAAATACAATCCTAAGCTACTGAAATGAAAAATAGAATATAGAAATCACATTCAATCTACGAAAACAAAATTACTGGAATGAAATGATTTTAAAAGGAAATGATTGATCAATTGAAATACTTACTCAAAGGAAATATCAATAAGGACATCTACTCAAACATGGAAATACAATATTTCATTCAAATAATTATTCAAACCAAGATACTAAAACTGAAACTTAGAAAATATAAAGATCATGCATGAAATACCAATCCTCCAATCTCCTCAGTCAAGTGGGCCCTTTCTCTCCTTCTGGGATTGAGGATCTTAACATGAATATATACTCAAAATAGCATAGATTATATTGATCCAAACAAGTTCATCACATACTCTGGAAACTGAAAATAACTATCAACTGATATAATATTGTATCAAAAATTTCACTCACTAACTAAAGTAGCAGTTCAAGGGCATGTCTTATAGAAACGACTGAGTACAACAAGTTCCATGAATGTAGGCAAAAATTAACTAATAAAACCTCATAAAGATTCCATGACACCCTACAATTCTACTAAAACAAGGGTCCTCATTTGTAGATTGTTATGAGTAAATCCTCCAAAATGTCATAGTGGAAAAGGATTCAATATCTTGGATGTAATGACTAACAAAGTGGTAGAAAATGCACCTTATCAACCTGCACATGTCATCAAATCATTTAAAAAGGTAGTTAGTGGGAGTTCCATTGATCATTATTTCACATGAGATAAAATAAGGAAAAATTTGTCACTTTTAATTTTGATACAACTATTCGAACACCCCCATGCATTAATTAACATGTTTAGGAGAAAATTTTATAGTTATATGGATGTTATAACAAGTCAATTCATGGAATCATCACACACAAGGAATAATTTTGTAAACATGGGACACCCATGATGTCACAAGACAATAAAGGACCTTAAGCCATAATCGAGTAGAAAAAAGCATACACTGAGATAATTAACAAACATGTATGCAAAGTAAGTGTATCTAAATGGGATGGAGAGAACATATCATATGATATAAAAAAGAGTTATCAATAACTATATGTGTTACACAAGACACATTTGTTAGTCTTATTAGTGGGAAAGATAGAAACTACACAATATGGATATGTAACTAAGCATAATGAGGAAAGAAAATAGACTATAATGGAAATATAACACTTGGATATAGTATGAAAAAGTAGATGCCCCCAAAGGTTAGCATTCTAGGTAAAGGGTAGGCCAACACCTATCATCTAATATACCATGTGAACATATGTGTGTAAAGAATAAATTATATCTATCAAACCAAAGGAATAAAAAACATGTATAATGTAAAGTGTAAACAATGTATGCTATGAAAACAAGTCCCGATTTTATATTATTGAAAATATTTGGTTGTTTTTGTTTTTGAGGCCCTCCATGACAACATAGAATATAAATTATTCTGTGAAGAGATTGAAGGTTTATCTAATAATTCCCCCATCGAATTGAATATATAAAGATGATGCTACTAGATATGGGAATTAATATTTCTCCCCAATTTTTGTGTGCAAAGTGAGGTTCAGGTGTAGAACCACTCCCTCAATAGTCAAGTTAAATTTATAAACATAGTGCTTCATCAAGAAAATAGGGGGATAACATGAGAACTATCCCAAGAAAAATATTCGAGGAGGTAAATATATTGTTGAAGATGAAGTAGGGTCAAGCCTCGAATGTTTTATCGAATGTAAATCAAGTGAAAGTGAAACCATGGTTGTGATATGTGTTGAGAAATGCATATGAGTAGAACCAAAAATAACATAGTAATATGTAGAATGTGATGTGTTATGACTATTTTGATGAATATAAAAGTAAGGGATCCTATAAAACCTATGAGAAAATATGGAGTGATCTAGAATCTAGAAGATTTACTTAAATTTTTCTAACATCCACTTTTATGACTTAGAAACAAGGGAAAATTATTATTTTTACATAATGTTCTCTTTTCTAAATTCATACAATTCAGAACACACATTCCATTTCTAGTCCATCTCATAATAGAAAACCATATGCAATTGTAATGACTCGGTGTAACACCGATCTCTCATTTCATGACTCGGTATTAAATCGATCTCTAATGTTTAACCTTTTCTTGTGTATATAATGTATCCTTTGGTTCTTTTACCCATTATAGGTCTCTTAAGAGTTCTATCTAAGAATCCTATTTGAGTATTTGTTATTTATACTCATTTTAAATCTCGTAATCTTAAACGAGGTGACATAAGAAAATGTAACAAAAAGTTTGCGATACTTTGGCCAAAAATTTTAAACATGTTTACCATGTTTTCATTCCAAGATGGAATACTCATCAAAATGAATATGTCTTTCACCCCACTCAATATGTTATCTAGATTGGTCTTCCTTGACTTATAACAACCAAATCTGAGTCAAAGGTTCAGACTAAACTAGAATATCTCACATACACTAGTGTTGTATTCTATTCATGGTGACCAAGGATAAGTAGACATACTCGAATCAAATATCATCGATTCAAGTGTGTTTATTTTCCCTAACTCAACATGAGTTGACAAATACACTTGTCCATATGCTTATCTCATTTTATACTAAAACTTTGAACCAAATTTTCACTTACGATAGTTGAGTTAGATGAACCTAGTGGGATGTTGAAGCATAGAGGTTGCTTCATAGTATCCTCATAATGACTCCCATAATTAAGAGGGTACTCTGCAGCAGCATCTATTCTACAACAACCTACTAAGTTCCTTTAACAGAACTGACATACTTAAGATTCATTAAGTTTATTAACCTTCATCTTATTAATTGGTTTATTTAATTATTTTCCATCGTACCTAGGTGTCTACTAGGTTCAAACTATTGATCCATATAGAAATGATCAAAATGCATTCTTTACATCAGTTCAAAGTATCTAGATAAATTATGTGTTCATTCTTATGAACTCTTTATTTCATTGATCAATAAATATCATTCTAAATCAAGTAAGTAAGATCATTAAGTCTCTTTACTTTAGTTTAACAATGTAAACAATCTTGATTGAAAGCTTGTTAATTAGAATTAGTGTTATCCTAATTTTTAAAACCATCTTACTAATTCTTATAAGCTTCCCAATTACCATTTATCATTCCCATAAAGTAGAGCATACAACCAATCAACAATATTGATCTATAATTTATCACATAAATATGGATAAAATACTTGATTCTTAAATAATGATGATAAGGAAGTATTATCTTATTCCTAATTAAGGACTAAAGTCCCATTCAAGAATTCAAAAACATAAAGAACGTGAATTTAACAATAATTCAACATCCATATTTATATTATACTATCCTTATTTCAAGTTCCAAATAAGGATTATATATCATAACATCATAGTCTAATCAATACCCAAAGATTAATTGATTCGGAAATATATAGTTCCTTATCCAAGCATCACTCTATAACTTAAATAACTACTAATCCATGCATGTTAATATTTAAGAATATTAATCAAATCTAAGTCATACATGATTCATAAATAAACCATTCATCACAAACCATTATGCAATAATTCATTTATCTAGAAAAAGAATTCACTTCATTCCAAGCTTAATAAATATTTCATAAGATTATTAATAAAACATTTCTCAGCAGTACAAAAACTAATTTGATACACCCTCATAGTTTTTCCAACAAGTTCCTTTCAAGAGAATTTCAATACATAAAACATCTAAATGAAGAAAATGACTTCGTTAATAAAACAGATGTAACTTTCTAAAAGTCTTTCTCCCTTCACTTTTCACGAAATCCATCTGAAAAATTGTTAGCATGAGTCAGTTCACAAGAACTGAGCATGATAAGCACTATGACATTAAATCAATATGCTTTTATCTAACCACTTTGTAAAAGGAACACTACTAAATATGAAAATGTTCCAAGTATCCAAAATAAGAACAATTAAAAAGTCTTCCCCAAAAGCCACAATGTCAGAAATAGAAAAGAAGTCATTTAAGTCTCTTTAGGAACCAATTTTCCATAAAATAAGTTAAGTAAACCAAAAAATTAATTCCATCTATGTTACAGTCATGAGAATCATTTCAAATATGATAACATTTAAAATTGCAACCAACTATTAAAGAAGGTAATTAATAAAAATTCATGATTAATCCTCATCAAGTATCGAATTAAATCACCAAGCCATAATTTTCCACTTTATTACTAACCAATTCCCTATCACCAATCCATAAGGGAATACCATTAAAACAAGAAGGACTTGGCATGAACTGATTACAGTCACAATAAATCCCACTAACCAAATCCCTGTCACTATCCCATAGAGGATGCCACTTAAACAAGAAAGACTTGGCATGAACCGAAAATACGCACAGTACCTTATAACAGGAGGGTTACTCTATCCCATTTATAAGATGATTTAGAACAAAAAGTTAAAGAACTCTAGAAAGGTCTGTCGAAGCATAAAAATAGAGATCTAAATAAAAAATACCAAAAAAATTTACTTCCACTAATTTGACTCAAAGAGTCATATCAAACCATGGACTAAAGAGGGTCAATCTACAGTTGAAAATTACAAATCAACTTTGTACACCAAAAATTACAGGATAATAAAAACTAAACCACATAAAATATCAAATGTGTATATTACACAACCTTCACCAATTACGATCAGGGTTTCGAACTTAAGAATATAACTCCCTTATCAATGCTCACAGAAAAATACACAACTTCCAACTTGATAAAGAAAAACCTGAAATGCGTGCACAATATCTACCGAGGTGTTTTTTAACGAAGATATGATTTGATTAAAGATAAGTTTCAGTCACCAAGGAATACATCCTCTGGAATCAACAGTTGACCCCATATCCACAAAATCTCCAAAGTTTATACAAGAATCACTTACGAAAAATTCCATCAAACCCAATAACTCATCAACTATCTAAGCTCAAAAGAGCCTTTAAAATAACAACCAGAAGTTATAGTCAAAAGGAACTGAGATGAACAATTCCCCAAAAGAAGTCTAGGTTCAAGAAAACCCAAAAGGGTAATAACAAAACAATACGCCACTAAAGAAAAGGGGAAGGAAACTTTACCAATCACCCTTTCCAATACAAGTCGACCCAATAAGGGTGAATAACCAAACAAACATAACTAAAAAGGGAGACATGAAACTTTACCAATCACCCTCTCCATTAATCCTACAGAGAAGAGCTCAAGATATCCCTTTTGAGAGTACCCAAAATGGGTCAAAGCTTGTCACACCAAATTATAACAAAAGAGAAGTCAATATTTCAAGCCATAAATTATTAATCACTAAATAAAAGAAAATTATTGAACCAAAAATTAGTAAGTCGAAAAAAACAATTATTTTCTCAACACCTAGTTCTACAAGCAATTGAATCATAAAATAAATTCCAGGAAGGCTACCATAAGATTGAAAAATACAACGAGATATATCAACAATAGCACTAGATAATACAATATTCACTTAAACAATCATTTTCAGTTTCATATCTTGCAAAAATAGTCATTCACAAACCTGTTTAAAACACAATCTCAATGTATAACAAAATTCAAACAATACAATGTCATTTCTAACAACCAGAACCCAGTAACTTTCATGAAAACCACGAAGTAGGGAAGAGCAAAAAAACACAAAAAATAGGAAACCAAATCTCTGAAACGTTTTCAAAAATAACAGAATTATTTTTATGAAATCATTAAATAAAGCATTATATTGTAAATATATAGATCCTATCATGCTTGGTAGTGCTCCTAGTTTATTTTCCACACTTCAAACCTTTCTGTGAATCTTCCACTGAAATATATCCACCGAAAAACTCCAACAAAATCCTCTGAAAATTACCCCATCTTTCCTTTATAGTTTCCACAATACATTTTTTCCATTATTTCCACCATGCAATGGAAATATTTAATTTTGCAAAGAATCAAACTGATAGTTTGAAAAATTAAAATACTACATGCAGAGCCATGGAGCTCAAAAAATATGAATGTACAATAAAACCAAACCATTCCTTTTTCCCCAAACCCATGTTGCTAATTCCTAGGTGGTTTTCACTCAAGGTTTGAGGTTCATTAATGCCAGTTGGACTTCCAGTGGCTCCCAAAATTTCCACCAATGCCATCCCATTATTAGTTATAACTAATAGTTAAAATTCATTCACTAAAACTTAGTAGAGTTGTATTTTTAGAAAATTCCATCATAACCATGCCTCGGCCAAAATTGGTGGTAACAAAACATTTATTGATCCATTTAAATCTCCCATACACCTTTGGAATGGTACCACCACCCATTCCCCTAACTTTCCATCTAAGCCAACCACAGTTTCCCTTAGGTTAGTTTGATGCCACCTAGGTTAGGTTTCCTTAGCATTAATTTTAACCATAGCTTAGGACCTTAGAAAATTCCCATTATAGCTTAGGAAAAATTAATATCAAAAGACTTAGGATAATCCTTTAGGAGTTAATATTATTTAAATATATTCACCTTAACTTATCATGCAGGGAACAAACCAGTGGATGCATTCTTCGAAAAAGGTACCACCATGGTGGAGACGTGGATTGGGACACGTCCTCCTTAGGATCAGGTGAACAAGCTCATTAATGATTTCACAATGTAGGAGGAAGAGTTATAATGACACCTCTGGTTTGAAAGCTTGGGTTTTCTAAAGGACTTCACTTTTTTGGAAAACTAGATTTGTCAAATTCACTAGATTTTTCCCTAATTTTTCCCAATTTATCTCTTGGGTATACAAAGGTGTTCATCTTGTAGGTTTCATGGGGGTGATAGAGTGAGAATGGAGTCCTCTACTTTTCTCCACCTCAAAAATGACACGGGTCTGTGGAAATTGTTGGATAAAGGTGGTTTTACTAAGTTAATTCGACGGCTCAAAGGTAATGAACCTATCCTGTCTATTTATTTTGTTTTTTCTTGGAAGGTGGTGGTTTTTTTGTGGGGTTCATATTGATGTTTCGAGAATACAATATCTTAGGTTCTTTGGGTTGAAAATGGAGGGCCTCAAAATTTTTAAAGAAAAAACCAGAAAAAACACGAAATTGCTACTTTCTTTAAAGATGGGAAAAATCATAGCTTATGATGATGGTATTGCTCACACACATCTTCCGGATAGGTGGTATGATGTCTGCTTGGTTATTATGAAGTATCTTACACACGAAGGAAATTTTAAAAAAATTTACTCCATTTGTCTATCCTCAATTTTTAGTAGTAAACAAACTATGAGTCTTGCTTATTTTCTCTATCGGTTGTTTCTCTTGACCATTGAGGATTTTAAGAAAGATAATATGGATATCCCCCTCCACCAGGTTCTCATTCTTCTCATGGTTTAAAGAGGTAAAACAAACATTACTTTCCCTATCAATGACCATGATTATGATCAAGAAACCCTTACTTCCCACATTAACAAAATTAAGAAATATAAAGTTATTGATCTAGATAAGGGTATCGTAGATGACTTGTGTAATCTTAAAAAAGGAATCAAGAATTTGGATGAAAATTACACTAAAAGGGACTAGGAACTTGCTGAATGGGAGGCGGGAAGATGAGGGTGAGACCACTACCGACACCATTCTCGTAGTCGCAAAAACCTCATATAGGAGTTCAAAATTTCCATCAAAGAATTGATTTCGAGCAAAACCATCATGGGTATCTAAGTTGATTATGTTATACAAGAGCGGTGGATTTATACTCTACATGATCGGGTTACTACTAAGGAGGGAAAAATAAGATGAAGTTGATGTTGATTTCTTTGGATAGTGAGGATTTTGATATTGGTGACAACTCGGGTATGGTTGTTGAGTCCAATCATAACAAGGATTAGAGGGAAGAGCAGGTCGAGACCCAGACTAAGAAAAAGGTAATCAATCATCTAAAAAGGGTCATTATCAAGGTTCTTTGGTAGGAGAGATGGTGTTCGAGTACGAGATCCTATAAGCAAGGCTATGGTGAACTAATTATGTACAAGTTATTACTTGCCTTTTTTTTTTTTTTTGCTTTCCTTTGTCTCTATCCCTTTGGGACTTCAAAAAACTTTGTATTAATTTGCAAACTCTTGTAGTTTGGCCCATTTGTGTGGGGGCCTATTGTCAAGTGTTTTTGACTTTACCTCCATGGCTCTGTTTTAGTTTTTGTCTTTAAAAAAATTTCTCCTCTTTGTATGGGTTTTTTTGGTCCCCGGTTTAAAACCAAACCTTTTTTATCTTATCTAAAAAAATTAGGTTAAGGTAAAGTAAATAATCAAATGCATTTAGATTATTTAGGTTCCTTACAAAAATCATATGACATTACCTTAAGTAATGTTATCAAAATAAGGTAATTAGATCACATAGAAGGATGCATCCTTAAGATTCTACATAATGCCCTTGTGATCCCCAAAATGCAAGCCTAAGTACGAAGACATCTCAACAATATAATATGTTGACCGGCTTAACAAAATGATCAAAACATCATAGAATCATAGACATGCCTTGGATCACTACAATTGATCCAAGGTATGGTTATTCCTGTATTTGTAGTGCCCACTTCCCTTTGAAACTTTTAGATACCTGATCTTGATACTATTGATATTATTATGGACACTATTATGTTTTGTTTTAGTATGATGGTTAGATGTTAAATCAAGAACTATTATTGATTTGGATTCAATTATTATGCATGATGATTATTAGAGACATTTTATATGTGGATGATGATATACTTGTTTGACATGGACATATTATAGATGTTGATTTAGACATGTGATATTAGATATTGTGAATAGAACTAACATGAGAATTAATTTTTTTATTATTGGTAAATAGTTTTTTGAAAGGGACTATACCCTTGTATACAAAAAGGGGCCTAGAAGCCAGAATAGGAGTGAAAAACATTATAAGAAGGATCAAGATCCAGATAATACATAAAAATCCAGTGTAACCAAAGAGCAGTTACCCCAAAACATCTAACCAGTTCAAACACTGCAGAAGAGCAGCCAAAAACAAGAACAAAACAACAAAAAACACAAAGAAGTCAGCAAGAACAACGCAGATCCACAATTACTTCTTGGCAGCTTTGGCAATTCTAGATTTGATAGTCTACCAGGAGGTGAACATAGCCAATGCCATCATGTGAGTAGGGTCAGTAGTATCTAGCTATTGAATGGTTTGTTTGCTTTCTTTTTCCATGCCCCAAAGAGTAGCTGGTATGCCGCTGAGATTAGAGACGCAGTGGACATGCTGCTCAATAAACTCCTCAATTGCACTAAATATAGCCATATTATGATCATGGCGAGTCTTGGTTTTTCCAAGTCGGTTGTCCAGGGAGTAAATTTTTTTGTAGATATCTTCAACCTGATTGTTGTCAATATCAGCCTCCTCCTCCTTCATTCTCTTACCTTTTTGCTTAGACAAGTTTTTACTTCTTCTTTCAAAGAAGACACATCGGTTTCTAAAGCTTCCAGCCTTTTAGTGGAGCTCTCAGCGTGTGTCTCTTGAGAACCCATGCTACTAATGTGTAGGAGATTATGGGAAACCTCCAAGTCCTGAGGCACGTTCCCTAAAATAGGGGTATCCAGGTTCAGCCTTTTAGAAGATCTAGTTATAGGCTTGTTCGAGGTGGAGGTGAAAGGGGTGGGAGCAGAGGTGGGGGGATGATAGGGGGAGCCAAGAAGGAATTCAAAGGGGTAGTAGCTATGGTGATGGGGATAGAAGGAGTGGTATCGGCAAGCGGTGGTGGGAAAAGAAGGAATAGAGATGGGGGAGGTTGGAATGCTGGGAAGCTTAAGAAGACATAGTTTATGCAACAAGAAAATGAGACCTTGATGCAAAGGGACCACACGAGCATGTTTTTGGAACTCCAAGATGGAGCACTCAAGAGAATTAAGTAAATAATGAGGGAAGCATACCGTGTAATTTCTATGGAAGTGATTGAGGAACACAAGATGCTTTAAGGGCACTGTGACAAATCTCCCCTCTAAAGAGATGTATCTCACCATCATACGGGTGACCTCATCAAAAGGCAGAGGGATAGAACTGACTTGTAGACCCGCCATGACAAAAACCAGTTTCTCATTTCCCTCCACAAATTTCCTCTCCTCAGCCGGCCTGTCAATCCTTTTATTGAAAAATCGGTACCCATCCATTCCAAGGCCAGTAGCTTCGGCGATTAACTCTTCATTGATCAAAATTTTTTGTCCTCCATATTCAACTTTGTGGTCTTTCCAGTCCTTTGCAAATTACACGGAGATGCTTTGGTCGTGACCCTATATCTTCTCAATGAAATTAGTGATGCCTCCCTGGTTGAGAAGATTCCAAAGCTCTTCATTATTTTTCCACTCCGGGTCCGCGTTGGGCTCGATCTGACAAGGGGCTCCTCCCATTTTCACCGGGCTTAAGTGATTGATAGTGTAAGCTTCAAAATCCCTATGAGTAATTCGACAGTAGCCACAGTTTCCAACCCGCCTTTCTCTATTTTTTCTCACGCTATGGTAATGATGAATAGTGTATCTGTTGTTGTCATAGCACTTCCCATGAATGCCTGCTTTATTTCTGCTCTGTACCTATGAGATCCCACATGCGTGAGCATCAGTCCCCTTTGAAATCCACTCCAGATCATCATCAGCCTTACCACAGACTTGAAAATCTGTAAAAAATTGTTTAATAGTTGTTATAGGCATAATATTTCCCACATGTGTGGCTTTAATCTTTAGATAAATCCACTTTAAATCATCATTATACTTTATATAACCTTGATTTCCCATCAATATCTGTTTAAGCACTGTTTTAAACTTATCCACGTGTGTGAAAGTATTATTCATAAAGACCCACTCCAAATACTCATTAATCTTATCCCAAATTTGTATGCCCATAAGTATCCACTTGTATGCTATTTTGAATCTGCTCAGGAATGTGATCACTATTATCCCAAATAATGTGATTAACATTTATGCCATAGTTAGCCAATGCATCTACCACCTTGTTACCCTCCGGTAAGTATGCTTGATCTAGATATTATTGAAGGTTTGGAAAATACTTATGGACTCCAAGATGAAGTCTTTGATGTTCCAACTTGGGGGTGAACACTGATTAAGATGATTGATTATATTGAGTGAGTCTCCTTCCAAAATGAGATTTTGGATATTATGAGTCTGAGCAATTCTAAGGCCCCATAAAGTAGATAATGCTTCAACAAAATGATTAGTTTGTATTCCCATTTTACCAGCATAAGCAGCCACCAAACTACCTTTATGATCCCTGATCACTCCTCCCCCACTGCAATTCCAGGGTTACCCTTAGAGGCCCCATCAAAGTTCAACTTATACCAGTTAAGATTAGGAGGATGCCAGTGTATCAAAGATCTATCAATATTATTACCTGAATTATTTTGGATATTGTCAGCTCCAATCTGCCATTGGGACAAGATATGCTCTTCATTTTCTGGATAACTCTTGTTCTTGGGGGGTTTAAATCTAGCAATATTCTCTTTAATAGCATTAGAAATTTTCCCAATATTGAGCTTATAATTTTGTTTACTATTTCTAAAGATGATATCATTTCTATATTTCCATATCCTCCAAATAATATGAGGCATTACCAAATTCCATAGCCTTCTCACAACACAATGTTTGTAGGGTGGGCTCCATTATGTCCAAAGTCGATGAAATCCCTAGGAACACCTAGGAAACTTTAAAATTAGAAAGGGAAAAACTCCACATTTTGGTAGCATATTCACAATGGATAAGCAAATGACTGATATCCTCAGAGTCTTTTTTACACAGATGACACCTATTAGGCATTATAAAACCTTTTCTTATCAGGTTGTCAGTGGTAAGAATTCTGCCCCTGAGAGCAAGCCAAAAGAAAAAGTTAATTTTAGGTGTTAGCTCCTTCATCCAAATTCTACTCCAATTAAACTCAGTTTGACTATTGTCAAAGAAAGTATTATAGCCAGTTTTAACAGAGTAGTTCCCATCAATAGAACTACTCCAGACCAACTCATCCTTAACTTTGAGCTGACTTAAGGGGATAAGGTCCAACTGATCTTGCAGGGAGGAAATAGTTTGGGTCAGATCATCTCTATCCACAGTAAGTTTTTTCCATTTCTTCTTGTTGCCCTTTCTTACAATATAATCCTTGATTCTAGTGCCATACTTGCTTTCAAGGCTATCTTTGACTACTCCAAATTTATCCATGAGGCTACCATTAAACCAGTTATCGTCCCAGAATTTTATATCACAACCATCTCCCACTTTCCACTTACTTCCTTGTTTTATGAAATTTCTTCTCTTCACTAAGTTATTCCAAAAAATGGAACCATAAGGAAGATGCTCATCTTGAAGAAAAGAAGAGACAACTTGTTGATTAAGGTATTTAGCCTTAATTAATTCTATCCAGGGTTGCTTCTCAGTTAGCATTCTCCAGCCCATTTTCACAATAAGAGCCTCATTCATTTTCTTGATGTCTTTTATGCCCAGGCCTCCTATAGATTTTGGAGTACAAACCTTATCCCAAGAAACTAAGTGATATTTAAACTTCTCCTCCATGCCCTGCCATAAGAATTTTTTTTGAATCCTCTCAATTTTTTCCCTGAAGGCAGTAGGGATCTTATAAAGAGACATTATATAGATAGGTAGGTTTTGAAGAGTGCTTTTAATGAGTAGGCATTTACCAGCACTAGAAAGAATGGCTCCTTTCCATCCAGCCATTTTTTTAAATCTCTCCAACAGATCATTCCACACCTTGGTAGAAAATTTTTAGTGCCCAAAGGGAGTCCTAAGTAAGTGGTTGGAAGTGCACTTATTTTACATCCCAGAATTTTTGCAATTTTAAGTTGTCTTTCCTTAGGTGTATTGAAGAAGAAAATGGATCTTTTATCATAATTGATCTCTTGCCCAGAAGTAGCTTCATAAAGTTAGAATAGCTTTGGTAGCCTTAGCTTCAAGGATGGATGCCATTAAGAGAAGAATTGTATCATCCGCAAATTGTTGATGAGAAGCTGCGTGGCTAATGGAAGTGGGCTTTGAACCTTTCAGAAGACCGTCAATAATTTCTTGACCAATTGATCTACTAAGACTATCTACCATAAGAATGAAGAGCAGGGGGGATATGGGGTCCCCTTGTCTTAGCCCTCTGCTACTTGTGAAAAATCCCACCAGCTCACCATTAACCACTACTGAGAATCTGATCATAGTGATGCAAGCCTTAATAATTTTTCTGAATTTAGCAGGGAAGCCAAATTTAATTAGAACTTTGTCTAAAAAAACCCAAGAGACCTTATCAAAGGCTTTATTCATATCAAGCTTAAGGACCATATTCACTTTTTTGTTATTTTCCATAGAGTGTATGGTTTCATGAACCATAATCACTCCATCTTGGATAATCCTGCCTTTAATGAATCCACTCTACTGCCTTGAGATTAAATCATTCATAATAAATTGAAGCCTGGTAGCAATGATTTTGGTAAAAATTCTATAGATAACATTCACAAGGCTGATGGGTCTGAAATCTTTGAAGTCCTTAGCATCCATTTTTTTTGGAGCAAGCACAATGTGGGTGTTATTCAGCTCTTTCAAAAGGTCACCAGTTCTATAGAATTCATTCACCGCTCTGAGAAGATCATCCAAACATATTTCCCAAAATTTCTGAAAAAGTTAATAGAAAATCCATCCGGGCCCGGAGCCTTGTCGCCTTCTAAAGTAAACACAACTTTTTGCAGTTCTTCAAGTGTGACAACTTTAGTGATATCTTTAAATCTCTGCTCCTCAATTTTGTTTTGGGAATAGCCTCCGACATGAAAGAAATTGCCTCATCAGTAATGATACTCCTCTCATTGAGAAGTTTTTTATAGAAATTGAGAGCTTCCTCTTTAATGTTGTTGGGATCTTTTATAACAGTCGTTACTTTTAGCCACTTCCATAATCCTATTACAAGCTCTGTGCTTCAAAGTGGTCATATGAAAAAACTTTGTATTTCTATCTCCTTCTTTTAGCCAGATAGCCCTAGATTTTAGTCTCCATAAGGATTCTTCTCTACTACAAATCGTATGCAGCTCTGCAAGAATGTTCTTTTCCTCAGTTTGGTCTTCAAAAGATCTCCCCATTGTATTCATTTTGATTTCCAGATCTTGGAGCTTTTGTTTTAACTTTTTTTTTTTCAAACACATTACCAAAAACTCTTTTATTCCAAATTTTAACTTGTTTTTTAACATTTTTGAGCTTCTGAATCAATCTATATTGAGTAGTGCCTTCACCATTCCAAACCCACCATTCTTTAATTTTTTCATAAATGTCATCATGCTCCATCCACATCTTTTCAAATTTGAATGAGCTTCTGATGGGCTTAGTCCAATTGAGAAGATTTAAGGCAATCGGATTGTGGTCCGATCCAATTCTGGGTAGTGAAGAGAGATGGAAGTCCTGACTGAGAATCCAACTAGCATAAATCAAGGCTCTATCTATTCTAACTTGGATAATATATTTTCCCAACCTTCTGTTGTTCTAGGTGTATTTATTTCCATGGAGATCCACATCCAAGAGATTGAGATCAACAACAAAATCTACAAATTCCTCCATACCTGTGGAAAAGCTGGAGATTCCTCCATATTTTTCACTTGGGTTTAGAGGAGAATTAAAGTCACCCATAATAAGCTAGTTGGTTGTAGTATGTTGGGTTCTAAAGATCTTAAGATCAGTCCAAAGTTTACGTCTCCCACTAACCGTATTAGGGGCATAGATATTAGAAAGGATCCATTCACTATTGTTCTCAATAGCATGAAATTTAATAGCAAGATGATTAGTGCTAGCATTAAGAATCATACCAGTATAGTGTCTTTTATCCCAAAGAGTAGCTAGACCTCCTAGAGGCTCCCTGAGAGTCCACCGCAGCCATGTCAGAGTTTTCCTAGAATTTTTTTACTAATTTCAAGGATCTTAGCTTTCATCTTAGTTTCCTGTAAAATCAAAATACTAGGACTACTAGATTCCCGTAACTCCTTAATGATTCTCTGTTTGGAGTTTTTGTTTAGACCTCAGATGTTCCAAGAGATAATCTTCATTAAATAGGAATGGGAGCTGGTATTGCCTGATGGCTCAATTGACGTTGAGTTCCATCTGCAATGTCTCTCTCTGTTCTCTTGGATCTAAGAGTCTTCTTTGAGGGTCTTCCTCTTTTAGAGCTACTTCCAAAATCTACCAGTCTTCTAGCAGAAGATCTAGTAGTTCTGGATGTTGAAGTTTCCCAATTGTCAAGTTTCTTTTTCTTTTCACTGTATAGCGATTCTGGGATCATTTCAAATCCTTTCATTCTCTTTTTTTTTTGAAATGACCTCTCTGAATCCAAAAGTTAGTTCCTCATCTTCTTTAACTGGTGTTACTTCTCCCTCCTCTTTCTCTTTCTGTTTACTGTCAATCAAGTGCGTATCTGCTGATCTGTTGCTGAAGCAAGGAGGTAGATCTGCAGATCTGTTGCTGAAATAAGAGTTTCCCTTTGTGGTTGATATTTTACTTTCGCCTTGGAGTGTGTAATGCTTCTTCGAAAATGAGAATTAATTGATGATGATATAGTTGATTATTAAATTGAAAATCATAATGTTGATTTATTGATGTTGTTGTGATTCATATGAATAGATGGTTTTGTTAGTATATTTATATTAGTTTGGATGTTCGATATGGCCATGAGGCCGAAGAAGGTATTTTCGTTTTTTAGGTTAAAATATCACAACAATGTCAGGGGACTGGAGACTAACCATATTGGAATTCTGGGTGAATGCAACAAGGTCACCATGGCAACTTGTTTTGTGTGTGTTGTGTTTTGTTAGGGATTCCCATGGGGGGGATTTCCATTATATGTGACCATGGGATTTTATGTTTTGATTAATGTGGGTTCTTTATTAATGTTGCATGTGTTTTTTTTGTGATGTGTTACCCCTTTTCTTTAGTTATTATATATATTGTATTAATGTTGTGAATAATCATGTGTCAAAATAAATAAATCCATATGTCATAAGAATGCAATAAATAAATTTGTTGCTCTTAAATGTAAGGTTGTAAGAGTGTGTAAGAAAGGTTGTAAGAATTTGTAAGAAATATGTAAGATAGATTTGGAGTGTGAAACACTTCATCCTCTTGGGAAATTCGAATTTGTCCTTGGAGGCTATATTTGGAAGCTTGTGGGACAAGTTAAACTTGTCCCACACCTCTTAAAATTATTCACCAACCATACCTATGGTTTAGAGGTTAAATTTAGTACTTTTTAATTCATTTTGAAATGACTAATTGTAAGTTGTAATTACACTTCTTTTACATGTTTTAAATTCAATCCTTTTGGGGTATGGGTTATTTTGGAGTGTGTAAGTAATTTGTCATTTTATTTATTATGTTTAGGTGAATGATTTTGATTTTGTTCTTGGGGTTGAGGAAGAACAATGTGGCATCCCACATGGATCCACATCATCCTCTTCTCTTTAGCTCCTTTAAAATTCAAACCCCTTGCTTTTTGTGGTTGTTGAAACTTTGCTTGTTGTTTTTGGAGCTTTCTTGGGGAAGGAGTTGGAAGTCATTTGCATGCTGGTGTGTTGCTAATTTTGGACTGTATTTTGGCTTTTGGGAAGCTTGTTGATCTTGGAACAAACTCCATTATGGAGAGGTAGGAACTTGAGCCTTTTGAAAATGTTTCTTTCTCTTGCATGCATGTATGAAATGGTGAATGTTGTTATGTGTGTGTTGGCTGGTTGGGTAGACTGCTTAGGACATGGTGTAGGAGAAGGCTATGGGGATTTCAAATGGGGGCATAAGGGAATGCCAATGGAATCAATTTTATTATGGAGGGAGTTTGGGATTGGGATCCACCATGGAAAAGAAATAGCTTGCATTTCTTACTCTTGGGGGCATAAGGGAGAAACTTTTAGGGGGAGGAAAGGAGGGGTTGGGAGGCATAAGGTTTATGTGATATGATTTTTATATTCGTAGTATGATTATTGGTGGATGCCCAATTCCCAATTAGGAGGCATAAGTAGCTTCCCCATAGATCCTTGCTCTTGTTGGCTTTCTTAGAAGAAGCCTCAATTTTGTTTGCATATATATAATGTAGTGGTGAACCTACATTCTTCTTGAACTGTGTTGTTTAAATGTGAAAATGTTGCTTGTATGTTTTGTGGAAGCCTTGTTTCCATGAGTTGAATCTCATCTCTTATTTCAATATGGTTAGGGCTCGGGGGCCAATGAGGA
This sequence comes from Taxus wallichiana var. yunnanensis, assembly GCA_018340775.1. NCBI lineage: Eukaryota > Viridiplantae > Streptophyta > Pinopsida > Cupressales > Taxaceae > Taxus > Taxus wallichiana. The sequence goes on from CM031234.1 coordinate 136,430,926, forward strand.
AGGATGGCTTCTCCCTTCTCATTAGATGTCTTGGTTGGGTGGAGAGCATTGCCTTTCCCCCTTCCTTGTTGTGATCAAGATGAAAAGATGAAGAAATGGAGCATGTTGCTATTTTGAAGCCAAGAAATGTGTAGTTTGACAGTCCCTTCTTGTGAGCAAGTTCATTGTAATCCTTCCCACTTTGGAGTGGATGAATTTTTTAGCAAATTTGTAATGTGAAGATATTTGTATTGACAATGGAAGATTGAAATTGGAATGTGAAATGTAAAGGAGTTATATGCTACTCTCTATTTTTGAAAAATAATGTTGTATATTTTGTAAGTTGCATTTTGTATTTAGAAATCAAATGGAAAGGAGAAAATTGTAAAGTTGTATTGGAAAAGAATAAAGGATTGCATTATTTCTAAAAATTGTATGGTGTATTGGATTTAAATTGTTGTTAAAGAATGAGATTTCTGTTTGTAAAGGAAGAATGCGTGTGAAGAAAAGACAATGTGGTATTCCTTTTAAAATGTATATTAGAATTTAAACCAGAACTACAATTTAACTTGGAATTGAATGGTTGATTTAAAAAATCAAATTTATTAGAATATTTTAGAAACTATCTACACATTTAAATGATAAAATTGATATTGATTTAGAAGAAACATCTATGCTATAAATGTTATAATTGACAATTATTTTTAATAAAAATGTATAGTTAAGACCTGAAATTAATAATCAACTTAAAAATGTTATGGATTAGCATGCTAAGACACTAAGAAATTCAATTTTACAAATAAAACTCAAGAAAACAACTTCACCATAGCTAATTCGAATACAATTCCTTTAATAGTCATTTTTCTGTCATTTGATGGAAAAATAATATTTTTAAATCAATTGAATAAATTAACTTCCAAAAATACTCTAGACCCTCCCTAGATCAATTCTCCATGTCTATTTGACATGTTGAGTGAAGGAGGGAACCAAATTTAATCAAATTGAAAAGTTGAAAATTGTCAGTTTGATAATTAAGAGCCTACAGATCTATTTTCCAAAATTTACCCTCTAAATTTCATCCAAAAGTAAATTTTATGGTTTCTGTGTAAAGAGGGCATCAATATCTTTCCAAAAAGTTCTCATTTTCCCAAAACCAAGCTTCCTAGCTCAAGTTAGGGCCATTTAAAGTTTTACTTCAATTTGGCATTCAAAAATTAAAATAAATCTAACTGTTAACTTTAATTTTTGAATTTGGAAAAATTTACACAAAATGTCTATGGCCCTGCCATCCCTCAACCAATCGGGACCTACCACGTGGCACCTAGGAGGGGTAGACCAAAATTTTAAACTTATCTTTTTGAAAAATTTACCTTGGGAAAATTTTCCCACTTTTCCCCACATCCCTTGCCATGCAACAACCAATCACGTGCTATCACGTGGCAAAGTGGAGGGAGGACCCCTTTTAAACTTAACCCCTTTAAGTTTTGGACTTTGGAAAAAAATTCAAGTTTTTCATGCATCCGCCATCCCGCAACTAATCCCACGCTGACACATGGCTCGATGGATACACGGGAGATTTTGAAAACTTAACTTATAATTCTTCTTTTGGAAAAATGTTCCTTTTGACTCCACAAAGCCTCGCAACCCCACCCAACTTAGAAAATCTCATTTCATGGACATGCGTGTCTTGACATGATCTTTTCAGGTTTGAAACCCTTTTTGGCTCACTCCCTTGGATTTCTCCACCACCCATCGCCCACGCCCAATAATATTGCAACACGTGGCACCCTTTCTACCTTCGGTAGAGGTGTGCATGAAATTTATCCCTTGAGATTTTAATCCCAAATCTTCCGCCACTCCCGTCCATCCATTTTCCCGCACTAATCCCTAAGTGACATTTGGAATTTCCAGTGTTGGCGTGCACATGGACCAATTTGGTCTTCGTGCATTTTGTGGCGGAAGAGACTTAAAGTATCAACCCGCTCTGTCGGCCCGCCGTTCCCCCGACCATTTGGGATCGACACATGTCTCCCCATCGGGCTCATGAATGCGTAAATACATTTTTTTGCTTTTGCGCCCAAAAATGAAAAAATGCGCCAAGTCCCTCCCCGCCTCGTGACCCACGCAAGGGGGAAAATTTTCCTCCCTAGACCTGCGGACTATTCTTGGGAAAATTTCTCCCCTAAAGTCCACCAATCCATAACTTAGAAATTATAGGGAGTTAGGAGGACTTCTTTATATCACTAGAAAGGTGTGAAAATTTCCTATCTAATGGAAATAGTTTAGGGAAATTTTGGAAGTGTTAAGTATGAGAAAAATCCTATTAAAACTCTGAGGCTGCTAGAGAGCAGGCATGGAGGTAAATTACTCCCTGAATCTAACTAAAACATTTAACCCTAAATTTTGAACCTTGTGAACTCATTATTAGTTAATGAAGGGAACATATATTGTAGTACCTTGGTCTTGTTCAGAGCTCGTTAGTGAAAATCGATGTCTTGCAACCTAGTTGTAGACACTTCAAACAAAAACAAAATTATCCCATAATATTCTAGCTAACCGAGGTTTCTTTCTTGGGTCTCAAGTTGTTTTTTTAAATGGGCACTACAAGTATTAGCAATGAAATTGACCAAGAAGTAGTTCTATATTGCAAATTAGGCAATGAACTGGAATATTCTTATAAGACTGAATTTATTTCCTTCACTAGTATACATAATGTATTTCAAATTTTAGCATGAAGAGTATATGAAATACCTCAATATCAATTCAGAATTTCCATAGTATGACTATATCCAATTTTTAGAAGATAAAACATATCATCTACAAAACATGATTTATCAGTTTTAAAGAGTACACCATCTTCAAAACAAAAATCAACTATCAATGTTTGCAATTTTAGTTACAAAAGCAAGAAAGGATTTCAACCATGGTAGAGGCATTACATACCTCCCCTCTAAAAAGCATCATCATCCCAATGATTAACTTAATCCACATTCATATTCAATAAAAATAATCATAATTATAATTCTTCTATCCACAAAATTTTCAAACAAAAACAAGATTTGTAGAAATTCAAGTCTTTCATAACTTATTACAAAGCATCAAAATTGTTGTCCCAGTACTAGAAAAATATAGTACCTACCAAAACTAGAAGAAATTAAAGATAGTTTTCAATCAAAGTCTTTAATTATCACAAAAATCAGAATTAATTCTATTCAAACAAATGAGGAAAAGTAGTTTTCATATCCTCTAGGTTTTCCCATGTTGCACTTTCTTCATTAAACTGGTTCCTTTGGACCTTGCATTGACTAATTTCATGATTTCACAAGTTCAAATGGTGATTTTCCAACACTCTTATAGGTTCAACCATGATTATTACTAGGTCATGGACCTACAAGGAATTCCAATTTAATACATGTGATAAATCTAAAATGTATTTCTTAAGAAAAGAAATATGGAAAACATCATGCATTCGTGCTAAGGTGGGAGGTAATGCTAAGTGATAAGCTACATGGCTAATCACTTCTACAATATCAAAAGGTCCCACAAAATGAGGTGATAATTTAGTTTCCTTTCCAAAGGTAATGGATCTATTTTTAGGCTTGACACATAAAAACCTTTTCACTAAGTTCAAATTTCCTATCGACCCTTTTTAGATCTGCATAACTTTTTTGCCTATGAACAACTTCCTTAAATCTTTCACATATTAATTTTACTTGTTGTTCCATTTCAGTAATCATTTCATGCCCATTACCTCTCCATGTTCAATGTTATCCCAATTAATTGGAGTTCTGCATTTCCTTCCATATAATGCTTCGAAAGGTGTCATTTTTAGAGAGGAATGATAAGTATTATTATAAGAAAATTCAACTAAAGGAAGGTATTCTTCCCATTTGTACTACTGGTCCATACAATACATTCTTAACATATCTTCCATAACCTGATTTACTCTCTCTATTTGACCATATGTTTCTGGATGGTATGCAGAACTAAAATTTAGTTTTGATCATAAGGCTGCATTTACAGTTTTCGAAATAAGATGTCATTTTAGGGTATCTATCAGATATAATCAATTCAAGTACACCATGTAATCTGAAAATTTCATGCATAAATATTTTTTCTAAAATAGGTGAATCATCTTTAAGATTACTAGCAATAAAATGTGCTACCTTTGTTAATTTTTCAACCACAACTAAAATAACATCATGCTTATTCTTAGACATAGGCAGCCCCTGAACAAAATCCATACTTATTACTTGTCATTTATATTGTGGTATGCTATGAGGGTATAGTAAACCAATTGGGTGCATATGTTCAACCTTAACTTGCTAACATTCAAGGCAATGTGAAACAAAATCAGTTATGTCTTTCTTCATCCCTTTCCAAAAATATTGTTGTTTTACATCAACAAGCATTTTTGTAACACCAAGATGTCTTGAGTAAGGTGAATTATGAAATTCCATCATTAAATTTTTCCTTAACTCATTTTTGAAGGTACATACACTCGATTCTCATATCTTAAAATTCCTTCATTATTGAAACTGAAACCTTTGTATCTAGCATCATTAGGATCTGCAACAAGCATTGTTTTTAATTGCTAAAAATACAAATCAAAATTTATGGTATTATTTACTTCATCTTTAAGCTGAGTTCTCAAAGTTACAAGTGTGGAAATATGTTTCCTATGATTTTCGTTGCATTTGTCACTCTATTTTCTTTACCTTTAATGTAACTTATGTAAAAATCATATTGTGACAAAAAATCTAACCATCTTTGATGTCTTACATTCAGATTTAGCTGAGTGAAAATATAGTTCAGCCCAAGGTGATTAGTTTTTTAACTCAAAAGGTCTACCTAAGAGATAATGTCTCCATAATTGAAGTACATGAACTATGGTAACAAACTATAAATCATGGGGAGCATAATTCAACTCTTGTAACCTAAGTTTTCTACTTTCATAAGATATGACATGATCATTTTTCAACAATATACCTCCTAGTCCTTCTCCGAAAGCATCTATAGCTACCATAAAGTTTCCATTATGATCCGAATAGTTAAACTAGGTCCTGAGGTTAGCTGATATTTTAGATTTTTAAATGTTGATTCACATTTATCACTCCACACATTTTTTTGTATTTATTTTTATAAAGAAGTAATCAGGGCAACAACTTTTGAAAATTCCTTAAAAAAATTTCTATAATAATCGGCAAGCCCCATGAATCTTCTAACTTGATGTACATTTTTAGGTATAAAATTAATGGCAGAAATCTTTGAAGGATCAACTGCTATTCAATATTTTATTATGAAATTTCCTAAATAATGTACTTATGTTTCATAGAAGGAACATTTTAGTAATTTACCATACAATGTTCTCTTCTTCAAAATTTCAAGTATAATCCTTAAATGCTCATTGTGTTCTTCTATGCTTTTGGAATAGATAAGAATATCATCCAAGAATACAAGTACAAACTTGTCCAAGTATTCTTGAAAGATATTATTCATTAGATTCATGAAAGTTGCAGGTGCATTTGTCAAACCAAAAGGTAAAACAATGAATTCATAATGTCCATACCTTGTTCTAAAAGTTGTTTTATGAATATACTCATCCTTAATTATCAATTGATGATATCCGAATGAAGATATATCTTTGAATAAAATGATGCACCATGCATCTAATCAAACAAATCATCAATCCTAGGAAGTGGATATCTATTTTTGATTGTTGCTTTGTTTAACATTTGATAATCAATACAAAGTCTAAGTGTTCCATCCTTCTTTTTCACAAAGATTATTGGTGCTCCCCAAGGTGAGACACTCGGTCTTATCAAGCCTTTAGACAATAGTTCTTGTAACTATGCCTTAAGTTCCACTAATTTAGTTTTATTCATGTGGTAAGGTGCCTTGGAAATAGGTTCAGTTCTAGGTTTGATTTCTATTGTGAAGTCAAATTCTCGTTTAGGCAGAAGACCAGGTAGTTATTTTGGAAATACATCACTGAAATCTCTTAACAATGAATAATTTTCCAAGAAATTACTACTTTCTTTCTCGTTGTTTCAAAAACATTTACTGCATATAACGTGTAACCTTTATTTTTGGCCTTCTTAAGTTGTATAGATGACAATTTTCTAACTGAAATTTCTCATTTTACCCTTGAATGTCTATGTTTTATGTAGATCATCAAGGCATCTAATGTGTTTTTCAAAACAATCAAATTTTTCTTTATGTTCAAGAATCCAGTTAACACCAATAATGACATCATATGACCCCAAAGGAGCAACATAAAGGTCTACTTCAATAGAAAAACTTCTTAATTCTAAAATTCCTTCAAACAGACATTTACTAATAGTATGGACAACAATATTACCATAATGAACAATCCAATATTTTTTCATTATTCCATATTTTCTTTTTAATTTTGCAGCTAATTTATTAGAAATGAAACATTTTGTAGCACTAGTATCAAAAAGTATAAGTAAAGGTGTACCAAATAATTTACCTGGCACTTCTATGGGCATAACTTTCTTTTCATCTTGCTTATTAGCTACCGCAACATGTATCTTATATGTCATTGGTTATTGTCATCTTTCTTTAGAGGGCAATGATTTATATAGTGATCCTTACCACAGCTTATAAAATCCCCTACAGTCCCCTTTTAGCTAAAACTTATTTATGCTCTTGAAATTACTGTTTTGACCTCCATAAGATTTCTGTCCATTATTGTTATTCTTTACAAAATTGTTTCTATTGTTCATTGTAGGTTTATTTCTTTGTTGTTTTTTATTGTTATCAGCCAAAACTTATTTTTAACTCGAAATTTTTCCATGCCACCTTCTTAGGTGCAAGTGATGAAGAAGAGTTGGTAATTCTCTTTCAATTCTCCTCTTTATGTGCAAAAATTTCCTTCAATTTATGTTCTTTCCTTATGGATTTTTCTACAACCCCTTCCATGGTGGTTGGGCTATGTACATCTACCTCTCCTCTAATGACAAGATTCAAACCCATAATGAACTTGTGTATCCTAAACTTTTTGTCAGTTTGATACTGTGGAACGTACTTAAGAAGTTTGGTAAACCTCTCTTAGTACTCAGTTATAGTTAACTTTCCTTGAACTAAATTCTGAAATTCTATCATTTTTTTATCATAATAGAGTTGTGCCAGCCAATTTTGCCTAAATTAGCCCTTAAATTGATCCTATGTAATGCATGTTTCATCAATGTTTAGTTCAGCCTTACACTTATCCCACAAGGAGGATGCCTCATGGGAAAGCCGGTATGCTCTCCATACTGCCTTAGTTTTTTCCGAGGAGTTCCTTATTGCAAAGTACTTCTCCATTTCACTGAGCCAATTATCAGCCACATCCCTCAGTGTAGTGCCATTAAATTTTGGTGGAATTATCCTTTTTATGTCATTAGTAAGTTCAACTTTCAATCTTTCCTTTTTATTTTCAAGTGGATTAGGTACATTTGTTGCATTATTATTATCAATTCCCATATTTCTAGCATTGGCATTATTTTTGAAGGTGGATGATATTTATTAACAAAGCATCATCTTCCTCCTCTTCATTGCATTTTACTTGTTAAATTACAACAAGACAATCTCTTGTGTCCAATAAGGCAACAAGAATCTCATCAAATTTTTTTGGTAGCTTCCTCTCCACCTGGATGTGGATTATTTGCAACACTTTCCTTATTCTAACCATTTTTTTCTAACAAGAAATTAAGGTTTTTATCAGATATGGAATGAATGGGTCTAAGAGCCGTAACCTTTAGCTCGATACCAAAATGTAAAATCTAATTTTATGACTTAAAACAAGGGATTTTTTTATGTAATGTTCTCTATTCTAAATTAATAAAATTCAAAACACACATTCCATTTCCAGTCCATCTCATAATGAGAAAACCATATGTAGTCAGTAATGACTCGATGTAACATTGATCTCTCATTTCATGACTCAAGTATTAAACTGATATCTCATGGTTAACGTGATCTTGTGTAAATAATGTATACTTTAGTTCCTTTACCCATTATGAGTCACTAGAGTGTTTTGTCTAAGAAACCTATTTGAGTATCTCATTCGATACTCATCGAAATCTCACAATCTTAGACCGGGTGAAATAAGATAATGCAACGATGTAGTTTACGATACTTGGGCCAAATTTTTTAAACATGTTTAATATGTTTTCATTCAAAGACAACATTTTTGTCGAAAGGAATATGTCTTTCACCTTACTCGATATGTTATCTAGATTGTTCTTCCTTGAATTCTATCAACCGAATCCGAATCAAAGGATCACACTAAACAAAAATATCTCACATACACTAGTGTTGTATTCTACTCATGGTGATTAAGGATAAGTAGAAATACTCGAATCGACTCTCATCGATTCGGGTGTGTTTATTTACCCTAATTCAACATGAGTTGACAACTACAATTTTCCATATGCTTATCTTAGTTTATAGTAAAACTTTGAACCAAAGTTTCACTTATGATAGTTGAGTTAGATGAACCTAGTGGGATATTGAAGCATAGAGTTTGCTTCAAAGTATCCTCATAATGACTCCAATCATTAAAAGGGTACCTTGTACACCAACATCTATTCTACAACAACCTCCTAAGTTCCTTTAACACAATTGACATACTTAAGACTCATTAAGTTTATTAACCTTTAGCTTATTAATTGGTTTACTTAATTATTGTCCATCGTACCTAGGGGTCTACTAGGTTCAAACTATTGATCCATATAGAAAGGATCAAAATGTAATCTTTACATCAGTTCAAAGTATGTAGATAAATTTTGTGTTCATTCTTACGAAATATTTATTTCTTAACCATTATTTCATTGAGCAATAAATCTCATTCTAAATCAAGTAAGTAAGATCATTAAGTCTCTTTACTTTAGTTTAACAATGTAAATAATCTTGATTGAAAGCTTGTTAATTAGACTTAGTGTTATCCTAATTTTTAAAACCATCTTACTAATTCTTATAAGCTTTCAAATTACCATTTAACATTCCCATAAAGTAGAGCATATAACCAACCAACAATATGATCTATACTTTATCACAAACATAAGGATAAAATACTTGATTCTTAAATAATGATGATAAGGAAGTATTATCTTCTTCCTAATTAAGGACTAAAGTCCTATTCAAGAATTCAGAAAACATAAAGAGCATAACTTTAACAAGAATTCCACATCCATATTTATAGTATACTATCCTTATTTCCAGTTCCGAATAAGGATTTATATATCATAACATCATAGTCTAATCATTACCCCAAGATTAATTAATTTAGATATATATATCTCCTTATCCAAGCATCACTCTATACCTTAGATAACTACTAAGCCATGCATGTTAATATTTAAGAATACTAATCAAATTTGAGTCATATATGATTCATAAATAAACCATTCATCACAAACCATTATGCAATCATTCACTTCATTCCAATCTTAATAAATATTTCATAAGATTATTAATAAAAAATTTCTCAGTAGTACAAAAACTAATTTGATACACCCTCATAGTTTTTCCAACAAGTTCCTTTTCAAATCATTTCAATACATAAATCATCTGAATGAATAAAATCACTTTGTTAATAAAACAGATGTAACTTTCTAGAATTCTTTCTCCCTTCACTTTTCATGAAGTCCATCTACAAAATTGTTAGCATGAGTCGGGTTCACAAGAACTGAGCATGATAAACACTATGACATTAAATCAATATGATTTTATCTAACCACTTCGTAAAAGGAACACTTCTAACTATGAAAATGTTCCAAGTATCCAAAATAAGAACAATTAAAACTTCTTCCCCAAAAGCCACAATGTCAAAAATAGAAAAGAAGTCATTTAAGTCTCTTAAATAACCAATTGTCCATAAAATAAGTTAAGTAAACAAGAAAATTAATTACATCTATGTTACAAACATGAGAATCATTTGAAATATGATAACATTTAAAACTTCAACCAATTATTGAAAAGGAATTAACAAAAATTCATGATTAATCCTCATCAATATCGAATTAAATCACTAAGCCATAATTTTCCACTTTATTACTAACCAATTCCCTTTCACCAATACATAAGGGAATACCATTAAAACAAGAAGGACTTGGCATGAACCGATTATAGTCACACTAAATCCCACCAACCAAATCTCCGCCACTATCCCATATAAGATGCCACTTAAACAAGAAGATCTCGAATGAACTGAAAATATGCATGGTACCTTATAACAGGAGGGTTACTCTATCCTATTTACAAGACGATTCAAAACACAAAGTTAAAGAACTCGAGAAAGTTTTGTGAAGCATAACGAACCGAGATCTAAATAAAAAAGAACAACATAATTTAATTTCACCAATTTGAATAAAATATTTGTATTAGATCATGGACTATAGAGGGTCAATCTACAGTTGAAAATTACCAATCAAATTTGTACACCAAAACTTACAAGATAAAAAAACCAAACCACATAAAAGATCAAATGCGTATATTATGGCCTTCACCAGTTAAGATTAGGGTTCTGAACTTAAGGATATAACTCCCTTAACAATGTTCATAGCAAAATACACAACTTCCAACTCGATAAAGACCAACCTGAAATGCATGCATACTCTCTACTAAGGAATTTTTCAAGGAAGATACAATTTTATTAAAGTTAAGTCTCAAAGTCACCAAGGAACACGTCCTCTGGAATCAACACTTGAAACCATATCCACAAAATCTCCAAATTTTATACAATAATCACTTACAGAACAACACCATCAAACCCAAGAACTCATCAACTATCCGAGCTCAAAAATCCTTTAAAAGAAAAACCATAAGTTTACATCAAAAGGACCTAGGATGAACGATGCCTCAAAATAAGTCTAGGTTCAAGCAAACCCAAAAGGGTAATAAAAGCAATATGCTACTAAATAAAAGGGGTAGGAAACTTTACCATTCACCCTTTCCAACACAAGTCAACCCGATAAGGGTGAATAACCAAACAAACATAACTAAAAAGGGAGACATGAAACTTTACCAATCACCCTCTCTATTAATCCTACAAAGAAGAGCTCAAGATATCCATTTTGAGAGTACCTATAATGTGTCAAAGCTTAAGATTTCAAGTGTTGACATGTGATTTTATTGATAAAGATGTGTTATTTTGATTGCTAAAGATCATGCTTGAAATGGATAAATCATTTATGCTCTTTGATTAAAGGGTTGGTATGTTGTTGCTTGCAATAATCTATTTCACTTCTCTTTGGATAAGCTGCAATCTGGTTTTAAGAGTTGTAACTTACCTTTCACTATTGGACTCATCCTCGATCAATTCCATTGATCCAAGGTATGTTTTAAATATTCTTATCAAAATTGAATGAAAAACTGACATTCATCGATTATGAGGCTTAACAGACTGAACTTGTGTTTGTGGAAAATTCTTTATCATCTTGGAAATAATGCTTGCATTCTATTTTGTGTTGAGCTCGGCTCTTCTTGATCAACCCTTATAGGGTGCTTAATGGTGTTAAGGGGAAATGGGAACCCTGCTTCCAGATTCTTGAGAAAAAGAGATTGTTATGTACCTTTTTACCTATATGGTCTACCCTAATAGATACGGGACTCAGGTAATTTACCTAACTACTACTACACCACTTTGAGTGGGATGACATTCTAACCTAAGTTGTTAGCTTGAAAGGAAATAACCTAGGGGATGCTAAGTTATTTCTAAACCTATTATTTTGGTTAAATCTACATCCTATCCTAAGGTTATTTATTTAAACTAACCTAAGATCTAACCTAAGCTAAATTCTATCTATCCTAAACTAATGGGATATGAAAGGGGACCTAAGGGCCATTGGCAAGTGGGGGAAACAAGTGGCGGTTCCTAAGATTTTATTGGGATTTGATTTTGATTTGGTTTTAAATGTATGAAAGTACTACCAGTGTGGTAGGGGTTAGTGAAAGTTAGAGGAACCTACGTGGAGGCATCTCTAAGTTTGGAAATGCATTATGAAGTGCAATTAGGTCTCGCTAACTATGAATGGTGGTGGCAAGGAAAGATAAGTAGGAAAATTGGATTTAATGGCATTAATGTGCCTCGGGTTTGGCGAGCAAGCCATCTTGGAAGGCATGCTGGCGGATTTGTTGGGGGTTGTTTTACTTTGCATGCTTCACAATTTTTTCTCTACATGGAGCTATCTGGTTCTTCGAACTAGTAGTTTGATCTCCACTTTGTGGTTATTTTTGAACTCTCTAAGCTATTTTTGGTTCGAGGAATGTATAAGTGGAATTGTGGAAAAATATTTTTGTTGTTTGATCTTTCTTGGAGAAGAAGAGGTCTTGGAAAATTGGTTGGAGGTCTTCTTTGAATCGCCAGAGGAACTATTAGGCATGATAGGATCTACCCATTAAGATTTCTTTCTTTCTTCTAAATGATTCATTAAAACAATTCTGCTCCTTTGGAAATTTTATATTTGCATGATGTATGTGGTTGTTCACTTGCATGTATTCTTGGAAATTTGTGGGTTTTGGAATGTGAATTATTTGCTGTTATTGATAGTTTTGGGAACTTTCTCTGTACTGGTTGTTAGAGGTTTACATGTGATTTGTTATGGAACTCTATAACCTGTACTTGAAGCTTATTTGAACTCTGTAACTTGAACTAGTAGTTATGTTATTTGTATTCGAAGCTTGTAGCTTGTATTCAAAGCTTTTTTTTCTTGCATTCAAAAATAATGTGGAAAGAGATGGCTTATTCATTATTGGGTTCTAAATTCGTTATCGGGTTGTCGCATTTCGACCTGTAATTAAGCTCGCTGAGTTTGAAGTAGAATCTCGTCGGCCATTTTGAACCGATAAAGATCTTGTTAGATGGATTTGTATCTCTGTTTAAGTTTGTGTTCAGGTAGTTGTAATAGAACTCCATGAATATTCTAAACTTGTATTACAGCTAAGATTTGTTTTAGCTTTATTGGGACCATGTGGTTGTTTGGACTGTGTTGAACTTATTGAAGTTTTGAACCTTGGAACTTGTATACAGTTCTTATGAATACTGAATTCATTGTTGAGTTGTTGCATTGTGCTCTGTACTTAAGTTCTTAACTGAGGTTTTATTCTTCCTTAGGAAAATGGAAGGCTTGAACCCATAATAGGGTGTTGGTGTTATTCGAGCTTTTATTCGAGCCATGTGATTCTGTTTTTAAATTCGTATTTGAGCTTGTGTTGTTTGAACTTGTGACCGATGCATGTATTAAACGCAACACATGTATTCCTTGATGGTTGTTTTGATCCTGTATTTGGAAGAGACGAGTTGTATACTTACAGGTATTATGAATTGAAAAATTCAGTCTCTTTTAGTACTACCTGATGGAAGGGTCTTGTGAGTTTGTTTGGTCAAAGTTGACCATGTAACTTCTTTGAGACCTCCTTTGTTTTGATTTTTAGAAGGAATGGTTATTTTACTTCAACCTTTTAGACTGCACTGTGTTTTCAAACTTGAGGAGGCATGTGAATTAAGGAGTGTATTCTATTCACATCTACTCTGAGCATACCCATGTCTTGTAGGAAATCTTGACTACTTTGTTCTTAGAAATAATTGGAACTGGAATTGTGTTCTATTATGGAATAGTCGTATCAGTTGTAGAGGTTCATGGAATGAGTTAATTCTTCCTTTCTGTCTTTTATGTTGAACAAACCCTACCCCGTCATATGATTTAAAAGGAATGAGAGAGGTTGTGGTTATTTTGTTCAGACAAGTTGGAAGAAGGTAGGACAGGACTTGTCTTATCGAATCACTTAACTATTACTTCCTATTGAGTAGTGGGTTTTTGTAGAATGATAAATTCAAACCTGTTATTTTTTTGTGGTCCAAAAAGTTATAGTATCACTTTTATGGATGTTGATAATGTGTCTCTTTCTTGGAAATTCGATCTGCCTTCGCATTTACAATTTTTTGTTAATGTTTAGAAGGGGGAGTTAGTCTTTGAGTTGAGAGTTATTGTGACTTCCCAATCTTTTTCAATTGGAGGACTTTTACTCCACTGTTATATCCTTGTAGAATCCACCATGTATTAAAGAGAAAGAATTATACTCTCATGGGGGAATTCTATAGTTTGGGACTGTACTATGTATTTCTTCTAAGATTTGATATGGATTTGAGCTAGGTGAATGAGAATAGGTCTTCCTAGAAAGGTTGTATGGAAATTGGAAGTATACGGGCTTGACTGTGCATTTGGTTTTGAGTTCTCTTTTGGAAACTAACTTAAGAATTTCTAAGTTGTATTAGATGTTGGATTTCATTTCATAGTATAAATGAAATGAAATATGGTTTGGGTCCTTGTGGGTATGTGATCCTTTTTCGTTGACTGATAAGTTTATGGATTGAACTTCTCATTATTCGTTCTCTTCTTTGTCTTTATGGAGGGATGAAACTTACTAATATCAGTTATGTTGTAACTAACCCTTGCAGATTGGGAAAAGTTAAGTGTGTCCTTCTATCTTTATGAATTATGAAATAATTTATTAATAAGACTTGTTGACTGATTTAAAAGTAATTGATAGGATCAATTAAGTCTTGTGGTATAATCCTAAAGTTTCAGATTATAAAATGTTCCTTTCTTAAAAGTAAATCCATATTTCTTAATTGTACTTCTTTCTTGATGTTTTACTTATGATTATCTGCATGATGTTTTTCTTTTGTTTCATGAAAGAAAAGTTGTTTAATGAAGAAATTAGTGGAATGCACTTTACTTTAATGCTTAGTGCTTATCATGCTTAGTTCATTAAACTGACCCATGCTAGCAATTTTGTAGATGGACATCGTAAGTGATTAAAGAAGATAGGAACTTTCATGTTGTATTGGGTTATTTAATTTTGAACCTCATGTAAAGAGTTTTGATTCATTCTTGAATTGTATTGAAAAATAAAAGTTGTATTCTTTTGAAATGAAAGTTGTTTGTTATACAACATGCTTGAAATACATAGTCTTGTAAATGAATAAGTTTTAATGAGGAATTTGAATGTTGAAGGTTTACTCGTATTGGTTGTGTAAATTATCTTATATCTTTGAAGAAAATGGAATTCCTATCTTGATGATATTATTCATATCTGTTATAGGTTTAATTCAGATAAAATTGATAAGTTAGATAAAAGGGAATTAGTTTAATCTCCCTTAATAAGATGTGGCTTGTTAAGTTGCATAAGTTAACAATCTTATCTAAAACAATTCTATTATAGTATTGAATGTGTAATGAATATCCGATGGAACTTTAGAGTTTGTGAAAATAAGAAGGGTTGAAAACCCTAAAACTTAATCAAATAGGGAAGGTTCTTTCTCGCTAAATGAAATGTAACAGTACATCAAGAATTTATGCACTTCTCACTGGCCCAAGTTAATGCACCAAACTAAACACAAAAACCCTGAAAAACTCAAATGAAATCGATACTTGATAGATTGGATAAGATCCGAAGATGTAAATGGAAAGAATGCCGATGGAGACAAGATGGGCGCACATGAGCAATCCTGTAAAGTAGATCCAAGAAACCTGTGATGTGCAAATCCTTGGTAGAAAAAGATAACGTTAGACGATATATGGGTGAACTGCCTAGAAAGCGGGTCCAAGAAGCAATGAGCTTCCTCGGTGGATGTCAGTTCACGTTTTCAATCAAGAATAAAGACATACATGATAAAAGATGTAAGCAAATATTTAGGTTTTCTGATTAAAAACAGCGAGATAGAATGTAGAACCCATAACAAAAATTGAAATAAAGTAGGAAACTATAAAAATAAAGCTGAAATTGTGTTACGAATTTCTCGTATCTTCTACTGATTGGTCGGCATCGATCGATCGATAGTGATTGACGTCATTTGTTTGGGTCGACATCGATCAGATAGTGATCAGTGTCGATTGTTTGGGTTAGCGTCAATTGTTTGGGTCAAAGATCAATCAAGTAGTGATTAGCGTCGATTGGACACACAGGTAGACAAAAGGCCAAAAAGTAAAAGAAGAAAGAAAACTAAGCAAAATGGATTAGACGTAAGACCAGATTACTGAAGATTGATCAGAAAGTAGAGATTGAAGATGGAAAAAGGGGATCTGAGGTAGAAATTGATGGATTCTAACCTAGAAACCAAAGAAAGGCCCGATCAGTGTCGATTTGGATAAACCAAAGATTGATTAAAGACTAATCAGATTTGATCGAGACTAGATCGGTGTTGATCGAAAGGAGATTACAAAAACTAACAAAGAAGAATACCTAAAAAATGCTTGATTGATGATTGATGATGACTAGGGTAGTTGTGGAGACCTGTAAGAGTTGTAGACATGCGGACAGAGTAACAATACACCTCTCATGGATTAAACTACACAAAACTCACTTTCTTTCTCTGATAATCTCTTTAATCACTTAGACAAAAGTAATCTCTAGGAAACCAACTCTTCTAAATCTAACCAAAGAGGATCTCAGGTTGTAAATTTATAATCAAGACTCGTGAGATAAAATCAGTGTCGTTCAAAAAATCAGCCTTCTTAAAAGAAATTGGCGTCGATCGAGAAATGATCGGCGCCGATCAGGGAACAGACTCCCAAAGTACCAAAAAGGAATGAATTTTGGGGATAATAGACGTATCCATCCTACTCAAATACGGGAAGAATCGATGCACGGTTCTAGGAGAGGAGAAATAGGTGGGAATAATGATACGGGAAGTTAGAAATTGATATGGGGTAGATAAGTAGTTGAAATAAATGTAAAAATAATAATTAAATAGTTAATATTTAATTATCCATGAGTGAAATATACTGGGTGAAATAAACTTAGGATATGCCTTTAAATTAAATATTTAAGTAAAACCCTAAGGGAGAAATGGTGATATAAAGATGCCCTGAGTTACCCGAGAGGATAAACGAACCTAGGGGACACTAAATTGGGTAACCAATTTTAGGTGTCTACATTTACCCCTTTTTGTTGAGTAACTTGTGATAAACAATGTCATGAGACAAAAACAAGGAATTGGAATATATGAAGAACAATAATGATGTGATCCCCCTCAAATTAGGGATGGGGTGGCCCCAAATAGGCCAACCAATCCTGAGTTTGAAAAAGGTAGATGAGAAAGAAGGATGCCCCAGTGAGATGTCTAGGGTAGATTTGATCATTGATGACGCACATAAAAAAACAAAAAAGGTAGCAACCTAAGGAACTCACATTGGTAGGGCAGACTAGATGGTCTTCATATGAGATGATGTAAGTGGCTATAGACTAGTGAGTTAAAGGTGACTGTAACATAGCAACAACTAAAGAGTGACACATTAGTAGGGAAAACTAGACGACCTTCGAACAAGACAAAATTAGTGCCTATAGACCCGCTATCTTTAGGTTGCAAAAACGTGAGTTACCCATGTACATGGAAGAACTCGGAATGGGTGATAACACCAAAAATATGTGCCAAAATGTGAAAATAAGGTCATAACAATGATCAAATAACCAAGCAAAGCATCAATGCGTAGACAAGAAGGATGAAGCGACGGCCTTGAGAGGATAGCCACCGTGGAAATAAATATATGGCCAACTGTTTCACCTGAATGTTTCATTCCTTTTAGAAACAGATAAGGGTTAGGGCTAGGAGGAATACCGTAGAATGTCGAGATGATGTGCACGCATCGTGAGAAAGATCGGGTGACTGCGAAGAACTCCTTTTTGTCTTGGAAGGACTACCTGCAAATAAGAACACAAGACCACAAGATTTTAATTAGACAATAAATGAGGAAACTGCCTTGGGCCTAGGAAATATAAAACTTCCTTTCGAAGGTGGTCGGTTCCCTGCTAATATGAATTAACACAAAAGATATATAAGATATCGATTAAATTGCTTTGTTGAACCGGGTAGGGAAAGGTGGTTATTGGTTATAGTCAAGTATAACCGATGTGGTTACCGATAACCGATGGCGGTTGCTTGATGACCGATATCGAGAGTCAGGACTTGAAGGTTAGTTGTTTTGTGGGGTGGTGGTGTTATTTGGTAGTTGTGTTATTTGTAGGGTCAGTATATAGATGATATTAGGAAATAGGGTGATGAGAGGTAGATGAATGACAGTTAGATGCAATGACATGTTGGGTAGTGGATCCAAGGATGGATTTGTGGGGACTTATGATTCAAAAAGTCGAAGAAATGTTATTAAAGAGGACATGCAAGATGGAACTTACTGATTATTCACGGAGATGCAAGTCCAAGAGCTCTGATGGCAAAGGCAGAACTGAGGTAGGATGGTCTGGCACACAATGATCAAATCAAATCAGCTGAGTATCACAGGGCTCTGGTATCCAGTTGCAGTCCTAGGCTTGCTCTCCCTTGCTGCTAACTCTCCTTGTCTCTTCACTTGTCTCTGCTTAGTCAAGTAAAGATCCGGGTTTTCTCGATCACCTCGATGCTCTTTCTTGATTCAAAGAATCCTTTTCTCTGATCCAAAAATGAAATTCCGATCCCTTGTTTTTGGTTTGGGGAGCCCATTTACAGGGAACCGATGGTGGTTACGTAACCGACGGTGGTCGAGTAGGAACCGCATCGGTAAGGAAAAAGTAGGCTATTTTTAGTAAAATCGCCCACCTTCCCGCTTTTTCCCGAGAGATCAGTTGCGGGTTTGGTCAAATGACTAGAAGGTCGGTTTTGGGTGCGAGAAAGGGGTTATTAGTTATGGGTGTAGGTGTAGACCAAGTTTTAGGTTTTAATTAGGTTAGTTTAGGATTAGGGCTAGGTCATGATGAGGTGGCAGGTGAGGTGATGGGGATTTATCAATTACAAGGTAATTAATAAATAATTGTGTAAGGTTTAGGTAATGAGGTTAGGTTGCGAAATGGGATGCGGGTCACAAGGGGTCATAAGACACAAATTTGGTGTCTACATTAGCCCCTTATTGTCGTGTAGCTTGTTTTGTAAAGCTGCGCGGACAATAATATGAAGTGGTTTCCATTGTTAAGGGTATAGGTAATCCCCCTCAAATCTATCACAGATTGAGAGAATGTGAAATCAGGGATAGGGTTGATAAAGGGTAAATGGTGTAGAGGGGATGGTAAGGTGGTGGGGTAGGTCCAAGGAAGTAGACGCATGTTGAAATGCAATCGTATGACTAGGGTACATGATTTGACGAGCAAACCAGCAGTGCATAGGCAAAGGTCGATAGTTTATCCAAACAAGGGTGATATAATCCTGGTATCCAAGGCATAGGAAGTAGCTCCAGGGTATATAACAGGTAAGGTACAGGAACGTTTAGGCGTGTTCGGCAGTACCAAATGGTTGGTTTGGTTGAGATAAACGTCACGGTCTAGGTCTAGGCAAAGTTGGTCGACAGATCAAGTCAAGGACCCTAATCATGCTAAAACACGAACAGGTGAGCTCGATTGAACAAAAGGTACAGGATGGATGGATAAAATAAAACGTTGATTGTGGGTATGGTATTGAAGTGATACGGCCGTGGGTCGGGCCAAGTTGTTAGGTTACAGCCTTGGGTCGGGCCGGATGGGTAGGGTGAGGCCTTGGGTCGGGCCAAATGGGTAGGTTGAGGCCTTGGGTTGGGCCAAATGGGTAGGTTGAGGCCTTGGGTCGGGCCAAATGGGTAGGGTGAGGCCTTGGGTCGAGGCCAAATGGGTAGGGTGAGGCCTTGGGTCGGGCCAAATGGGTAGGGCGAGGCCTTGGGTCGGGCCAAATGGGTAGGGCGAGGCCTTGGGTCGGGCCAAATAGGTAGGTTGAGGCCTTGGGTCGGGCCAAATGGGTAGGGCGAGGCCTTGGGTTGGGCCAAATGGGTAGGTTGAGGCCTTGGGTTAGGCCAAATAGGTTGTTTGCGGCCTTGGGTCGGGCCAAATAGGTTGGAGTGCGGCCTTGGGTCGGCCAAATGGTTAACAAGGGTTTGCAGAAAGGTAGATATTTGTGATGTTTGTGAGTCATGAGCGGAGGGACTAGAGGCTAGATACCTCCATGTGAGAGAGCGTATTCACATGTTATAGGAGAGATTGGCAGATCAGTGGGCGGTACCAATAGCCGTGGTACCTTTGAGGACAGGGAGGCCCGACGAGAGGCGTCGACGATCACGATCATCACCTGGTTCGGGATGAGGTGTGAGGGTCTAAGTAAATGTTATCGAGGTATAAGAATAAATAAGGATGCCGACCTGCGTGTCGATGATAGAGAAGATGTATTTGTTTAACATCTAAATAAAACTGAATATGTATGTTGATTTGAGTTATGATAATAATAAGAATGTTTTCGTTTTGTTTTGAAAAAAGGATAAAGAGGAATGTGATTAAATAGAAATACACCAAAAATATTTATATTTACCACACATGATAGGTTATGGTAGGGGATGGTCGAGCTAACCTTGGGAGACGCCATGTCTCCGAAGTGCTGCCTACATAGCCCATTGCACAAAGCAAGGAGGGGCCTCAGACCGATGTAGTTCTCCCTTAGGATCAGGGAGAGGTGAATTCAGGCAATTTGGTACGGTTTAGGCAATTGGTTGGTTGGTAAGAATATTGATATTAATATTGGTAAGGTAAGGTTGTTGGTGTCGGTAATGAATTGGTGATGTTGTAAAAGGTATAAGGGAAGCGAAAGTTAGCCTACCCAAGTAGAAGGGAACCATGTCCTGATTAAGATCAACACACAATCCTAGATGCGAGGCAAAGCGGAAAGAGTGCTCCGTAGGTGAAAAGAGCTAAACAAACCACACAACGTAGAATGAGCTTGAAGCCCTAGGTACCGTGCATAGACGAGAAGTCCATAGGTGAAAAGAGTTGTATGATCACAATATATCGGGTGTACGTTACGTCCCTTGAGTTGAAATAAATGGTGAGAGGTGAGGTGGATGATATAACTCGAGGTATGGAGAACTTATTACAAAGTGAGTGTTCTGACGAAAGAGAACCTACCCTAAATAGACAAGTCCATGACCCAAAAAGTTCTTTTGAATGAGGCTTTTATTTTACTGAATATAGACTGATCGATGCGGGAAGTCTACAAGGGATATTGATTGTGCTATTCTTGAGGTCTTCACGAAGCTGATCAATGCGAGAAGCTTCTGATAAAGGCTGATTGTGTATAGTTGTCCTTCAAGGAGCAGCGATCTATTTATAGTAGAAGAGATATGATTTTAGTGCATAGCTGTCCTTGGGGAGCATCTATATATAGAATAAGCATAAAGACAGTCTAATAATTTGGCATATATGTCCTTCGAGGGAACAGTCTATATATAATTTAGATAGCTAGATGTTCTTTTGGCATGAAGCATCTAGTTTGGTAGGAAGTTTGACTCAAGAAAATCCCATAAGAATACGGCTTATTTTAATACTTTGAAGTCATGGACTAGACTAAAAAGGGGAAGGCATCATTTAGGTGAGGTGAGAATCAAACTATGTGAGCTTGATTTTTATTATGAGGTGTAGGAAACGAAGTGCATGTGGTGGTATGTGAGCTCAAGGGACGAGCGGCAGGTAGATAAGAAGTGATATAACACTAAATTCAACAGTAGAATGGTCAAAGATGTTAAGACATTAAGACGTTTACCATTACTAGTAAGGTCGTTGTGGGAGTCTAAACCCCAGAGATTGTAAGATAGTCGTGAAATTGGTGATACCAAGTATCCTGCGCCAATAATAACCAAGGCGAAGGACACGTATTTATCACACAAACTATCTTGTTGGATGGGGTTGAGTAGGATGGGGCACAAAAGTTGTTGGACCATAAGCACGAATAATTCATCCTGAGTCGATATTTATCACACAAACTATCGGGGTTGATGAATTTGGAATTTGATTGAGGCTAAGCAAGCCATAGTATCGCAAATTTGTTAGTGGAGCGGGAATGGTTTGGATAGAATAGTGAGTAAATAAGGCTAGAAGTGAGTCCACGTAGTATTTTTACTTTTGAAGTTCCTCATTTTACATTGGTAGATGCCCATAACTTGATTGACTACCAATTGAGAGTTCACAAAAATATTGATAGATTTAATACCTAAGTGTATCGCAACTTGGAGACCCGAACAAGGGCCTCATATTCCACCGTATTATTATTAGTGCAAGGGAAATCAAGTCGGAATGAAAGAGGCATAGGCTCGGCTTCAAGAGGATGAGAACAACGCCAGCTCCTCCGCCGTGCTAAGCATTTAGATCCATCGAAGAAGAGGGTCATTTGATACGACTCTTCCCGAGGTAAATTGTTCCCTGGTAAAGGGGTTCCGTAAAGGGGCTTGTAAGTCTCGCGATGGTTTTTCCTTTGATTGATTTCTGGTGGACGAACTCAAGGTCGAGGTCGGCGAGGAGCATGAGCCATCGGGCGATGCATTGGTTTAGATGAGGTTTGGCATACATGTAATGGATGGGGTCCGTGTTGGTGATGACGAAAGTTTTGTGATTCAGAAGGTAGTGTCGGAGCTTGGTAGCCACGAATGATAGGGCTAGGCACAACTTTTCTACATGTGTATACCTAGTCTCATAATCCACCAAAGTACGACTTATATAATAAACGGCTTGTTCTCGATTTTCAGAGTCACGATGTGCAAGCATGGCCCCTACAGTGTGGTCAGTGGCGGAAAGGTAAAGGTAGAAAGGGCGGTTGTCTTGAGGTGGGATAAGCATGGGTGGCTGCGAGAGATAGGATTTGAGAGCTTCAAGGCTTGGTGACACTCCTCACTCCATTGAAAGGCAACGTTTTTTAAGAAGGTGATGAAAAGGGTGACATCGATCCGAGAGTTGGGAGATGAAAGCGTCGGATAGATTGTAACTTACCTTGTAAGCTATGCAATTGTTTGAGATTAGTAGGTGGGGGCATTTCTATGATAGCTTTGACTTTAGATGGATCAACCTCAATGCCATGCAAAGAGACGATAAAACCAAGAAGCTTTCCCGAAAGGACACCAAAGACACATTTCTTTGGTTGAAGATGGACAGAATATTGTAATAGGTGATCAAAAATAATGGTTAAAACATCGAGATGTTCACTGCGATGTTTAGACTTGCCAAGAAGATCGTCGATGTAATCTTCAAGGATAGTGTGCATAATGTCATGAAAAATGTAGGTCATAGCCCACTGATAGGTTGCACCAGCATTCTTAAGGCCAAATGGCATTACACGGTAACAGAAGGTTCCCCAAGGAGTTATGAAGGTAGTTTTGTGTTGATCGGCAGGGGCAACCAAAATTTGGTTGTATCCTGAAAAGCCATCCATGAGAGAAAGCATTTCATGACCCGCAGTGAGATCAACAAGTTGATCAATACTTGGGAGGGGGAAGTCATCCTTAGGGCAAGCGAGGTTAAGATCCCAGAAATCCGTGCATATCCGAAGTCCCCCCGTCGCTTTAGTGACAGGTACGATGTTAGAAATCCATTGAGGATAGTCAATAGGCAAGATGAAGGAAACAGAAAGAAGTCGTTGAAGCTCTTCTTTGACCAAGAGGGCAATGCGTGGATGCATTTTTCTCAGTTTTTGTTTGACTGGTTTGGAATCGGGGTTTAGAGTGATGTTATGGACGGCAATGGTAGGATCAATTCCTGGCATGTCAGCGTAAGACCACGCGAAAGCTTGGTTGCGAGCACGGAGGAAAGTAGTAAAGGCGACTTGTTCTGATGCGTTAAGGGATTGTCCAATCTTCACAATGTGAGGATCCTCCTCCGTGTGGATGTTGATTTCTATAGTAGATTCGTTCAGCATGGTTTGGGTTTCAGATGGTAAGGCTCGTTGAATATAAGAATCATCCGCGCCAAGGTAAGTGAGGATGGAGTCATCATCCTGACACTCAACAACATTAATCAAAGGCGAATCCTCTTCGATCATGTCTGGATACAGAAGGGGAAGAGAAGATGGGTCCTCATTATCACGTTGATAAGTGAGAGGACCTATGAAGATAGCATTTATGAAAAAAAAAAGTTAGGAGGGATAGATTCAGGGTCTATAGATTCTGTGGGTGATGATGGCAAAGTGGGTGATGATGGTTTGGTAGGGGTGACGTCATCTTCTTCCAGAATACAGCTGACACGAGGTGTCTCCTGTGTAGGTGTTTCAGGAAAACCGAGACCACTGCGATCATTGTGTTTGCGGGTAGTCACGGGAATGAGTGTATGTCGGCCTTGTTCGTAAAGACCAAAACCAAAGCCTTTCCAAGCACAGCGAGTCAAGAAGGTGAGGGCGAAACGACGATTTGTCAAGTATTGAAAATCGGATTGGAAGGGAACCACACCAAGAGGAGGTTCAGGGGTAATGGA
Organism: Taxus wallichiana var. yunnanensis; assembly: GCA_018340775.1. NCBI lineage: Eukaryota > Viridiplantae > Streptophyta > Pinopsida > Cupressales > Taxaceae > Taxus > Taxus wallichiana. Next base: position 136,455,145 of record CM031234.1, read on the forward strand.
GGATGCGTCAACACCCCCATACGTTAGGTTGGTGCGGCAATGGGGTGGTCCGTAAGAGATTACCTCCCCCACGTGACGGTCGTAGGTGGGATGTGCATGTAATTGTCCGTACTCCTGTGGGGTAGGGAAAGAACTAACGTTATATAGGCGGTACTCCCCCAGCGTAAGGCGTTGAAAAACATCTACTAAGGGGTCGGAGGTTGGGATGTTAGCTGCGGGAAGGGAAGTGGTTTTTGCGACGGTGGTTTCATCAGTTGAAGGCGTAGGCGCGGTTGAGGTGGATGGTTGAGGTACATTTGAAGAGGATGGTTGGGTTGAATGTATGGGTGTCTTGATTGGTATAAGCACATCGTTAGGGTGGTATAACATATTGCAGGTTTTAAAGGGGGGAGGATCAGCTTTTACGGTGTAGGACTTCCCCTCGTACTCAAATTTTATGCATCTATGTAATGTTGAGGGAACGCATCCCATGGCCCGGATCCAAGGACGACCCAGCAATATATTATATTGGAACTCTCCCTCAAGGACATAGAAGAGTTCGGGTAAAGTACGTGGTCCTACCCGAATGTTGAGGATCACGGTGCCTAAGGTAGAGGTAATAGCGTCATTGAATGACCGCAACATGATGGGGTTGGCACACATGTAGCTAGAAGGGATATTCATTTGTTGAAAAGCTTTTGAAGAGATGATGTTTAGGCTAGCACCCCCGTCAATCATAACATGACGTACACGAATGTCCCGGACGTAAGCTGAGATGAACAGGGCAGGGTCAGGATCTTCTGTACCAAAATCGACAATTTCATCTTCAGAGAAACTGACTGCAGCAGCTTGTGGTACAGAGACAGAAGTGGTTGGGGCGGTGGGTTGTTTGGTGAGAGAGGCAACGTGATTGGGTGTTAGAATGGAGGCAACGGGTAGGGTTTCATTAGGTAAGACCTCGATCCCCTGAAGAATTTCAACGAGAGCTTGTCGATGAGATTCAGAAGTCTGAATGAGATCATATAGTGTCATTTTTACGGGTGATTGGTGAAGCTGTTTGATCATGGCTCGATGGGCAGCTCCATTAGAGACGGGGTAAGCGGGTCCACGAATAACCACTTTGGGTGGTGGTGCAATCGGGATGTTGGACGGAGAAGGAGAGGACGCAGGTGTGCTTTCTTTCGCTTTCTCATTGTTTTTCTGTGCTCGAGTAGCAACACTAATCATATTAATCTCGTAGACCGGAGATGAAGAAGATGATTGGGATAAATCATGGTCTTCAAGAGGTGGGGTTGTAATAATGACAGATCTTGGTGAGGCGGGGACAGATGGTATAGGAGAGGGAATGGAAACTAAAGGTCTCTCCCTTCGTAAGTTGTCTTTCTTAACCTTTCTATCTGGGAGAGGTGACTGACGAAGGATGGTTTTTAAAGCTTTGCATCCCTCCACATCATGTCCTGGTGTGTGGTGATAAGCGCAGATCTTAGACTCATCATAACCTATAGGTTAAGGTTTAGACGGGTCATAAGGTCTAAGTGGGGGTAGGGAAATGGTCGCATTCTCTACTAACATAGCAAGGATTTTGGCGTAAGATCCTTTAAGTGGGTCAAAATTAGAAGAGGATGAGGGTATTGATTGCGCGGGTTTTGGTAATGTTTGGGCGTGGTTGGTTCGTATGGGTGGTGGTTTAGCCGAGGGGTGTTGACACGTGTTTTTCACTAAACGTGGTTTTTTGGTGCAGAATCTATATTGGATGATGAGGCCACAAAGATGGTGTGGTATCAGAAAACAACCACGGGAAATAGGAGTGACCGAAAACAAATATTTTGATGATGGAATTTGTTTAGGGTTGATAGGTGGACAGGATACGCGGAGTGATAATGTTGATATACCCTTTGATCCCTGTATGGGTGCAGAAGGCGTAGGTCATTTTGAAGAAAACGCAGGAGGTATGATATATTGGTGCAAGGTGGAAGGATGAGGTCCCAATATGGAAGGTAGGTATGATGATGATGGTTTTGAGTGTATCTCCTAAGTGGTGGGGCGGCTTTATTCTTGGACAAATCTAGTCGCTTAGGCGGGTGTGTTAGACTGGGTATTGGCGAGGTCCCAAGTGTAGGGGAAGATTTGGTTAGGTTGATAGAGGTGGATGGGATATTGAGTATAGATACGGGGGGTGAGAGTGAGGACATAGGCATTTTGAGTTTCTGTAAACACTTCGGGTATATGGTAGAGGTATCGGGATCGGTCATCTGCATTTGAGTAGAATAGGGAGTACTCAAATGTTCCCATAGGATTCGTCTATCTTCTCGAAGAATGATAGTCTTGTGTTTGAATTGTAAATTTTGTACGGAAGAAAGGTGGGTTGTGATTCCGGTCCACTTTGTGAGTGTGATATACGAGGGGGTAAATGAGGCAATCGTATCAATAGATTTCAAGAGGTCAACCGGTCGTTGAAAATATTTAGGCGATGAAGAACTAATAGGGGGAGGTCATGTTTGAGAGGGTTTGTCATGGTTAAAGAATTTGGTGATGTCGGTGCAAGAGATTTCTCGTCTAAGGATGTCAAAAGGAGTGGCGTACCTTCCTCTTGTGCAGCAAGAGGGGTAGAAGGGGAAATCTAGGAAATAGATAGATTAGATAACATCCGCTCGCAGTCTTGTAGGGATGTGGTATAAGAAGACTCATCGATGGGAAGAGAAGTCTAGGCAGTTAACTCCTTTATGGGGAAAGGAATGATTTTGCTTTGGCTTGATGGTGGTAAAGGAGGTTCGGGCTCCTGTGTTAGTGAAGAGGCTTGATTCAAAATTTTCTCGATAGAGGCTTTGGGCTGGGTATCAAAGACTGCATGGATCTCATGAACACTCTCCTCGGCTAAGATATCCTGGTTTACGTTGCTGTTGGAAGAGTGATTCGGGAATGGTTTGTTAAAGATTTTCAAATTTCGGTTGGCAGGGGCATTAGGATTATCGAGGGTTATATCCCCTGTGTCAACCATTTCCTGCACTATGTTTTTCAACATCTTGCAGTTCTCATGACTGTGTCCCTTCACGCGGTGGAAGTTACAGAAGTCATTTTCTTTGTACCAGGAAGGTATGGCGCGAGTGGAATCAAACCCGGAATGAGGTTTAACAGGAGGTAATGTAATGGCTCCTGCTTTGAGCAATTTTTCCAATATCACACCATATGTTTCTCCCAAGGGAGTGTAGTTGATGGGCTCGGCTTTGTACTTATAGGTGGTTTTTGGTGGAGTATTGGACGGCGCTTGAGATTTGACCATCACCGCGTGGACAGCTCCTTTTGATTTAGAAGAAGTGGACGCGTGAGGAGTGGTGGTATTTGGTTTATTGGTAGAATCAGGAGTTCGGAAATTGGGGTTTTTGTTACGCAACCGCAATTTCTCTTCCTCTAAGGCTCGAATCTCTAGTTTTCGAGCCATAGTAAAGGCTTCATCGAATGTACGGAAAGTTTGAATTTGGAGAGTAGGAGAAATGTGCTTAGCACATGCCCGCGTGAAAAGTTCGATAAGTTCAGTCTGAGGCAAGGCATATGTAAGTTGGTTGATAAGGCCGCGCCATCGTCCGACGAAATCTGCGATAGATTCGTCTTCGAATTGTCGAATGGCATAAAGGTCGGTGATGGATACTTTCTTAGCAATGTTAATGGAGAAGTGATCCAAGAAATATTGGGCTAGTTGGTTAAAAGAGAAGATTGAGTGCTGGGTTAAAGCCTTTGTACCACTCTCAAGGCGGGTCCTGATAAGGACATGGGAAAGGTGCAGAGTAATAAGGCATCATCATGGGCAATCAAATAACAAGCATGTCTAAATGATCGCAAGTGTTGTTGAGGGTCCTCTTTACTGTTAAAACGGGTAAATTTTGGTAACTCCCATTGAGGAGGATATGAATGAAGGGGGACAGAAGGGTGAATGGGCTCCCGAAAAACTTGCTCGTATGTCAAGGCGCTACGACTTCCTGAAACAGAAGCCTCCAGGTTTTGCATTTTGTCCATCATTTGTTTAATTAGATCAGTAGTTGGATGAGATGATGGTGTGGTTGTGGTAAACGGAGGCAAATTGGGCCAAGGACCACCGCTAGACCCTGGTGGGGTTAATTGTTGATAAGGTGTGGAGGATGAATATGTTGAGGCAACCGAATAGGGATGTCCCATATAGGATGTTGAGGTCACTGGATACGTGTATGGGAATGAAAAGGTAGGCGGAGCTTGAGAAGGAAAGCTCGTGTGGATAGGTGGCAGAGAGCAAGTCATGAACAGAGCAGTCTGCAAGAGAGATGAGGTAGGGGTCGGGCGGTAATGATATGTGGGGTCCGAGGTTAACCAACGTAAAGCCAATCTGAGTCATATGAACCTCTGAAGCCATCGGATTGGGAGACGGGGCTAGAGATGCAGGAAGCAAGGCGGTATTATTAGGCGGAGTGGGAGCTAAATGAGCAGCTATACTAATAGGCATACCAACAAGGAGCTGACCATCAGGTGTACGGTCAGGGGTATGAGACAAATAGTATTATACAGCGCTAGAATTAGCATCCAGAAACTTGGCGAAGTCCTTATCTCCCACAGGAATTTTAGGAACCTCACTGGTATCCGTAGGATTCCCACAGAATGTGAAGGGGGTGATTCAGGCAAAGAAACAGAGCAAGCATGTGAAACCATGGCGGCGGCTTGCTTTCGAGTGATAACAACCATGGACAGGAGTTCACAGTAGGGTTTCAATCTGTCAGGAATAGAAACAAACTCAGACTGGTAAAATTGGTAGGTTGCTGGTTTGTCAGGAATTGGAAAAGACAGTAACCGATATCGGTCTAGTAACCGATGTCGGTTATACTATAGCCGACGTCGGTCAGGTAACCGATGTCGGTGTAAGAAGTCTGGGCTAACAAGATATAAAAAGGCTGCTAATTTGATTTTTAACAACGTTTAGTATACTTGTCCAATTATTGATCACAGAAGACAGAGTATGAGAAAGAAAACAGAACTAAAAACAAGCAAGATGCACACGCAAATCCAGAGATTAACCCTAGGGTTAATTTTAATTATCGTGGGCTTATGCCTTTAGACGTAGAATGATGTCAGAATCCTAAACAAGAGACTTAGGGGAAATGTCAAGTTGTTTTGGCTTATAAGGTTACCTCAATCGGGCGGAGGAATACCGCGGAAAAAGGGGGATGTTTGAGCTGTTGTGTTAATTGTGAAGTGATTCGGTATGTGTTGTGCAGTGAATGTAAGATTAATTTCCTGTCAATACCGTGGATATCACCCCCACGTGTACGACCTGTTACTTAATCTACGTTCACTAGAATTGAAAAACAACAAGCAGGAATGCAATGCACGTGTTTTAAACCCAAATCAAAAATTATGTTCGATGAAGCAAGAGAGATGACTTTCACTAATGCGAAACTAGGAAAGCAAGACAAATTCTTTACGAAATATATAACAAAAGCAGCAACAGCAAGTATGCTTCCTAAAATGAAAATAAGCAAGAGAAACAGAAACCCAAGATGGGTCCCACCGGGCGTGCCAAAATGTTTCACTCCTTTTAGAAACAGATAAGGGTTGGGGCTAGGAGGAATACCTGTAGAATGTCGAGATGATGTGCGCGTACCGTAGAGAAAGATCAGGCTGACTGCGAAGAACTCCTTTTTGTCTTGGAAGGACTACCTGCAAATAAGAACACAAGACCACAAGATTTTAATTAGACAATAAATGAGGAAACTGCCTTGGGCCCAGGAAATATAAAACTTCCTTTCGAAGGTGGTCAGTTCCCCTGCTAATATGAATTAACACAAAAGACTATAAGATATCAATTAAATTGCTTTGTTGAACTGGGTAGGGGAAAGGCTGGTTATTGGTTATAGTCAGTATAACCGATGCCGGTTACTGATAACCGATGGCGGTTACTGATGACCGATATCGGTAGAGTCTAGGATCTGAAGGTTAGTTGTTTTGTGGGGTGGTGGTGTTATTTGGTAGTTGTGTTATTTGTAGGGCTGTATATAGGTGATATTAGGAAATAGGGTGATGAGAGGTAGATGAATGACAGTTAGATGCAATGACACGTTGGGTAGTGGATCCAAGAATGGATTTGTGGGGACTTATGATTCAAAAAGTCAAAGAAATGTTATTAAAGAGGACATGCAAGATGTAACTTACTGATTATTCACAGAGATGCAGGTCCAAGAGCTCTGATGGCAAAGGCAGAACTGAGGTAGGATGGTCTGGCACATAGCAAATCAAATCAGCTGAGTATCACAGGGCTCTGGTATCCAATTGCAGTCCTGGGCTTGCTCTCCTTTGCTGCTAACTCTCCTTGTCTCTTCACTTGTCTCTGCTCAGTCAAGTAAAGATCCAGGTTTTCTTGATCGCTCCTGATGCTCTTTCTTGATTCAAAGAATCCTTTTCTCTGATCCAAAAATGAAATTCCGATCCCTTGTTTTTGGTTTGGGGAGCCCATTTATAGGGAACCGATGCCGGTTACGTAACCAATGGCGGTCGAGTAGGAACCGGCATCGGTAAGGAAAAAGTAGGCTATTTTTAGTAAAATCGCCCACCTTCCCTGCTTTTCTCCCGAGAGATCAGTTGCGGGTTTGGTCAAATGACTAGAAGGTCGGTTTTGGGTGCGAGAAAGGGGTTATTAGTTATGGGTGTAGGTGTAGACCAAGTTTTAGGTTTTAATTAGGTTAGTTTAGGATTAGGGCTAGGTCATGATGAGGTGGCAAAATGAGGTGGCAGGTGAGGTGATGGGGATTTATCAATTACAAGGTAATTAATAAATAATTGTGTAAGGTTTAGGTAATGAGGTTAGGTTGCGAAATGGGATGCGGGTCACAAGGGGTCGTAAGACACAAATTTGGTGTCTACTGACCACTATAGTGGACTTTGTAATAGAAGCACCTTTGTCAGGACTAGGAAAAATAGGTGTGCTATGGGTGGCACATGCGTAAGACAGGAGAACATATGAGGATGAAGTGAATCCTAGTGGGACCAGAGGATGAAATATATCAAAATATCCTTGATTAGTGCCGATGGGATCCAATTGGTGTCAATTACCCCTAATCGACGTCGACCACAAAAAATTTTCACTCGGAATGTTTCATTCCTTTTAGAAAGAGATAAAGGTTGGGGCTAGGAGGAATACCGTAGAATGTCGAGATGATGTGCGCGTCATCAGAGAAAGATCAGCCGACTGCGAAGAACTCCTTTTTGTCTTGGAAGGACTACTGATTATTCACGGAGATGCAGGTTCGGGAGCTCATGGCAAAGGCGTAACCGAGGTAGGATGGTCGGCACACAGCGAGATCAAATCAGCCGAGTATCACAGTGGCTCAGTATCTAGTTGCGATCCTGGGGTTGCTCTCTCCTTCGCTAACTCTCCTTGTCTCTTCACTTGTCTCTGCTCAGTCAAGTAAAGATCCAGGTTTTCTCGATCACTCCCGATGCTCTTTCTTGATTCAAAGAATCCTTTTCTCCGATCCAAAACGAAATTCCGATCCCTTGTTTTTGTTTGGGGAGCCCATTTACAGGGAACCGATGGCGGTTACATAACCGACGGTGGTCGAGTAGGAACCGGCATCGGTAAGGAAAAAGTAGGCTATTTTTAGTAAAATCGCCCACCTTCCCTGCTTTTCTCCCGAGAGATCATTGCCATGGTTTGGTCAAATGACTAGAAGGTCGGTTTTGGGTGTGAGAAAGGGGTCATTAGTTATGGGTGTAGGTGTAGACCAAGTTTTAGGTTTTAATTAGGTTAGTTTAGGATTAGGGCTAGGTCATGATGAGGTGGCAAAATGAGGTGGCAGGTGAGGTGATGGGGATTTATCAATTACAAGGTAATTAATAAATAATTGTGTAAGGTTTAGGTAATGAGGTTAGGTTGCGAAATGGGATGCGGGTCACAAGGGGTCGTAAGACACAAATTTGGTGTCTACACCACTATAGTGGACTTTGTAATAGAAGCACCGTCGGACTAGGAAAAATAGGTGTGCTATGGGTGGCACATGCGTAAAGACAGAGAACATATGAGGATGAAGTGAATCCTAGTGGGACCGAGAGGATGAAATATATCAAAATATCCCTAATTAGTGCCGATGGGATCCAATTGGCGTCAATTACCCCTAATCGACGTCGACCACCCCTAATCGACGTCGACCACAAAAATATTTCACTCGGAATGTTTCGTTCCTTTTAGAAACAGATAAGGGTTGGGGCTAGGAGGAATACCTGTAGAATGTCGAGATGATGTGCGCGTACCGTAGAGAAAGATCAGGCTGACTGCGAAGAACTCCTTTTTGTCTTGGAAGGACTACGATTATTCACGGAGATGCGAGTTCAAGAGCTCGATAAAGCAAAGGCAAACCGAGGTAGGATGGTCGGCACACAGCAGATCAAATCAGCCTAAGTATCACAGTGGCTGCAGTATCTAGTTGCGATCCTGGGGTTGCTCTCCCCTTCTGCTAACTCTCCTTGTCTCTTCACTGTCTCTCGCTTAGTCAAGTAAAGATCCGTGCTTCTCGATCACTCCCGATGCTCTTTCTTGATTCAAAGAATCCTTTTCTCCGATCAAAAATGAAATTCCGATCCCTTGTTTTTGGTTTGGGAGCCCATTTACTGAGGAACCGATGGCGGTTACGTAACCGACGGTGGTCGAGTAGAACTAGCATCGGTAAGGAAAAAGTAGGCTATTTTTAGTAAAATCGCCCACCTTCCCGCTTTTCTCCGAGAGATTAGTTGCATGGGTTTGGACAAATGACTAGAAGGTTGGTTTTAAAAGTGCGAGAAAGGGGTTATTAGTTATGGGTGTAGGTGTAGACCAAGTTTTAGGTTTTAATTAGGTTAGTTTAGGATTAGGGCTAGGTCATGATGAGGTGGCAAAATGAGGTGGCAGGTGAGGTGATGGGGATTTATCAATTACAAGGTAATTAATAAATAATTGTGTAAGGTTTAGGTAATGAGGTTAGGTTGCGAAATGGGATGCGGGACACAAGGGGTCGTAAGACACAAATTTGGTGTCTACAGCCACTATAGTGGACTTTGTAATAGAAGCACCTTTAATCGACTAGGAAAAATAGGTGTGCTATGGGTGGCACATGCGTAAGACAGGAGAACATGTGAGGATGAAGTGAATCCTAGTGGGACCAGAGGATGAAATATATCAAAATATCCCCGATCAGTGCCGATGGGATCCAATTGGCGTCGATTACCCCTAATCGACGTCGACCACAAAATTGGTGCTGATCAAAATAATCGGTGCCGACAGCTCCGAAAAGCTATAAGTATAGAAAATATGAATGGTAACAATTCATTTGCACTGCGACGATTGATTTAGAAAGAGTCAAAAATTGAATTTGAGCAACATGGAAGCCTCTAGAAGCTGGTCAGAAGAGGAAGAGGACACGACCAGGGGTAAGTGAGCCTTCCTTAGCTTCGTACATTTATTGTTTTGTTTTTTTTTATGTTTTTTGTAGTATGAGGCAAGAGGGATTTTTAGCACTCTGCCTTGTAATCGACGTCGATTAAAAAAATTGGTGCCGATTAGAAATCAATCGGTGCCAATTGGAAAAAGTCGGTCTTGATTGAAAAAAGTGACATTTATTTATTTTTGAGAAAGATTTTGATGAAAATTTAATGATGTGGATTTTGATAAATATCAAACTAATGATGATGTTTTGATATCATGCAGGCACGAGAGGTCTTACACATGCGGGATGCTATTCTCAACCTAATGGAGACCATATCGCAAATGTGATAGATCGAGTGGCACCATCTAGAGTTATCCAGACTAGGGGGTTTTTATTATTATAGGTGGGTACCCTAAGATGTGGAGCTCATGTGAGCATTGGTGCAACAGTGGGATAGCCAGACCTACACATTTTGGTTTCGAGATGGGTGAGATGACCATCACCCATGAGGAAATCTATAGGATCCTCAGGTTACCGATTATAGGGGACCTGATAGAGATCACCCCATGAGAGCAGCAGAGGAGGGCCCTGGTATGATTATATGGGGACAGGTAGATGATGCAGAGATAGTGTCAGGGTTGTGAGGATAGCCTCACAATAGTACCGACAGGATGACCCCAGGAGTAGATTGATAGCCCTGATCTAGATGGCTATCTCCTACTATGCATTACCAGATTCTAGAGGTGGATGATTCCCACTACTCCTGCTTGACTGTGTCTACGATATCCTAGAGTTCATGTAGGTGTTTACATTTGCTAATGCATTACTAGCACAAGATATATCACGAGCTATGGATGTATACCACAGCAGTGGACTGGGATAGATGTGAGTTTTGTGCTCCATTGTTGGGCATATGAGCATATATCAGTGATCAAGCCATCTGGGCTTCCATGGATGCCAGGAGTAGAGGGATCCCTTGAGTATGGATTTGACGATGGTGGGTAGACATGGCCCCAGGAGATACAGGGAGATCCGTAGAGTGGTATTCAGAGAGATTCAGGACTCTAACACCAGCACAGGTGATATGGAGACCATACAGGTCTATCTGATATGGGCTGATAGACACCCATCCGGTGGAGCCGAGACATGCGCAGTAGGTAATCGGGGGTCGCAGGCAGAGCTCTTAGAGCGAGTCCCGTTTATACGGGTGATGAGGTAGTTTGGGTTGATTTAGATCATCCCGACTATATATACACCATACGACGGGATAGTAGGGAGATAGACCTACCTATACTGATCCCAATAGATCCACTCAGGGAGGCCCCACCTCCCACAAATGATGATGATGATGGCTACAAGGCATGGTACCACACAAAGCTGCCATGACATCTCCCAGTAGCTACAAAGGCAGGCGAGGAGGATCTAGCAGCGCTAGAGAGACTTGAGGGAGAGCATGCTACCTTGACATAGACACACTAGGATTCCCTCAAGGAGATTAGGACTTTGACAGAGGAGAGGGACACCATGATATAGGAGAGAGACAGGCTGTCAAGAGCTTGAGATACAACGATCCAGAGAGAGATCACTATCACAGGCATAGGGAGGCCCTCAAGGCCAAATATGGTGATACAGGCACCACCTCAGAGTTAGGGGCATAGGGTGTAGTAGCAAGAGGACCACCACCAAGTAGCAGCACCATTATAAGCACCTGGTATGGTGAGTTTGAGTACCTATCAGGATCTCCTTTCGAGGTGATATATTATGAGGATGCCTTGATATAGCACGCCCGAATGTGCCTTGGTATGGAGTGAGGAGGAGGACAAGTGACAACTACTGCTGGCGGTGCCTCAGAGGGTGCGAGCACCAGAGGAGATCGAGGAGGTGGCAAGGCCATGGCAGCGGGCATCTCCAGCTCTATAGGAGATGGTCAGGAGAGACAGCCCGAGACCTGAGGAGGGAGGAGGAGATAGTGTTTTCCACCTATCCGATTTTACCATATAGATGTGATATTTTGTAGATATATACTGATGTAGCCTCAAGTTGAAGGTATTTTTGGATACGATATATATATGGCTTGATTGGAAGCCACACATTCTTTTGTATAGATAGATATATGTATATATATTCATCATTTTGTGTCATGTGATTGGATTCATGCATTTAATTTCGATAGATATGGATAGATGTTTTGTAATTTTGATGGATATAGATGAATGTTATAAATGATAGATGAATAGATGTGATTTGATTGATTTGTCATGGATAAATGGTTGATTAAATTAACATGTTTAAGATGTCAATTCAATTAAATGATATAGATAGATGGATTCACATGTGTTTTTAATACATGCTTTTTTGATGACATTATATGAGATGAATAAGATGAGCATAGATAGATGATAGACTTGATTGAGTAAATTAACATGTTAAATGTCAATTTAACTGGATGAACAACAAATAAACATGGGAAATGTATTTTGTGAAAGAAAGTGATGTAATGATATTATCCCTTAGAAATAAAAATCACTACACCTAGATAGGAAAAATAATGATAAGTTAGGCCCCTAACCGACCATAAATAGAGACCTTGATGGTAAATTGAAAGACAATGCACACAAGGCCATAGATGCAGATAAAACAAACCTGACACTAGTTAGTCGCAAACCAGATCTAGGAGGTAGATAAGGATGAGAGATAAGTATACATCTCATCAGAACACATGAAGGATTAAATATGTGCCCATATGGGGAAAATAGGATCTCCATATGATCAAAAAGGTCTCATATCACAGCTTCATGATTTTTTCTTTTGATAGAAAAGCAAACTGATCGATGTGGGAAGTTTGCTAGATATAGAAAGACTGATCGATATAGGAAGTCTTTCAGAGATGCTAAAAAGTGAACAAACTGGCCAATAGAGGAAGTTTGTTACTGCAAAGGCTGAAAATTCCATAAAACAAACAACCGTCCTTCAAGGGAGTGGTCTGTATTTTTATTTTGATGATAGCCATCCTTCGAGGAATGGTCTATATTTTTTATTTTATTTGATAAGGCACAAATAGCTGTCCTTCAAGGGATCAGTCTATCTTTTGGGACTAGGATAGCATCTCCCATTTTTTTAGCTTTGGAAGAAGCTGAGTTTAGACCAGATAGATCAGATAGAGGGGAATAAAACATATATAAGCACGTACTCATGCCCCTAAGTAGATTTGATCAAGATGAATACCTAGGGTAGATGAAGTAGTGATTAGGGTATTCTTACCATGAGAAGGAACAAATTTGTAAGGAAAATGCCATGAGTAGAGCTGGTACTCATATTTAAGGTATTAAAGACATAACACAAAGAACCACATAGTTCCAAGTCACTACGAAATGCATGACTGGTTGTAGATGGATGAAAAGATCTATTTTGCAACTAAGATCATGTAAGATAGATTTTAATAGTAGAAGGGCCTTAGATGCAAAGCATTAAGAGGCTCCATTTCAGGTATACCATCCATGGAAGACAGGTGATAAGCCCCAAACCCATACTTATGAGTGATAACGTATGGTCCCATCCAATTAGGAGCAAACTTACCACATTGACTCTGTTCCAGAGTAGTAACATTTTGGTTTTCTTTAAGAACAAGAACACCAACTTGGAAGTCACATTGCTACAAAATCTTGTTATAAGCATGCTTGACATGCTCAAGATAGACTTGATGATGTTTAAGAGCATTAACACAACGTTCATCTAACAACTCAAGCTGTGCTAAATGGTTTTGATGATAGTCCTCATCAAAGACAAACTCTCTGAGAGAGACGCAAAGAGAGGGAATCTAGACTTCCAAAGGAAGGATAGCCTCAGACCCATAGACGAGAGAGAAAGGAGTAGCACCAGTAGGGGTATGAATGCTAGTCTAATAAGCCTAGAGAGTAAAAGAGATGTGTAAGTGCCAATCCCTACCAACTCGACTAGTTACCTTTGTGAGGATATTACGTAAAGTTTTATTAGAAGCCTCAGCTTGGCTGTTAGATTGTGGATAGTATGGAGAAGAAAAGATGAGTTTAATATTGAAAGTATCGGAAAGGTTTTGTAAATATTTATTTTTGAAGGACTTTCCATTGTCCATAACTTAGTTTATGAGGAACACCAAAGCGAAAAATGATGTGTTGATAGACAAAATCAACAATAGGTTTAGCTTTGGTCGATGAAAGAGGAATAGCCTCCACCCATTTAGTGAAGTATTATGTGGCAGTAATGATAGAGTGATGTCACTGCGAAGAGTGTGGATTGATGAGGCCAACGAGATCAAGACCCCATTGTGAAAAAGGCCACAAATCCACTACAGGTTGCAAGGCCTAACTAGGGATATGTGTGAGATTAGCGTGTTGTTGACACTTGACACATTTCTTGACATAGTCGCAACAGTCTTGATTAAGAGAAGGCCAATAATAGCCTAAACGTAGGATGCACTTAGCCATGACCAAACCACCAAAGTGTCCACCACAGATACTGTCGTGGACCTCCTGAATGGCTTTAGATGATTTAGGGGTTTTGAGGCACCAAAGAAAAATACCATCAAAGCCATGTTTGTAAAGGATTCCACCCAGAATAGTATAGTAGTTTGTGTGTTGGATAAAATATCTTCTACCATTGGAAGTTAGATCTAGAGGGAGCACTGAATAGGATAAATAATAAAAAATGTGTTGATACCACTCATCTTAAGTGTCGGTCGTGATGGCATTGATTGAAGTCAACTGCCTAAGATGAGATGGTTGGTCTAAATGCTGAAAAACCACATAAAGTCACGAGTCTTGATGAAATGTGGAATAAGGGAGGCCAAAGAATCCATCGTATTCGTGAATCGGTTTGCAATGCAAGGAATATCTTGGATAGTAAATTTATCAAAAGTTTGAAGCTAAAACAGAACAATATCATGATATTTTTGAAGGATATCATTTTTGCGATAGACTCTAGTGACTTGATTAACGATGAGCTCGAGTCACAAAAGATGTCGATATGGTGAGTGCTTTGAGATTAATGACATTCTCGAAAACCTAAAACGAGAGCTTCATATTCAGCCATATTATTGGTACATTCAAAGTTAAGCTTGTGTGTGTGACAGGATAGGTGCACCCTAAGGAGGAATCATAACAAAACCTGCACCTCCCCTTGTTGACACTTGGACCCATCAAAGAAGAGTTTTACTTTAAATGGAGACAGATCAAAATCGATTTGTTAGATGTACTCATCTGGGAATTGAGTGAGGGGGACTTGAGTGTCCGGAAGAGGAGTATCAGCTAATTGATCCGCAATGACCTGACCCTTGATAGATTTTTGTGAGATGAACTCGAGGTCAAACTCTGTCATGAGCATGAGCCAATGAGTGATATGATCATTGTGATAAGGTTTCACATGCATTTTCTTGAGTGGATTGACACTTGTAACAATGTAGGTTTTGTGATTAAGGAGGTAATGACAAAGTTTAGAAGTTGCAAAGAAGAGAGAACAACATAGTTTTTCAGCTTCAGAATAACGTGTTTCATACTCATGAAGAGTGCTACTGATATGATAGACGGACTGTTCTTTACCATTAGTGTCCCGATGTGAGATCATGGCTCCCAAAGCATGGTCAGTCATAGAAATATAAATATAGAATGGTTCCCCCTCATGTGGAGGTGTAAGCACAGGTGGAGAAAGAAGATAAACTTTGAGATCATCAAAGTATTTTTGAAATGCTCATCCCATTCAAAATGAACATTTTTATGGAGGAGATGATGAAAAGGTTGACAACGGTCTGAAAGTTGTGAGATAAAATGATGCACTAATTGAAGGTGTCCTTGAAGACCATGGAGCTGCTTTAAGTTGGAAGGGGAGGCATCTCGAGGATAGCCTTTATTTTTGTGGGATTGACTTCAATGCCCCTAATAGAAATGATAAAGCCTAAGAGTTTACCAGTGAGAATGCCAAACACACATTTAGATGGATTTAGGTGAAGACAAAAATGAATGAGTCTCTCAAAGAGAGGTGCAAGGATGAGAAGATGATCCTGATGGCATTTGGACTTACCGAGGAGGTCTTCAACGTAATCTTCTATATTTTAGTGTAAGAGGTCATGGAAGATGTAGGTCATTGCATATTGATAAGTTTCTCCTGCATTGTTAAGAACAAAGGGCATGACACGATAACAAAAATTCCCCAAGGAGTTATGAAGGAAGTCTTATGCTCATCCTTTGGTGTGATGAGAATTTGATTATACCCAGAGAAACCATCCATCAGAGAAAGCATCTCGTGACCTACAGTTAAATCCATGAGTTGATCGATATTAGGTAGAGGGAAATCATCTTTCGGACAAGCGAGATTAAGATCCCGAGAAGTCGGTGAAAATTTGAATTTTCCTAGTAGATTTGGTTACTAGTACTACATTTGAAACCCATTGTGGATAGTCAATGGGTTGGATGAAGTTGGTGGAAAGCAAGCGCTACAACTCTTATTTGACAAGGAGAGATACACGAGGATGCATCTTACATAGTTTTTGTTTAACTAGTTTGATGTTTGGAAGAGTAACGATATTGTGGACTATGATATTAGGATTGAGGCCTGTCATATCTTCATATGACCAAGAAAATGCTTGGTGATGGTGGGAAAGAAAGAAGGTGAAGTCTCCTAACTCATGTGGGTTAAGAGATTGGCCAACCTTAATGATGCGAGGGTCTTCAGAAGTCCCTATATTAAGGTCAACAGTGGCTTCATTGAGAAGTGTAGATGTGTCAGAAGGAATGGTTTTAGGAAGATAAGAATCCTCTGCCCCAGATAGGTAAGGATAGAATCATCATCTCGCATAGTGGATAATATTGATAGTGGAAGAGTCATCTCCAACTATTTCAGGGAAGACTAATGGTATGGAAGTGGATTTTCCATTAGTCTTATAGGTTAGTAGACCTAAGGAAATGGTATTGACTAAAAAAAGTTAGGTGGGATGGAAATGGTGTCATCCACATCAAGTGATGCTTCGACCTGATGGGAGAAGATGGTTCCTCAATGGAAAGAGGCTCATCGAGAATGGTGATGGTGGCTTTCAAGAGAGGTTTGAACCCTAAACCAAATTTTTGATGTGGTTTAAGAGTTGGAATAGATGTGAGGTCATGCACACCCTGTTCATACTTTCCCTGTGACAAAACCTTTCCACGTAAATTGATATAGATAAGTTTTTGTGAAAGTGGGATTTTGTAGACAATTAAACCCCTGAAAAGTAGGGTTTGGCCCTAGGAGGAGAATTCGGATGATATTGAGGTGTATCAAGACCACCGTAGATGAATTTAGTCTGTTGATTGGGTAGTCAATGGTGATAATGTGGCAAAGATCTCGCTGATATTCAGTTATTTATCCGGCCTACCATACTCATTAGGTTTGAGATGGGTGTCAAAAGAGAGAAGCGGAAGCTCTCCTAGCGAAAAACGTTGCAATGTTTCTTCTATATTTTGTAGATCTGGTAGTTTTGTTGTAGGTATGGAAGATGATGAAGCCTCTTCAGGAAAACAAGCATTCTCCTTTGGAGGGACAGACCCTGTGGTCATGTCACATTGTGTGGATGGAAAAGGGTCTCCTGGATGAGTATAGATTTTTCCCTCATACTGATATTTTATGCATTGATGGAGGGTTGATGGGATGCAATGCATTATATGAATCCAGGAGCATCCGAGGATCATATTGTAGTGGAATTTCCCTTCAACAATGTAAAAAAGCTCGTGAAGCAATTTCTTGCCTACCCGAATGGGCAGGACCATAGTTCCTAAAGTAACCACCAGCTGATCATTAAATGATCAAAGGGTGAAAGGTGGTGGGGACACTACGTTCTTTGGTAACTTAAGTTGCTCAAATGTGTGGGAGGAAATGACATTGAGTGCAGCACCACTATCAATCATAGTGCATTTTAATGTAGTGTTATTGATTTGAACTATGATAAAGAGAGGAGCCTCTAAATCCTCAAAAGAAAGGGGAGGAATTTTAGAATCCTTGAAGGAGATGGTGGTTGATGGTCTATTCAATCCAACAACCATCTTGAAAGGTTGGGGCTCATCTAAATTCACTATGATATGGTATAGATTATCAATCAGATACTAGCGATGTTGGGGAGATGATTGAATGAGGTCAAAAAGAGACATTTTGTCGAGCATGGGTGAGTTATTTCATAACACTCTCCTCAACTGACACGGGAATCTAAGCCCGAGGTGAAGCATGAATAGAGACCCGAGGTCTTAGGGCTGATGAGGAAGGAGGAACTCCTTCGGGGCCTGAGAAATGATGACCCGTGGTCGAGAGGCTATAGAAGATGATGGATTATCATACTATTGTGCTCTAGTGGCGATATGAATTGTGTCGATTTGAGAAGGTGGAAGATTATCCGTGAGTGGTATCAATAGAATTAGAGGCCTAAGTAGACCATTCAGGCTCAGATGTAGTTGGGATGACAGGAGACACTTGTTCCTCCTCTTCTTCCAGTAGAAGATCACTTTCTTCCAAGAGGTTGTTAATGACAGATTGAAGGGCTTTACATCCCTTAGTGTCATGACCTGGAGTGCGATGGTAAGCACAAATCAAATCAGAGTTGAACCATGAAGGTTTTACTCCTTTGGGATTATAGGGTTTGATTGGAGGAAGAGATATAGATGAAGATTGGATAAGTTGGTGAAGGATTTCAGTATAGAATCCGGTAGATGAAGATGTGGACAGAGGTGACGAAGGCACCTCTTTAATCTTAATAGACTGCCGAGGTAAAAGAACTTGCATATCTGGTTTGATAGTCTTTTTAGAGACTGTTTTGCTTTTCTAGACATTGGGAGAAGAAACCTTAGGTGCTTGATATGGAAGAAAGTGAGGCAAGATTGATTTTTTGGAGGAGGAGCTCCTAAGATAGATTTTGAAGATGACGAAGACGTGACAAGTGTTTTGGTCTTCGAAGATGAAGAAGGCTACTTGGCGAAATAGATGATGATTTAGATAAGACTGATTTAGATGGGGGAGGAGCTCCCAAAATATATCTGATAGGAGGCACAAAGGGTGCCTTGGATTTTGGTGATGAAGATGATGGTTCTGATAAAAGAGGTGATGCCTTTCAGTGGGTAAATCCCCTTTACGAGGCATTGGTGAAGATGGTGTTGTAGAAGAAGACATCTTTTCAGTGGATAAATCCAATCTTTTATGAGGCGCAAAGAGGGATTTTTGAGGGAAAGCACCAAGAGTTTTGATGGTCCGAAATATTGGTTTTCCCTTTTTAGGGATGGTGACAACTTCGACCGCATAAGGTGATTGTAACCATTTTGGAGGAAGTAAAGGAGATGATACCGATGATTTAACCTTAGGCTTGAAATCTAATTGTTTATGTCTGAGTCCAGGAGTCATAAATATAGGTGTCAATGCTATCTCTTTAGATGTTTCCTTAATAGGTAAGGAAAAATTGATGGTGGAAGAGGTAGGAAATGAAGAAGATGTCTCTTGTGAGGAAGATACTTTAGATGCAGTAATTGTGGGTGTAATTACTATAGGAAAAGTGACAGGAAGGGTTAAGATTGAAGATGATTTTGAAGGCATAGAAGTTGGTACAACTATGGGTACGTTAACTAAAGGCATGGTCACAACAAAAATGGGAGCGACAGAAGTAGAAGTATCCGTAGTGGGAATTTGAAGGGATGTAAATGACTCAAGCACCGAAAGAATATCTAATGATGAGACAAATGAAGATGACACTGTCTCAGGTATAGGTGGAAGATCAGATGGCAAGGTAGAGGGAGACAACTCTATTTCTAATAAAGGAAGACTCGAAGATGGACCATCTGAGGATGGTGGAATCTCAGAATTTGAAGGAGTAGAGGAGAGTCCCGATTCAGTCGACATGTTTGTAGATGATTCAAAATTAGAAGAAGAACCATTAGTAGAAATGAAGCTGATAGTATGAGTGTTTGGTTTTTGAGACCCTGAAGCGTCATTGTTTGGGGAATGATTTGGAAAAGGCTGTTTAAAAACATCAAGCGCTTGATTTGGGGGAGCATTTGGATTATCTAGAATGAGCTCACCTTTATCAATGAATTTTTGGACAAGATTTTTGAAGGTCTGACATCATTCAATATCATGGCCTTTACTTCTATGATAAAGAAAAAGTCATTTTCATGATACCAGAATGGTCATTCTTAGCTCTCATCAAAATTCCTAAAGGGGAAGTTCGATCATGTGAAATTCAAACATTTTTCTAAGATAGAAGCATATGATTCCCCCAATGAAGTAAAAGATTGAGATGACGAGGGAGGTCCTTTTCGAGAAGATGAAGAGTCTCTCTGAGGTGTTTGATTAGAAGTGCTATCAGCTCATGATGTTTTTAATATGATAGTGTTGGTGGACCCCTGATTCTTGTCTTTGTTAGAAGTGGAAGGGTTTGATTTCGTAAACCGAGAAAAATCTGGTTTAGACTTAGAATGAAGTTTTAGCTTCCCTTGTTCAATGGCACAAGACTCAAGTTTGCATGCCAATTTAAAAGCTTCTTCAAATGTATGAAAAGTTTCAATCCTTAAAGTGGAAGAAATATGATTTGTGCAAGATTGAGTAAACAACTCAATTTTTTGAGATTGAGGGAGGGAGAAGGACAACTAATTTATTATTCCTCTCCAATGAGTGAAAAATTCTGCAATAGATTCATCATCGAATTGATGAATGTTATAAAGATTTGTAATCGAGATCTTATGTGTAATTTTTATTGAGAAGTTTTCAACAAACATCTAAGCTAATTGAGAGAAAGAAAACAAATAATGTTGGGGTATGTTATTGTACCAGTCTAAAGCGGGCCTGCTAAAGACATAGGAAAGGTACGAAGCATAAGCTCCTGATCCTAGACTATAAGGTAGCAAGCATGCTTGAATGCTCGCAGGTGTTGTTGAGGATCCTCCCGACTATGAAATTTTGAGAAATTAGGAAGTTCCCATTAGGGAGGATAAGGCTTAAAAGCCACTGATGGATGAATCGGTTCATTACATACTTCTTCAAAAGAGTATGAAGGGGCGAGCCCCTTTGGTGGAGGCTTCTAGGTCTGTGATTTTCTTGAAAAGAAGTTGGACAATGTCGATTGAGGAGGGGGCATGTTGGTATGTCCCATATAAGAAGAAAATGGTATGTTCTACTGAGGCGTTAATGGGGGATTCATCTGTTGATTAACAAGATGATAAGAGGAATAACCAGTGTTATAGGTGATGCCTAGCGAGGTATTTGTTATGAAGGATCCTGAGTATAAGCAGGCTGTGAGATGACAAGTGTTTGAGAGAAAGGTGGTTGAATGAAAGACGGAGCCTGTGATTGGTGGGTTCCTACACTTGCCGACTGAATCGGAATGGATTGAGGAATGTGGGTGTTGATTTGATTTGATATAGTGGGAAACAAACTCTGAATGAGGATTTTTACTGCCGGATTGGTTATTAGGGGTGCCGACACCAAAGAATGGGTAAAGGTCACTATTGCTTCGAGCACTAGAAGAAATAAAAGCTAGAGGATGAGAAGGAGGAACTGAATGACTCATAGGAGGGGGTTGGTTCACAGAGAGATACTGACCCTGAGACGCAATAGATGGCATAGAAGAATTAACAGTAATTTACGGGAGCGTGGACACACTCATCATAGATGAAGAAGAGGGACTCTCAAAAGTAGGTTGTGGGGTAGCTGAGGTAGTTGCCGCACTAGGGATAGGTAGGGTCATTTGAGAACTAGTTGACATGGTTGGTGGAAGAGAAAAATGAGGCATAGATGTGCCACCTTATTTCATGGTTCGAGGTGAGAAAAAGCATGCTAACTTCTCTATAAAATCCTGGGATGGATCATGATAATAATCGTAAATTTGTTGGATCGGTGGTCCCTGATTAGATATGTGAGTAGATTTATGCACTAGGTATTCCATAAGGGCTACCGGGTTGTGGTCAAGGAGTGCCTGAAATTCAGGATCTCTATGAGGAACATACTCTACATTAGAAGCAGATGACACCTCTGAAGGACTCGGGGAAGCTAGTCATGATGGGATCACTTTAGGATGATAGAAAGGATTATATGACCAAGATGGGGAACCAACTAATAGTGGTCCAAGAAGACCCAAGGGGTGTCGAAACATCCACATTAGTGGTGGTCTTGGATGAAGAAGAGGCCAGTTGAGCCATTTTTCTAGATTGTGACCGGGTGATGACCATCATAAACAAGAAAAAACATAGAAAAAGATTGACCTAACTAATGCACAAACAATTCAAGTAGTGTAGGTGATTATCTCTTTTAAATTTTCATGCCTTTTAAGAAAGAAAATGTTTGGGATGGTTTTTTAGAATGGGGACTACTCAATTGGCCAAACTAAGGATGGTTTGGGGAATGTTTTGGTGAGGAGTCCCAAAGGCACTTCAGTAAAAGACTAGTACATGGCTTGATATAGGGGCCTACCCCCACACTTCACACACCGCTGCGATAAGGGAGTCAGTGCTTTTCCAATATATACCAAAACTTCCGTGAATTTATAGTGCGCCCGAGTACCACATAGGCTCTTCCTCTTGGATGTCACTTCCAAGTAGGTGAGGCCAAGGAAGGAGTTTTGTTTAAATGCCTTATACCTAGATATTTTGGATTTTTGTGCAAGGGTGAAAAATAAAAATCAAAGAGTGTCACTACCGATTTTGATCAATTTTCCCACCTATTTAGAAAACTAGATGAAGAACATACAAAGCATAAATGACAAAGAAAAAGTTCTTTTAAGCACTAAAACCAAAGTGTTTGATTTCAATGAAGACAAGTCAAACAAGTTCTTTCCTAATGCGATTAATTCTTTTTAAGCACCGAAACCGAAGGGTTTGAGTGTGATAAAAACAAACAAACAAGTTATTTTTAAGTTCTTAAAAAGGATAAAACACCGCAAAAGATAAATACCCATAGATTTAGCTCTCTAAGGTGTGTGGACTTCAAAAAGTGCGTTGTTGAGCTCTTCCCCTCAAAAAATCCCACTAACAAGCAAACCGCTCTGCGCAGAAACAGGAGGTTAAGTAGAACACAAAAAAAAATCCAAAAATATATATCTAGATAACTAAATGCTAGTAGAAGAGAAATTTCTATTTAAGAAACTAGAAAAATTTCAAACAAATGACACTTTTGCACTAATCTTAGAAATAGAAATGGGAATCTGGATATGAAAGAAATAAATAATTTTGATTTTGTAAATTATAAACGAAAGAAACAAGACCAAAATAAAGAAAGGAAATGCTTAAGGAAAATTGATGACAATCAGTGAAGAAAAAGAACAAAAGCTCAAAACTGGAAAAGAAATGAACTTACCAATAGGGGACTTTTGTGTAGGTCCCACTGGTTGTGCCAAAATGTAGATAAAAAATTTCTGCGCTTGTTACCTGTCTAAGTTAATGCACCAAACTAAACACAAAAACCCTGAAAAACTCAAATGAAATCGATACCTGATAGATTGGATAAGATCCGAAGATGTAAATAGGAAGAATGCAAATGGAGACAAGATGGATGCACATGAGAAATCTTGCAAAGTAGATCCAAGAAACCTACAATTCACAAATCCTTGGTAGAAAAATATAATGTTAGACGATATATGGGTGAACTACCTAGAAAGCGGGTCCAGGAAGCAAAGAGCTTCCTCGATGGATGTCAGTCCATGTTTTCAATTAAAAAAACATACATGATAAAATATGTAAGCAAATATTTAGGTTTTCTGATTAAAAACAATAGACAGAATGTAAAAACTGCACAGCAAAAACTAAAAGAAAGTAGGAAACTGTAAAAACAAAGCTGAAATTGTGTTACTGAATTTTGTATCTTTCGAGATGGTCAAGCATCGATCGAGCAGTGATCGACGTCATTTTTTTGGGTTGGCATTGATCAGATAGTGATCAGCATCAATTGTTTGGGTTGGCGTCGATCAGGAAATGATTGACGTCGATTGGACACATAAGAAGATAGAAGGCCAAAAAGTAAAAGAAGAAAGCAAACTAAGAAAAATGGATTAGACGTAAGACCAGATTATTGAAGATTGATCAGAAAGTAGAGATTGAAGATGGAAAAAGGGGATCCGAGGTAGAAATTGATGGATTCTAACCCAGAAACCAAAGAAAGGCCGGTCTATGCCGATTTGGATAAACCGGCGTTGATTAAAGACTAATCAGATTTGACCAGGACTAGATCGGTGTTGATCAAAAGGAGATTACAGAAACTAACAAAGAAGAATACCTGAAAAATGCTTGATTGATGATTGATGATGACCAGGGTAGCTGTGGAGACCTGCAAGAGCTGTAGACACGCGGATGAGTAATAGTACACCTCTCAGGGATTAAACTGCACAAAACTCACTTTCTTTCTCTGATAATCTCTTTAATCACTTAAACAAAAGTAATCTCTAGGAAACCAACTCTTCTAAATCTAACCAGAGAGGATCTCAGGTCGTAAATTTATAATCGGTGCCAATTGAGATAAAATCGGTGTCGCTCCAAAAATTGGCGCCACTCGAGAAAAATCAGCCGATCGAGAAACGATCGGCACCGATCGAGAAGACTCCCAAAGTGGAAAAAATGAATTGTGGGGATAATAAACGTATCCCTCCTACTCAAATATGGGAAGAATCCCGTTGCATGGTTCCAGGAGAGGAGAAATAGGTGGGATAGATGGATAATAATGATACAGAAGTTGGAAATTGATATGGGGTAGATAAGTAGTTGAAATAAATGTAAAAAGAATAATTAAATAGTTAATATTTAATTATCCATGAGAGAAATATAATTGGGTGAAATAAACTTAGGATAGGCCTTTAAATTAAATATTTAAGTAATAACCTAAGGGAGAAATGGTGATATAAAGATGCCCCAGGTTACCCGAGAGGATAAACGAACCCAGGGGACACTAATTTGGGTAACTAATTTTAGGTGTCTACAGTAACTGTTATCCAATTTCACCCCCCCAGGGTTGAATTGATAACATACATCAGGATTCCCAAGTCCCAGGCTGAAAAAGAATGAGCTCTGAGAGAATGTGAGAAGTTGCAGAAAATAAGCCTGGGCCAGAAAAAATTGTGAAAATCGGCTAAGTCCTTGTCCTAGAAATATTTGGGACATGCGGGACACCAAGGCGTGGTTCGGCCAAAATGCCTCCAGGTGGCCCACGAAGCAAAGGGACATCTGGGACAAATGGACATGAAATGCCCGAATCAGCCGAAAGAAAGAAAATTTGTCCAAGTCCTTCACCGAGAGCAAGCGGGACAAGAGTACGCGGAAGACCTGAACCGGCCAGTTCGGCCGAAACAGAAAATTTCGACTTTGGGACATCCGGGAAAAAAGATGTGGTTGACGTGAAAATATGGCAGGCCCGTGGACGTATCACAACATGACACGTGTCATCAAGGTAAAAGGTCCAAAAAGTCAAAGGGGCGAGTTTTCGAGCACTGATCCAAACCAATGAAATAGTGCCATGTGTCCAAGTTTAAGAGGCCCACAAGAAAAACCTGTGAAAAGGTGTAGAGAGGGAATTGCTTAGTGGACCAGAGCATGCCACATGTCGTCCAGATGGCAGAACGTGGGAAAAGAAATTTAAAAATCCGTTTTCGCCTGTTTTGTGCCCTAAATCTTCAGACCTTCATATCTTTCGATCCAGAGCTCAGATTTGCACGTTCTTTATATCAACGGAAAGCTGTTGAAATTCTCTACATGATTCTGGGGTCAATCTTGCATTTTGGTGCAGTTTGGAGGGAGAAAATTAAGAAAACGTCTCTGACGCGTGTAATGCTTCAACAACCAACTTTAATACAGCAGACAGCTCGCCGCTCCTGTTAGACAGCCCGCCGTTTTGCCAGGATCCACCGCTTGGATCATAATGAGATGATTTAAATGCTACCAAGAAGTGGTTGGAGCAGATTCTGAATTTCCCCTCTCTCCTCTCTCATTTCTTGATATATATTGTAAAGAGGAGCCCTTTTAAGAGGTCGGACATTCTTGTTTTGTATCCTCCCTTCTTCCCCTTTACAAGAGAATTTGTGGATCTTTTCAAACCTCCCATATGGATTGTAATGTCAATTTTTGCCTCTTGACCACTGCAATGTACTATATCGACTCTTGAGCAATATATATATGTTTGTGATTGATTCTCAACCCTCTCATGCATTCATTGTTGTTATTTTGATCTCTTATTGCCGTTTGGTTACTGTGCATAGTGTTTGTATTGCATCTATGTGATCTATGTGGTCCGTGTTAGATTTTCAAAACGAGTGTCTAATATTCCTTGGTGCATCACCTTTGTAGTTTAGGTTTTATTCTATGCATTTTCTCACCCTATCTCCTTGACAAGTTAGATTAGGTTGTAGTAAACCCTCTGCGATTTGTGTGCATCGAAGCAGAGGAATAAGAACCAGCCTTCTCTGGAGAATCCTTTCTCATCTTTACAAGTCCCACACTTGGAGAAAGGATTCCATGTTGTGCAATCACACTGGATGCCTGAACATCAACCTAGAAGCCTGATCTGCATCCAAGGGTGCTGTGAGTCTGTAACAACAGTTTTGGTACACCCGGTGGGAGACTAGAGGTCTCATTTTTATTGCAGCAAAGTTGATATGCATCTGCTGCAGTTTTCTTGCTTATAAGAGCTATTATTTGCATATCTGGTGACTCCAAGGGGAAGAATCAACTGGTTTCAGCAGTGCAGGCCTGAAAACTCATGAGAAGAATCACCACAAGGTCAAGAGTCAGAGAAGAAGAGGTGTTGTTTGAATACCTGTAGTTATCTCTGAGAAGAAGGCAAAGAGGAAGAAGGATTCAAAGGTCTCCATCTCCACCAAACAGAACTCTCTCAACTCCTCCACCTGACAGGCCTTTCTTTCAATATACAAGGGTTTTAAGACCAATCAGAATGGCTCAGAACAACCCCTACGTCAACTTCACAGGCAGCAACCCACTTGCTCTCAATGCACAACATCCAGTTCCTATTGCAGCCTTGAAGAACATTCCCTACTTCACTGGAGAAAATCAGACTACTCCAGGTGATCATGTTAAAGATATTGCTAACCTTTGTGCAATCCATGAAATCGATGAAATGCAAGTGGCTGTCAAATTACTGGCATCTTCATTCAAGGGTAAAGCATTGCAATGGTTTAGGAGCCTTGGGGCTGGTTCTATTACAAACTGGAATCAGCTGTGCATTGCACTTCATGAGCAATTTGGAGAGAAGGGAGACAACTTGTCTCTTTTGGAGCAGTTGACAACTATCAAGAGAGCCCCCAACGAGCAGCTGACTGACTTCAACTTCAGATTTCAAAGGTCTTGGGATAGGATTCTAGTGGCAGTCAAGCCAACAGCAGGAGGTGATTTTCTATATTACCTTAAAGCTTTGAATTATGATATTTCTATGTTAATTCAGTCCATGGGAGGCACAACAATCCCTATGGCTTATAGCATTTCCATTAGAGCCGAAAACTATCTTATTCAAGCTGGTAAACTGGCTCCTAGGCCTCCTATGCCCTTGTATCCAAACTTAGAAAATCCAAGCACTAGTCAAGCACCCACTTTGGCTCCTGTTCCCACTCCTAGAAATCAGAGTTCGAATGAAGCTTCCACTTCATCTCCAAGTGCTTCAAATGAACTCCAAGAGGTCATGAAATAGTTGCAAAATTTGGGAAATGAGCTGGTTACTATTAAGAGGCAGCAAGCCCAAGGTTTCAGACCTTCTTATCAACCTCAAGCTCAGCCTAATAGGCAGCCATACCAACCACAAAGACCACCTAATCCAACTGCAAATATGAATCAAAATCAAAGCCAAGTAAGGCCTCCTGCCAATAGACCATTCCAGCCCTATAATCCAAATGCCATATCTGCCTCTAAGGCATTAGTGCCAACACAGAACAACATTGCTCAGGAATATGATTGGTGCTTTCCATGCAATGAGCCTCACAACCAATCCATGTGCTTCAATGGTGCTCTCAATCAAGCACTAATGGTGACAACTACCGGTGTGGAGGGCGAGGGTAGTCAAGGAAACAACCAACAACCAGAAACATTCCAACAGCAATCAGCCCCAAATGACACTACATTGGTGAACTGGCAAGCAGAAGATTTCTGTGGCATGAATCAGGTAGTTTCTCAAGGTGTTACAGCCAACACAAGGTCAAAAAGGAGGAATCTAGGTGAAGAATAGCCATTATCCCTAGCCAATCCACAACCTTCCACGGCTCCACAAATGATTGGCAAGCAGAGTCCAGTTTCAAATACACAAGGGCAGCCAAGAACAGCCCCTAGGCCAACTCAAATGCCAGCTGTTGCTGCCCACGTGCAGGGAGTAAACGTGCAAACCAAAGGATAGCAGAGAGATTCTTCATCACCATTCAGTATCATTGATCAGATGAAGAAGACAAACGTTAACATATCAATGTGGGAATCCCTATCTATCCCGGCCAAATAGATCTATTGCAAGCTGTCATGAAGGATTGGACAACTTTGAATCAGCGGGTTCAGATGCAAGACAAAGTGCTTACAAATGCTGCCCAGCCTGAAGGAATTCATGGAGGACAACAAGGTAAAATGTTGAAGCCCCCTCCTTTCTATGTTTCATTAATCATTGGGGATAAACTAGTACACAATTGCATGATTGATTCCAGGAAAGTAGCTCCATGATGCCCAAGTAAATAGCTGATCAGCTGGGTCTCGAATATGAAGTGATATCTAAAGGAGTAGTGCAATTGGATGGGACAGAAATAGCAACAGTTTGAGTGATTAAAAACTTGAGTCTTACCTTGCATGCATGTCCAAATGTTGTTGTCTTACAAGATGTATCAATCATAGACCTTCCACCACTCTTTGCCCTTTGCTTGTCAAGGGACTTCACAGCCAAGATTGGAGGGTATTTGTCTGCTGATTGGTCTCACATGATGTTTAGAACAAGGTATGGAACTAAGGCTACAATTAGTCTGAACCCATTGCAAACTTTCATATTGAGCCTTACACCCCAAGTTAGATTAATGCCAATTGCTCCAGCATTTGATCAAGAAGATCACCCTAGTACTGATGAGGCTGACACCAAGGTTGGAAGTATCCGGACCTAACTCTTGATGAATGGGAAAACAAGATACATGATTTTGATCCCTATCAAGAAGTAGAAGAATCTGAGTTAGGAGTCTATTGTATACATGAAGAAAATCAACCTGTTCCTAGCATCACCAAGCCAAGCCATAATGATGACAACGAGGTATGGCAGCTGTTTTTTGACGGATCAAGGAGTAGGCAAGGTGCAGGAGGTGGAGCCATGCTTGTTTCACCTCAAGGAATAAAGTACTATTCAGCTTTTAGATTTCAATTTACATGCTCCAATAACACTGCTGAATATGAAGCCTTGGTGCAAGGGATGCATTGGGCAATCAAGAGAAAAATAAAGAATCTGCAAGTCTTTGGGGACAGTGAATTGATTGTAAATCAGGTCAAGGGATGGCATGCTGCCAAGAATGATCTACTCAGGTGCTACAAGAACAGGGTGTGGGACCTCATGGAAGATTTTGAAGGTTTTGGCATCGAATCCATTCCCAGGAAAGAGAATCAAGCTGCTGACAGGATTCTAGCAATAGGGGCAGCCTTTGACATTACAAAAAGCATTCAATAAGACAAGGTACAACCAAACATCCACGTGATTGTGAGGCCTTCAGTGCCGGATAACAATGTCAGTTGGCAAGTGTTTGAGAATGACCAGAAAATCGTCAATTTCCTACAAGAAGAAGCTGAGTTCTCTGCCAGGAATCAAGACAAGTTGCATCAGCAGTATGGTGACCAAGTGGTGCAGTTGAGAACTAACAAATTACCAAAAGGCCTCATAACCTTGGAGTCAATCTTCAACCCGAATGATCAGTTCCGGAAGGAGAAGGCAAACATTCAAGTAAAGGGTGAGGATTCAGAGCCTATTTTAGTGGAAGAAGGCAAAACATTGCAGATTGGCAAAGTAAGTACCTCACAAGAGAAATCTGATTTTGTTCAGCTTTGCCAAGAATTTCCAGATGTCTTCGCTTGGAGCTATGAAGACTTGAGAGGATTCAATCCAAATTTGGCACAACATACCATAGAATTGGATCCAGATGCTAAGCCCATCAGGTAGAAGCAGAGACCAGTCAACCCTCACATTGAGCCTCTGATGAAGAAAGAGCTAAATAAGCTAATAGAGGCAAGCATTATATTCCCGATCAAGCACTCAAGCTGGGTTGCTAACTTGGTTCTGGTCAGGAAGAAGAGCGGAGAAATCAAGTTGTGTGTGGACTTCCGAGACCTCAATAGGGCATCTCTCAAGGATCATTATCCACTCCCTTCCATGGAGCAAATATTGCAAGTAGTATCCGGTTCAGAGAGATTCTCTCTCCTAGATGGCTACTCAGGGTATAATCAGGTGATGGTAAAAGAAGAGGACCAATTCAAGACAGCCTTCACAACTAAATGGGGCACGTATGCTTACAAGAAGATGCCATTTGGGCTGTCAAACGCTGGTGCTACCTTTCAAAGGGCAATGGACATGGCGTTCAAGGGCTTGATCAACAAGATAGTGCTGATATACCTTGATGACATCACTATATTCTCCAAGAATGCAGCAGACCATCTCTTTCACCTCAGGCAAGTGTTTCAGAGGTGTAGAAAGTTTGGAGTGTCTTTGAACCCCAAGAAGTGCATCTTTCTTGCACATGAAGGAAAGCTCCTTGGCCATATTGTCTCGAAAGAGGGACTGGCAATTGATCCAGAGAGAGTTGAAGCCATAAGAGCACTACCATTGCCAAGTCACAAGAAGGCTCTTCAAAGTTTCTTGGGAAGGATCAACTTTGTTCACGAGTTTATCCCAAATTTTACTGACCCTTGTCAAGCCCATCACCAAAATGTTAAAGAAGAGCATGGCTTTTAAGTGGACAGCAGAAGGCAAGGAGAGTTTTGAAGCAATCAAAGAAGCTATCTCTCAGGCACCAACTCTCATCAACCCAAACTTCTCCAAGGATTTCATCCTCTATGCATTCGGAGGTGATGACACTATTTCTGCCATTCTAGTACAGCAGAACAAAGATAATGATGAGCAGCCGGTTGCCTTCTTCAGCCAGAGTCTAGATGACTATGAGGTGAGGTACTCTTTTATTAAAAAGCATGTACTTGCAGTAATCAGAAGCTTGAAGAAATTCAAGCATTTAATCTCAAACAACAAAGTCCAGTTGCTGGTCTCACATGCTGGAGTTAAGGACTTCCTCCTCAACAAGGATTTGAATGAGAAAAGGGTAGGTTGGATCACCCGTGTCATGGAGTATGACATTGATATCAAGATCACCAAGCTGGTAAGAGGGAAAGGACTGTGTGAGCAGCTGGTTTTGGGGAAGAAAAAGGAAGTATGCAACAAAGAAGAGGCTGTTTTGACAGTCCAAGACAGCTATGAGCCAAGTGGCAATCAAGAAGAAGACAATGCTGCCCCGACTCCCTGCTGGACCCAAGGTATTATGCACTTCCTAAGCATAGGCCTATGCCCTCCGGAGATGAACAAGACCCAAAGGAGACACTTCAGGTTGCAGGCTGTTCCGTACGCCATTGTTGATGGAGTTTTGTTCAAGAAAGACGTGAATGGAGTGCTGCTGAGATGCATTAGCATAGATCAGATTCAAAGGGTGTTGGAAGAGTTTCATGGTGGACCAGCTGGTGGCCATTTTGCACCAAGAGTGATAGCTCTAAAAATCATGAAGGCTGGTTATTATTGGCCTAAAATCTTCAGTGATTGCTATGCATGGATCAAGAGGTGTAAGAATTGTGCATTCTTCATAGGAAAAGAGAAGTTTGCTGCCCTTCCATTGCATCCAATCTCAGTTGACCAGCCATTCATGCAATGGGGTTTGGACTTCATTGGAGTCATTAACCCCAATTCAAGCCAAGGGCATAAATGGATTTTGACAGCCACCGACTACTTCACCAAATGGACAGAAGCAGTAGCACTCAAAGAGGAAAATGAGTCTAGCATCCTAGACTTTTATGAGGGAATAACAACCAGATTTGGTGTACCTACCACAATAATCTCTGATAATGCATTGGCATTCATTGGATCTAAGGTGACTGAGTGGGCCGTCAAGAACGGTATTTACCTAAGCACTTCATCGAACTATTACCCTCAGGGTAATGGCCAGGCCGAGTCTACAAACAAAAACTTGTTGAGGATCATTAGGAGAACTCTTGATGAGAATCAGAGGTCTTGGCACACCAAGCTGAAATCAGCCTTATGGGCTGATAGGATCACTCCCAAAAGATCCACAGGTAACTCTCCATTCAGGCTTGTCTATGGAAGAGAGGTAATCTTGCCCATGTCACTTGAGTTACCAACATTGGAACTCATGAAGCAACTGGAGTTACTTGAATTTGAGCCCATGGAGGTGAGGTATGTAGAGTTGATGGAGCTGCAAGAGATCATAAATCAGGCATCCCAAGCAATGGAAAAGGATCAAAGTGTGATCAAGAATACTTTCGATAGAAAGGCAAAGGATAGATCTTTTCAAGTTGGAGATCTAGTGTTGAAATGGGATGTGGATAGAGCAAAACCAGGAAGGCATTCAAAATTTGATGCTATTTGGAGTGGCCCATACATGGTCACAAAGTGCAAGAGCTGCAATGCTTTCCAATTGGCCTCATTAGACGGTGAAGAACTGTAGATTCCAGTAAATGGAATCTATCTCAAACATTGCTACTGAAAATAAAAGGTTCACCCTTGTAAATATTAGTCTAGATTTCAATTCCTCTAAGTGTGTATGCACATTGTCTTGTTGTAGTTAGGTTTCAGTTTCCCTAAGTGCTTTGGCGCAGGTTTTGTTGCTCCTGGATTGAGTTTTTACAGTTCAGCGTGCTCTCGTAGAAGGAGTTGCAGTATCAGGCTCATTTCAGGTCATTGCTTATGACTCCATGCCCAATGGATCGCTAAAAGGCCACTGGTCTTTTCATCTAGCAGGTAGATGACCCCGCTGAGTCACCAAATTGTTATCCAATTTCACCCCCCAGGGTTGAATTGATAACATACATCAGGATTCCCAAGTCCCAGGCTGAAAAAGAACGAGCTCTGAGAGAATGCGAGAAGTTGCAGAAAATAAGCCTGGGCCAGAAAAAATTGTGAAAATCAGCTAAGTCCTTGTCCTAGAAATATTTGGGACATGCGGGACACCAAGGTGCGGTTCGGCGAAACGCCTCCAGGTGGCCCGTGAAGCAAAGGGACATCTGGGACAAATGGATGCGAAATGCCCGAATCGGCCGAAAGAAAGAAAATTTGTCCAAGTCCTTCACCGAGAGCAAGCGGGACAAGAGTACGCGGAAGACCTGAACTAGTCGGTTGAGCTGAAATAGGAAACTTTCACACTGGGACATCCAGGACAAAAAGATGTAGTGGACATGAAAATCTGGTAGGCCCGTGGACGAATCATAGCATGACACGTGTCGTCAAGGAAAAAGGTCCAAAAAGTCAAAGGGGCGAGTTTTCGAGCACTGATCCAAACCAATGAAATAGTGCCACGTGTCCAAGTTTAAGGGGCCCATAAGAAAAACCTATGAAAAGGTGTAGAGAGGGAAATGCTCAGTGGACTAGAGCCTGCCATGTGTCGTCTAGATGGCAGAATGTGGGAAAAGAAATTTAAAAATCCATTTTTGCCTGTTTTGTGCTCTAAATCTTTAGACCTTCGTATCTTTCGAGCGAGCTCGATTTGCACGTTATTTATATCAAAGTAAAGTGTTGAAATTCTCTACATGATTTTGGGTTCAATCTTGCATTTTGGTGTAGTTTGGAGGAGAAAATTAAGAAAATGTCTCTGACGCATGTAATGCTTCAACAACCAACTTTAATACAACAGACAACTCGCCGCTCCTGATAGATAGCCCACCATTTTGCCAGGATCCACCGCTTGGATCATAATGAGATGATTTAAATGCTACCAAGAAGTGGTTGGAGCATATTCTAAATTTCCCCTCTCTCCTCTCTCATTTCTTGATATATATTGTAAAGAGGAGCCCTTTTAAGAGGTCGGACATTCTTGTTTTGCATCCTCCCTTCTTCCCTACTTGCAAGAGAATTTGTGGAGCTTTTCAAACCTCCCATATGGATTGTAATGCCAGTTTTTGCCTCTTGGCCACTGCAATGTACTGTATCGACTCTTGAGCAATATATATATGTTTGTGATTGATTCTCAACCCTCTCATGTATTCATTGCTGTTATTTTGATCTCTTATTGCAGTTTGGTTACCTGTGCATAGTGTTTGTATTGCATCTATGTGGTCTGTGTTAGATTTGCAAAACGAGTGTCTAACATTCCTTGGTGCATCACCTCTGTAGTTTAGGTTTTATTCTATGCATTTTCTCACCCTGTCTCCTTGACAAGTTAGATTAGGTTTTAGTAAACCCTCTGCATTTTTGTGTGCATCTGAACAGAGGAATAGGAACCAGCCTTCTCTAGAGAATCCTTTCTCATCTTTACAAGTCCCACACTTGGAGAAAGGATTCCATGTTGTGCAATCACACTAGATGCCTGAACATCAACCTAGAAGCCTGATCTGCATCCAGGGGTGCTGTGAGTCTCCAACAATAGTAACCCAAATAAGGATGATATGATTGTTAAATGTTATACTTCGTTTCTTATAAAGTCTACCTTAGTTGAACCTATTTGGTTGTTACACCTTATTTGAATGATTAAGATATATTTAATGGAATTTATGATATTTTTTTCCTATTTTAGTTAACTGTTGTTAAACTAAATAATCTTACATTAAAAGAAATCATGAGTTAAAGGAATTTATTTAATGCTTAATTGATTCAAGTATAGAACAAGGACTTAAGGAGTGTTGGATTAGGGTTAGCATAGATGTTGTAATCTGTTTTATAATCCAAATTAATTTAACATTAATAACCTCCTTGGGGTATATACATTATGATGAGATAGTTTTGTAGGATGTTGGCACATGCTAACTACATGGTTGTACCTTCGAGAAGACTTGGGTTTTCTCGAGGATACATCATTGCAGTTGACATGTGGCAACACCCTTCTGCATTAATCATCTAGATCTACACATAATAAGGACTTCAACTTATTTTATCCCTAGGTTGAGTTAGTAGCATGTTTAGGATAGGGAGTAACTTTCAATAACTCAGGGTACCTTGGCACATCTAGTTGACTTAGGCCAACCGAGTATGCCCTTTTACCCTAAGTCCTCAAAAGTGTCTTCCTATAATAGACTATGTTCCTAACCTAGGCTAGGGTTAAACCTTGGGCAAGTGGACTAGCGATAGTTAGTTAAGACCATTCTAGATAATAGAGGAGTGAGGTGAAGGACGTATTCCAAAATGATGAGTATGTCATCTAGGAATAATGACATACACATTATCTTTGGAATATTTGGCCAAAGTATCGCAAGCTTTCGGTTGTGTTTTCCTATATCCCTAGTTTAAGTAACATGATATTAGATTAATATTGGTAACAAATATTTAGGTATTTTCTTTAAACATATCACTCAGTACTTGGTAAGGGTAGGAAAACCAAGTATACGATAAGTATTTAATACTTAAAGTTAAACATGAATAGATTGGTAGGTAGCCGAGTCATGGAATGAATAGATCGGTGTATCACCGAGTCATTTACAGCTGCATATGGTTATCTGTTATGAGATTGATTGGTATGGAATGTGTGTTCTAAATAATGTTTTATTTAGAACAATGAACATTATGAAAAGAAAAAAAAATCCCCTATTTCTAAAGTCTTAAAATGGGAATGGTACAACAGATGCCCCTATGATCCCTAAAATTCAAGCCTAAGTACGAAGACATATTGGTAATAGAATATGTTGACTGGATTAATAAAATGATCGAACATCATAGAATCATATACATACCTTGGATCGTTAAAATTGATCCAAGGTATGGTTATTCCTATATTAGCAATGAAATTGACCGAGAAGTAGTTCTATATTGCAAATTATACAATGAACGACATATTCTTATAAGACTGAATTTATTTCCTTAACTAGTATACGTAACGTATTTAAATGTTCAACATGAATATTATATGAAATACCTCAATATCATTTTAGAATTTTCATAATATGATTGTTTCCAATTTTTTGAAGATAAAACATATCATGTATAGCAAACATGATTTATCATTTTTAAAGAGCAAACCATCTTCAAATCAAAAATCAACTATCAATGTTGTAATTTAAGTTATAGAAGCAAATAAGGATTTCAACCATGGCAGAGGCATTATAATATTTGTGATAGTTTGAGCCATCGAGAGATAATGAGCATGAAATAAATCCTAGGAGGAGGTCGAGATGCGCTAGAATTATGTGATATAACATGTGTATCTAAATTCTTATCATGACACCTAGAATTTTTCAAACCCATATGTGAAACCAAAGACATAATATGAGACTTACGAGGACTATCACTATGGGAATTAATGTGTGAAACAATAGGTATATCTATAGATGAACTAGAAATTATAGAATGATGAAGTATGTTAGGAGATAAATCTTGAAAATGAATACCTCAAACAATGATAAATTTTTGATAACTAATAAACTTGATAAATTGATGAACAATAGAAGGAACATCCCTAAGAGCACGTAGATAAGGGATACCTAGATGAAATACTCTAGTAAGAATAAACTTGGAAAAAAAAATGAATTTTGTGTAGTGATTTTTGGCCCTAGAATATTTGGCTAAGTAAAAAAGGTGTGTGGGTGTGCGATACCTATTTGAAGAAGGGCGCACAGGTTGAAGGTGCATAGGGTAGGGTTCTAGAAGGGTTTAGTAGAACACATGACGTGTGTGTGTAAGAACAAATGGGTTTTGGGAATTAGCCATATTCAATGTTCCGGTAGCACATGAGAAAAATGTGACCCGTCTAGCATAAGGAGTGGATAAGGTGCCAGCCTGGGAGCTGTAGGATCAAGAATGGAATATTCCATGCATGCTATGGAAGGATCCATAAGGAAATCATTGAAAAGAGTGGAGAGATCAGATCGAAAGAGGAATACTCCATTGGAGGACCACTTGGACACTTGGCAGCTAATTTTTACCTCAAAAGGCATGACGGTGATGGAAAAAAGCTATATATAGAGATGTGCGGGTAGTAGAAGAGGATATGTGTGTGTGCGTGTGTGTGTGTGTTGTAAGAATAACATAGGTTGTGGAAGAGAGGTGAAGATATATAGAAATATTATGGAGGATTCTATGGGTTGGGATCAGAGGAAATATATGAGTGATGGCATATTTAGAGGAATGGTTCTATATATATCCTTGTAATATGAAGGACGTAGTTTAGTTTTGATGCCACGACCCTTCACTACATTATTATATGGGTCTGCTATTGCCTCAATGAATGTAATGTGGTTATTGAACATGTTAACATGAATATAAGGTTTTGTTGTACAAGATATATGTGTTCATGAGCATAAATCCTAGTGTAATTTTGTTGTGTTATGAATTAGTCCCGTATTTTGTTAGATACTTCTCTGCTATGGATGCATTGATATGATAACTCATCCTAGGATTTTAGAATATACACATGGTTCCTTCCCATTCTTTTGCACTTAAGTATCTTTTCTTGTCAAATCACAAGCACCCCGAATGTCCGTAACACGATGGGTTGAGACTCTCAAGTGCGATTGCATAACACGGAGCTTTTCCCAAGTGTGGACCTTGCGAAAATGGAAAAGCTCTCCGGATGAAGGCCGGTTCCTATTCCTCTGTTCAGATGCACACGTAAAAATGCAGAGGGTTTACTCAAAACCTAAACTAACTTGCCAAGGAGATAGGGTAAGAAGATGCATAAAATAAAACCTAAACTACAAAGGTGATGCACCGAGGAATGAAGAACACCTGTCTTGCCAATAAACACAAACCATAAAAATGCAATGCAAGATCATGCACAGATAACCAGATTTGCAGTGAAATATCAAGAGGATGAAAATGAACATAGAGAGGGTTGAGAATTGTCCACAGACATGCATTATTTTCTCCAAAGATTGATACAACACACTACAAAATGCCAAGAGGCAAATTTGCATCACAGTTTTTAATGGGAGGTTTGAACTCCACAAATTCACCTACCAAAGAGAAGAAGGGAGGGGAAAAACAAGAATTTCCAACCTTTAGAAAGAAGCCCCTCCTTACAATTTATAGGAAGAATGAGAGAGGGAAGAGAGAGGAAATCTAAATCTACCCCAACCACCTCTAGGTTGCATTTAATTCATCTCATTATGGTGGTAGGTGAGAACCCTAGCAAACCCAAAAAGTGGCGAACTATATTTTACATTTTTAAGAAATTTTTCCCACCAAATTAAATATATCCAAGTCGTAGTTGGATAGAGGACCTCGTAAGATTTCCAAAAATTCCAACCTTGCATGAATCTGAGCTCCCTGTCAAAAGTTATGGCCATCTGAATATCTGCGCCAGGGTCTGCTTCCTGTCAGTGCTCAAAATGTTGCACCTCCTAAAGGTGTGCCTTGGCACATCCATCCTTATGTCAACATACCCTTATGTGTGCCAAGGCACACATTTTTTCATGTTGACATTTGTGTCATGCGCCTTAACCTGCGCCTTAGCGCATCCATTTTCGTGTCGACACCTTATTTTGTGCACCTCTTACTCTGCGCCATGGGTGCATCCATTTTCATGTCAACACCTTCTGTCAATCAGTGTGCCATAAGCGCATCCATATTTGTGTCGACACTCTTTTTCATGCACCCTTAACCTGCGCCTTGGCGCATCCATTTATATGTCAACATCCATTTTCATGCGCCCTTAACCTGCGCCTTGGCGCATCCATTTATATTCCAAAATCCATTTTCATGCACCCTTAACTGCGCGCTTGGCACATCCATTTTCATGTCGACATCCATTTTCATGCGCCTTAACTGCGCCTTGGCGCATCCATTTTCGTGTCAACACCTTCGTCAGTGCGCCATAGGCGCATCCATATTTGTGTCAACACTCTTTTTCATGCACCCTTAACTGCGCATCATGGCGCATCCATTTATATGCCGACATCCATTTTCATGCACCCTTTCATAATAAACATCGAGATTTGAGCTTCTTTGGTTTCCATATTCTTCTCGCTTGTCTATATCTCTACTGGGGAAAGATATATACAACAAGATCTATCATAGATGATGCATTCTTACAAAAATACATAAAGGAGGGATTGAAACTCGCGTGTTCCTCGGGTGAGTACCTAGTGCCCTCTTGGGTGATAGGCTAGTGCACATTGGATTAAATGGTTACTCTAAGGGTATAAAAATTACTACATCTTGGTTCCAAGTTGCAGGACCTCTTTTTGAAGTTGTTGTGAGAAATAGCATACATCCTTTCCCCGTGATGTGTGATGAAATAACGTCGATCTTGGAAAGTGTTGAAGTAGGGATCAAGAGCACGGAGGATGAGTTTACTCAAATATTTAGCTTGGACCTAGGTTTGATGCACGTAAATGGGTAGAAGAGAACTTGTACCATGAGTTGTACGAGACATTCTTCTGTTGTTTTCCAGTAGAACTATATGAATGGATTTTAGCATATGCATCTAGATCAAGCTGGTACTACAGATCACACGTATGGACCCAAGATGATTACCAGAGGTTGCAGGATGTAGATCTATCTTAGACGCATGTTGTTGATCACTAGTGGAAAGGATTCTTGACTAGTTATACCTTGGAATATGCCATTTCTACGTATTATTACCTAGAATTTTCTGAGTTTGAGTTTCTAAGGGATCCTAAAGGACCATTTTTATGTGTTCTTCCTTTGGCTATGAATATCTTAATCATTACCCTAATTTTAGAGGCATTTCCCATGGCAGATAAAGCATCTCGAGTGTTGGGTGAGGAAGCTAGGGTAGAGGAAGATGGCAGACATTGTGGTTGAAAAGGAAAGGGAGGAGATACAACTCAAGTATAATGAAGCTTTTGAAAGGGAGATGAATAGACAACGCAAGGTTGCAAGTGTGATGGACCTATAGAGGGACATATTGGGGGAAGGTGTGGAGGTTCACGTGGAAGACATGGAACCTAAGTAGTTTGTGCTACCCCATCTTTGCAAGTGCGGAGAGAAGCCCCT
Organism: Taxus wallichiana var. yunnanensis; assembly: GCA_018340775.1. Taxonomy (NCBI): domain Eukaryota; kingdom Viridiplantae; phylum Streptophyta; class Pinopsida; order Cupressales; family Taxaceae; genus Taxus; species Taxus wallichiana. The sequence continues at coordinate 136,494,651 of CM031234.1, forward strand.
TGATTCGATGAGAGTTCATCTCATGGAGAAAGGATATCCATCGGCACACATCTAAACCCACCTAGTGACCAACCTTTGGTGCTTGGTTTTCTAGATCAAGGGAGAATTATTGTTAACCTAGTTGGTATCGATGGGAGTAAACGATCTACACTCGGAGATATAATTTCTCATTGGGAACATCCATGGCTGCGCAAACCATTCTAGTATTTGGAGGAAGTTTTGGACAAGGTTAAAATACTCAAGTTTTTGGTATCACATCTGGGAGTGGTACAGGATACACAACTGGCAATGGGATAATATCACAAACCATCGGTGTGCGATTCGGTGGGACATTGGGAATACTAGGCGTGACCACTTCAAGCCATTTTCTAGCGTAGGAGGTGGATTAGGTGGTATAGGGGCTGGAGAACCTAGTAGAACTGGAAAATTTGGAGGATATAGTGGGTTAGGAGGAACATGACCTGGTGGATCCAGTGGATCTGGTGGAGGAGGAAACACCAGAGGGAACCAAGGCTCTAGATCAAGAGGACAAGGGTCATAACCACCTCCACAAGTATTCTTTGGGATGAATTTGCATTTTTGGACTATAGAGGTATTGAGGATGCTGCAGAGCATGTGCACAAGTGTGAATTACTATGGCACATGAAATGGATCACTACCCCGGAGTGGAAGGAAAGTCAATTTGTAACAATGTTGCAAGGGTGCATGCATATTTGGTACCTAAAGTATGACCCCCATAAAATGGTGGTAAACTACACTGTATTGAATAACGCCTTCCTGGCAGAGTTCCATATCCCTGAATTTGAGTAGAAGAGTATAAAAACCTTAAAGGAGATCTAACAAGGCATGGTAGAGAGTGTGTAAGAGTATGATGTGTGGTTCAAAACTCTCTTGTCAAAACTATCCTATGGCATTCACCCTTCTCAATATTCTTAATGGTTTTTTGGAGGATTGATAACACCATTTAGGAAGGCTCTGTCACATAATAATTTCAAAGAAACACGTGAGGCATTGGAATATTCCCTACAATCTAAGGTTGTTGGGAGCATTGATACTATTGTTAGCCCCTTTTTGGAGGCTCAAATTGCTACAATGGCCAAGCAGTTGGAGAAGCTATTTGCAAACTCGGGCGCACGAGGTTTGTAGTGGGTCAGTGGTGTACAAACCGTGAATTTGAAGGGCATACAAAGGGTAGTTTACCTTGAAATTCAGTATGTGCTATGAAGGTAGACCGAGATTTCCCATGGGGATGATGATGCAAATAGGTGTCTTCTAATATAGTGTGTAATCTATAAGAATGTTTCTTGCTACTATAATATTTGTACCTCTATAACCCATGATACCAAGGATTGTAGACTGATTGACCAGATTCATGATGTTATTGATCTTGGTGTGTGCTAGACTAGTCTTGCAAGTAGTTCCAAGGATGATGATCATCGCTATGAAGGGAACAAAATGGAGGAGTGTGTGGAAGAGGTTTTCATGGAGGATTTTATGGTCACAGTAACCACGGTGGAGGATAAAGTGAATTCCCACAAGGAACCTATTATAACTATGGATCTATAGAGCATTACAAGCGTGAGTGTCCTGATCTATTACAATGCTCATGGTGCAGGAAGAAACATAAGTATGAAGAGTTTCTAGAGATTTATGAGCATATGAACCAGCAACACCTGGAAGGACAAGGGTTCTGGGATGGTAAGCATCAATAAGTCCAATTAAGTGGATTCCAAAAGTGGGGTATGAGTCAAGACTAGAACCTATATTAGTGACAATGCAAGCAGATGACATGCGTGCTAAGGAGATGCTAAGACAAAGGACACTAGTTTCAAGAGAGGAAGTGGTACAAGGAAAGTATCCGGACCCTACTCATCAGAAGGAGGTGTATCAAGAGACTATGGACATGATTCAAAGTTTGCAAGGAGAGACCCAATGTCTAAAGGAATAGTAAAAGTAGCTGTTAGTGCAAAATCATAGCACCCCTGGATGTTGATCAGATTTCTAGTTTGATCATTCTAAGAATCCAATTTGATTTCACAAAATTGAATCCTTTCTCCAAGTGTGGGACTTGCAAAAATGAGAAAGAAATCTCCAGAGAAGGCTGGTTCCTATTCCTCTATTCATATGCACACAAAAATGCAGAGGGTTTACTCAAAATCTAATCTAACTTGCCAAGGAGACAGTGTAAGAAGATGCATAAAAATAAACCTAAGCTAACATAGGTGATGCACTGAGGAATGAAGAACACCTATCTTTCCAATAAACACAAACCTTTAAAACATGATGCAAGATCATGCACAGATAACAAAATTTGCAGTGAAAGATCAGGAGGATGCAAATGAACACAGAGAGGGTTGAGAATCATCCACAGACATGCATTACTTGATCAAAGATTGATACAATACACTACAAGATGCCAAGAGGCAAGTTGCATTATAGTTTTAAATGGGAGGTTCGAACTCCACAAATTCTCTGCTAAAGGGAAGAAGGGGGGCAAAACAAGAATGTTCCACCTTTAGAAAGAAGCCCCTCCTTACAATTTATAGGAAGAATGAGAGAGGGAAGAGAGAGGTAATCCAAATATAACCCAACCACTTCTAGGTTTCATTGAATTCATCTCATTATGGTGGTGGGTGAGAACCCTAACAAAGCGGTGAACTATATTTTGCATTAAAGCTGGTTGTTGAAACGTCAGTTCTGGCCATTACCCTGAGCCAGATATGTTTCTTTATTTTCTCTCTCCAAACTGAACCAAAATTCAAGATTGACCATGGAATCATGTAGAGAATTTCACCAGCTTTCCATGGATATAAAGAACGTGAAAATCTGAGCTCTGGATCGAAAGTTATGTCAATCTGAAGATTTCGGGCAAAAACAGGCCAAAACGGATCGACGGGAAAATATTTGAATTTTTTCCGTGCTCGCCACACTGGATGACACGTGTCACGCTCGATTTGTCCATGGGTTCATCCTCACGAAAATTCCTTTGGGCCTTAAAATTGGACACGTGGCACTATTTTATTGGTTCGGGCCCGAGGGGTGCATTTTACCTTACACCAAACACTTAGCAAATTTTCAACCTTCGACACGTGGCACGTTCGATTCATCCGTGGGTCTCTTTGTCTCTTTTACGGACCTCTTGCCTTTTTGCATCCCACGTGTCCCTCACATACTCTTGGCCCGGATGTCCCGAGATATAAAATCTCCTACTTCGGCCGATTCTAGCTTCCTTGTTCCTGTTTGAGGTGAAGACATGTGGCGAGATTCCATTCGTTGGCGGCTCTTTCGGATTTTCCCGTCCCATGCGTACTTTTGGCCCAACTGTCTCAGACGAAAGTCCCTTGTTTCGATTGAATTGTCTAGTTTGTGTCCTCCATGTACTCTTGGCTTGGATGTCCCAAACTATCTAGGATAAATATCTCCGAACCGCCCGAAATGGACCGACTTGCGCCAAACCGGTCGATCCGTGTCCCGCGCATACCTTTGTCCCAGCTGTCCCAAACCACGCGAAACAAAAGACTTAGGCAATTTTTTCCCTCTTTCGGCTGATTGATTTTCATGTCCCACGTGTCCCAACGTCCCAACTATCCCACAGACCACCTGGACTAGGACTTAGCCGATTTTCTTCATTTTTTCGGCCCCAAGCTTGGTACAACGAACCTCAGTACGACCCGAACCCTTCAGACCCGAAATGCCTTAACACAGTCCTGCAACCTTATTTTTTGCATTTCTTCCATTTTCTCAACCTGTTGGGATTTCTTCTTGGGTGGGGGAGTTAGAAAAAGGCCGAGGGGACCCCGAAAAACATGATTTTGGGCCTCGAATCAATCTTACTTGCTCGGGACCGAATAATCTGATGCATGTTATCAAAATTACCCTAGGGGTGAATTTTGGATAACAATTTGGTGACTCAGCGGGGTCATCTTCCTGCTAGATAGAATATCAGTGGCCATTAAGCATCCATTGGGCATGGAGTCATGAGTTGTCTGTTCGGAACCCCAACTGACTTAGAATGTTGCAAGGAGGAAGATGGAAAATCACCCGATGGAAGCAAGGGTTGCAAAACATCTCCAGGGATAGCAAGCCTATGCCAAAGCACTTAAGAAAAACAAAAAAACCTACAAAAAAACAATGTGCACAAGCACTTGGAGGGATGAAAACCTAAACTAATATTTACAAGGTGGAGAATTTCCCTTTAGTAGCAATGCTTTAGATAGATTCCATTGACTGGAATCTGTAGTTCTTCACCATCCAATGAAGACAATTGGAAGGCATTGCTGTCCTTACACTTTGTGACCATGTATGGGCCACTCCAAATGGCATCAAATTTTGAATGCCTTCCCAGTTTTGCTCTATTTGCATCCCATTTTAACACTAGATCTCCAACTTGGAAAGATCTACTCTTGGCCTTCCTATCAAAGGTCTTCTTGATCAAAGCTTGATCCTTCTCCATTGCTTGGGATGCTTGATCTCTGATCTCTTGGAGATCCATCAACTCTGCATATCTCACCTCCATGGGCCCAAACTCTAGCAACTCTAACTGCTTCATGAGTTCCAATGTTGGCAACTCAAGTGACATGGGCAAGATTGCCTCTCTTCCATAAACAAGCCTGAATGGAGAGTTACCTGTGGATCTCTTGGGAGTTATCCTATCAGCCCATAAGGCTGATTTCAGTTTGGTATGCCAAGACCTCTGATTCTCATCAAGAGTCCTCCTAATGATCCTCAAAAAGTTTTTGTTTGTCGATTCAGCCTGGCCATTACCCTGAGGGTAGTAATTTGATGAAGTACTTAGGTGGATCCCGTTATTGACATCCCACTCAGTCACCTTGGATCTAATGAATGCTAATGCATTATCTAAGATTATTGTAGCAGGTATGCCAAATCTAGTTACTATCCCCTCATAGAAGTCTAAGATGCTAGACTCATTTGCTTCCTTGAGTGCTACTGCTTCAGTCCATTTGGTGAAGTAATCTGTGCTTGTTAAAATCCACTTGTGTCCTTGACTTGAATTGGGATTAATGACTCAATGAAGTCCAAACCCCATTGCATGAACGACTAGTCAACTGAAATTGGATGCAATGGGAGGGCAGCAAGCCTCTCTTTACCTATGAAGAATGCACAATTCTTGCACCTCTTGATCCATGCATAACAATCATTGAAAATATTGGGCCAATAATAGCTTGATCCTCGTGATCTTTAGGGCTGTCACTCTTGGTGTAAAATGACCACCAGCTGGTCATTTTACTCTTCCAACACCCTACAAATCTGATTTGTGTTAATGCATCTCAGCAGCACTCCATTCACATCTTTCTTGAACAAAACACCGTCTACTATGGCATATGGGACAGCCTGCAATCTGAAGTGTCTTCTTTGGGTTTTGTTCATCTCTGGAGGGCATAGGCCCGTGCTTAGGAAGTGCATTATACCTTGGGTCCAGCAAGGAGTGGGGACAGCATTATCCTCTTCTTGAGTGCTACCTTGCACATGGCTGTCTTGAACTGTCAAAACAGCCTCTTCTTCATTGCATACTCCCTTTTGCTTGCCCAGAATTAGTTGCTTACACAATCCTTTTCCTCTTACCAGCTTGGTGACCTTGATCTCAATGTCATACTCCATGACATGAGTGATCCAACCTACTCTTTTCTCATTCAAATCCTTGTTGAGGAGGAAGTCCTTAACTCCCGCATGAGAAACCAACAACTGGACCTTGTTGTTTGAGACTAAATGCTTGAATTTCTTCAAGCTTCTGATTACTGCAAGAACATGCTTCTCAATAAAATAATACCTCACCTCATAGTCCTCCAGGCTTTGGCTGAAGAAAGCAATTGGCTGCTCATCATTGTCTTTATTCTGCTGTACCAAAATTGCAGAGATAGTATCATCACCCCCAAATGCATAGAGGATGAAATCCTTGGAGAAATCCGGGTTGATGAGAGTTGGTGCTTGGGAGATGGCCTCTTTGATTGCTTCAAAACTCTCCTTTCCTTCTGTTGTCCACTTGAAATCCATGCTTTTCTTTAATATTTTGGTGATAGGTTTGACAAGGGCTACAACATCTGGGAAAACCTTCGAACAAAGTTTATTCTTCCCAAGAAACTCTGAAGGGCCTTCTTATGGCTTGGCAATGGTAGTGCTCTTATGGCTTCAACCCTCTCTAGATCAATTGATAATCCTTCTTTGGAGACAATATGGCCAAGGAGATTTCCTTCATGTGCTAGGAAGATACACTTCTTAGGATTCAAAGACACTCCAAATTTCCTACACCTTTGGAAGACTTGTCTCAAATGAGAGAGGTGGTCTGCTGCATTCTTTAAAAAAATAGTGATATCATCAAGGTATATCAGCACCATTGTTAATCAAACCTTTGAATGCCATGTCCATTGCTCTTTGGAAGGTAGATCCAGCGTTGGATAGTCCAAATAGCATTTTCTTGTATGCATAAGTTCCCCATTTGGTTGTGAAGGTTGTCTTGAACTGATCTTATTCCTTCACCATAATCGATTGTAGCCTGAGTAGCCATCAAGTAGTGAAAACCTCTTGGAGCCAGCCACCACTTGCAAAATTTGCTCCATAGAAGGGATTGGGTAATGGTCTTTGAGAGATGCTCTATTCAAGTCTCTGAAGTCAACACACAATCTGATCTCTCCACTCTTCTTTCTGACTGGAACTAAGTTGGCAACCCAACTAGAATGCTTGATTGGGAATATGATTCTTGACTCTATCAACTTATTCAATTCCTTCCTCATGAGAGGTTCCATGTGTGGATTGACTGGCCTTTGTTTCTACCTAATGGGCTTAGTATTTGGATCCAACTCAATGGTGTGCTGAGCTAACTTGGGATTGAAACCTTTCAAGTCTTCATAGCTCTAAGCAAACACATCAGGGAACTCTTGACACAGCTGTATGAACTCATACTTTTCTTGTTCAGTTGTCATCTTTCCAATTTGCAATGGTTTGTTCTCTTCCACCAAAATGGATACTGAATCTTCTCTCTTGACCTGAATGTTTTCTTTCTCTTTCCTAAACTGATCATTGGGATTGAAAATGGACTCCAAAGTGATAAGTCCCTTGGGAAGCTTGTTAGTTCTCAGCTGTACCACTTGGTCACCATACTGCTGCTCCAACTTTTCCTGATTTTTGGCTGAGAACTCAGCCTCTTCTTGTAAGAAATGGATGATTTGTTGATCATTTTCAAATACTTGCCAACTTACATTGTTGTCCGGCACTGAAGGCCTCACAATCACATGGATGTTTGGTTGTACCTTGTCTTTTTGAATGCTTTCCACAATATCAAAGGCTGCCCCAACTGCTACAAGCCTGTCAGCAGCTTGGTTCTCTTTCCTAGGAACTGATTTGATGCCAAAGCCCTCAAAATCCTCAATGAGGTCCCACACCCTGTTCTTGTAACACTTGAGTAGATCATTCTTGGTAGCATGCTGCCCTTTGACCTAATTTACAATCAACTCACTGTCACCAAAGACTTGCAAGTTCTTTATTCCTCTCTTTATTGCCCAATGCATCCCTTGCACCAAGGCTTCATATTCAGCAGTGTTATTGGAGCATGCAAACTGAAATCTAAAATATGAATAGTACTTTACTCCTTGAGGTGAAACCAGCATGGCTCCCCCTCCTGCACCTTGTCTACTCCTTGACCCATCAAAAAACAACTACCATACCTCATTATCATCCTTGTGGTCTGGCTTGGTGATGCTAGGAATAGGCTGATTTTCTTCATGTATGTAATAGAATCCTAGCTCAGATTCTTCTACTTCTTGATAAGGATCAAAAGCATGCACCTTGTTTTCCCATTCATCAAGAGTTAGATCCGGGATGCTTCCAACCTTGGTGTCAGCTTCATCAATGCTTGGGTGATCTTCTTGATCAAATGTTGAACAGTTGGCATTGATCTGACTTGGAGTGTAGGGCTCAATGTGGAAGTTTGTAATAGGTTCAGACCTGATTGTAGCTTTGGTTCCATACCTCATTCTGAATAGCATGTGTGACCAATCAGTAGACAAATATCCTCCAATCTTGGCTATGAAATCTCTTGACAAACATAGGGAAAAGAGTGGTGGAAGGTCTATAACCGATACATCTTGTAAAACAACAACATTTGGACATGCATGCAAGGTAAGACTCAAGTTTCTAATCACCCCAACTGTTGTTACTGTTGTCCCATCCAACTGCACTACCCCTTTGGATATGGTTTCATATTGAAGTCCTAGCTGATCAGCTATTTGCTTGGGCATCACTGAGCTACTTGCCCCGGAATCAATCATGCAATTATGCACTAATTGGTTTCCAATGATTAATGAGACATAAAAAGGAGGGGGCTTCAACATTTTACCTTGTTGTCCTCCATGATTCCCTTCAGGCTGGGCAGCATTTGTGAGCACCTTCTCTTGCATTTGGACTTGTTGATTCGAAGCTGGATAGTCTTTCATGGTAGCTTGTAGCAAATCTCTCTAGCACGGGATAGATAGTGATTCCCACATTGATATGTTTACATTTTCTTCTTCATCGATCAATGATATTGAATGGGGATGAAGTATCCTTTGCTATCCCTTGGCCTACACATTCATCCCTTGTATATGGGAAACAACAACCGGCATTTGAGTTGGCCTAAGAACTATTTTAGGTAGTCCTTGTGTGCTTGGAACTACATTTTGTTTGCCAAGTGGCTTGTGGAGTGACAAAAATTCGTGAATTACTTGGGGCCAATGGCTTTCTTCACCCAAATTTCTCCTTTTGACCTTGTGTTGTTGTGTAACACTTTGAGAGGGTATTTGATTCATACCATAGAAATCTTCACCTTGCAATTGACAAGAGTAGTTTCATTCAAAGATGTTCCTTGTTGAGGTGCTTCTTCTTGCTGATCTTCTTCGTGGCTAGATTTTTGTGACCCACCAATGGTTTGCACCATAAGAGCTCGACTTAATGCACCATTAAATTACATTGATTGGTTATGTGGTTGACATCGCACGGGAAACACCAATCATATTCTTGGGCCATGTTATTTTACACCGATTGCAAATCTCTGGATGTGGATGTAACATTGGGGTTATCGGGTTGAAATGGTCTGCATTGGCGGGAGGCCTTTCTTGATTCTAATTTGCAGCTAGATTGGGTGGTCTTTGAGGCTGATATGGTATGTCTTAGGCTGAGCTTGAGGTTGATAAGAAGGTCTAAAACTTTGGGCTTTACGCCTCTTGAGTGTAACTAGCTCATTGCCTAGATTTTGCAATTGCTTCATGACTTCTTGAAGTTCGTTTGAGGCACTAGAAGATGAAGGAGAAGCTTCTCTTGAACTCGATTTCTAGGAGTGGGAATAGGAGCTAAGATAGGCACTTGACTAGTACTTGGGCTCTCTAAACTTGGATATAATGGCATGGGGGTCTAGGGGCTAGTTTTCCAGCTGGGATCAAACAATTTTCAGCCCTAATGGAAATGTTATAAGCCATAGGGATAGTTATGCCTCCCATGGACTGAATTAACATAGAAATATCAGAATTTAAAGCTTTACTTGGTAATATAGGAAAGCACTTTTCTGCTGCTAGCCTTACTACCACCGGGATCCTCTCCCAAGTCCTTTGAAATATAAAGTTGAAGTCAGTCAGCTGCTCATTGGGAGCTCTTTTGATAGTTGTCAGCTGCTCCAAAAGGGACAAGCTGTCTCCTTTCTCCCCAAAATCGCTCATGGAGGGCTATACATAGTTGGTTCCAATTGGATAGAACCAGGCAAGGATCCTAAACCATTGCAATGCCTTCCCTTTGAATGAAGACGCCAATAGTTTGACAGAACTTGCATCTCATTAATCTCATGGATTGCACAAATATTAGCAATGTCCTTGACATGATCACCAGGAGTGGTCTGATTTTCTCCAGTAAAGTATGGAATGTTCTTCAATGCTGCAACTAGGATTGGATGTTGTGCATTGAGAGCAAGTGGGCTACTTCAGTGAAATTGACATACGGATTCGGTGGTTGCACCATTCTGATGGGCCTAAGAACACTTGTTGATTGGATGAAAGGCCTACTAGGTGGAGGTGTTGACAAGGTTTTATTAGGTGGAGATGGAGATCTTTGAGCTCTTCTTCCCCTTCTTTATCTTCTTGGAGATAGGTGTAGATGAACAAACAATCATTCCTCCCTAGTTCTTGACCTGGTCTGTATTCTTCTCATAAATTCACCAGGCTTGGACTGGTGAAACTAGCGGATTATGCTTCTTTTGGAGTCACCAGATGTGTGATTTTAAGCTCCTTCAAAGCTGGAACTTACAACAAGTGCACATTGATCTTGTTGCAATAAAAGTGAAGACCTCTAAGGTCCCACCGGGCGTGCCAAAACTGTTAGTGCAAAATCACAGCACCCCTGGATGTTGATCAGATTTCTAGTTTGATCATTCTAAGCATCCAGTGTGATTGCAAAACATTGAATCCTTTCTCCAAGTGTGGGACTTGTAAAAATGAGAAAGGAATCTCTAGAGAAGGCTAGTTCCTATTCCTCTGTTCAGATGCACACAAAAACATAGAGGGTTTACTCAAAATCTAATCTAACTTGCCAAGGAGACAGGGTAATAGATGTATAAAAATAAACCTAAGCTAACAGAGGTGATGCACCGAGGAATGAAGAACACCTATCTTGCCAATAAACACAAACCATTAAAATGTGATGCAAGATCATGCACAAATAACAAAATTTGCAGTGAAAGATCAGGAGGATGCAAATGAACATAGAGAGGGTTGAGAATCATCCACAGAGACATGCATTACTTGATCCAAAGATTGATACGATACACTACAAGATGCCAAGAGGCAAGTTACATTACAATTTTAAATGGGAGGTTTGAACTCCAAAATTTGCCTGCCAAAGAGAAGAAGGGAGGGGAAAAACAAGAATGTTCGACCTTTAGAAAGAAGCCCCTCCTTACAATTTATAGGAAGAATGAGAGAGGGAAGAGAGAGGAAATCCAAATCTACCCCAACCACTTCTAGGTTGCATTTAATTCATCTCATTATGGTGGTGGGTGAGAACCCTAGCAAAGTGGAAAGTGGTAACTGTATTTTGCATTAAAGTTGGTTGTTGAAACATCAGTTTTGGCCATTACCACAGCCAAAGACGTTTCTTGATTTTATCTCTCCAAACTGAACCAAAATGCAAGATTGACCTTGGAATCATGTAGAGAATTTCACCAGCTTTCCATTGATATAAAGAACGTGAAAATCCGAGCTCTGGATCGAAAGTTATGGTGATCTTGAAGATTTAGGGCAAAAACAGGCCAAAATGGATCGGCGGGAAAATATTTGAATTTTTCCGCACTCTACCACTTGGATGACACGTGTCAGGATCTGATTCATCTATGGGTTCATCCTCTAAAAATTCCTTTTGGGCCCTTAAACTTGGACACGTGGCACTATTTTATTGGTTCGGGCCTAAGGGGCGCATTTTTACCTTGCGCCAAACACTTAGCAACTTTTCAATGTTATTACATGTGGCACGTTACGATTCATCCGTGGGTCTCCTTATCTCTTTTTGGCCCTCTCACCTTTTTTTTCATCCCACGCGTCCCTTGCATACTCTTGGCCCGGATGTCCCAGATGAAAATCTCCTGCTTCGGCCGATTTGGGCTTCCTTGTTCCTGTTTGAGGTGAAGACACGTGGCGAGATTCCATTCATGGTCAGGCTCTTTCAGCTTTTCATGTCCCACGCGTACTTTTGGCCCAACTGTCCCGGACAAAAGTCCCCTGTTTCAGCCGAATCGGCCGGTTCGCATCCTCCGTGTACTTTTGGCCCGGATGTCCCAAACTATCTGGGACAAATATCTCCGAACCACCCGAAATGGACCGACTTGCGCCAAACCGGCCGATCTGCGTCTCGCGCATACCCTTGTCCTAGCTGTCCCAAACCACATGAAACAAAAGACTTAGGAAATTTTTTCCCTCTTTCAACCGATTCAGCTTTTCACGTCCCACGCGTCCCGACGTCCCAATTGTCCCGCAGACTTCCTGGACTAGGACTTAGCTGATTTTCTTCATTTTTTCAGCCCCAAGCTTGGTACAACAAACCTCAGTACGACCCGAACCCTTCAAACCTGAAATGCCTTAACACAGTCCTGCAACCTTATTTTTTGCATTTCTTCCATTTTCTCAACCTCTTGGGATTTCTTCTTGAGTGGGGAGTTAGAAAAGGCCGAGGGGACCCCGAAAAATATGATTTTGGGCCTCGAATCAATCTTACTTGCTTGGGACTAAATAATCGGATGCATGTTATCAAAATTACCCAGGGGTGAATTTTGGATGTGAAGGCTGGAGCAAAGGAAGAATGTTAAGGCTCAAGGAGGACCTAGATGAAGTTAAAGAAGTATGTAGGATGGTAAGACAATATAATATTATCCCCTTGCTAGAAGAATGGTTGAGGGATAAGGTACAACGCATTGGAGTAGAGTGCAAAAGGAAGTTTTGCATGCAAACCTTCCTCCTCACATCCTTGACTATGATAAGGAGATTACATTGAATGCAGTTTTTGATGGGTGGCTTCTAAGCAATATCCTCATCAACATAGGGGAGGAGGTCAATGTTCTTACCTTGGATTCCTAGCATCAAATGGGAAGACCCACATTACAACCATCTTCGAATGTGTTGTATATGGAAAACAAGAAAAAAATAATGTCCATTGGAGTCTTGAAGGATGCGGTTATCACCATTCAAGGGGCCAAGTTCACTGGAGATTTTGAATTCTTGGCACTCACCAAGGAAGACAAATTTCCAGTGTTTCTTGGGCACCCTTGGTGTTACAAAAATAATCCCAACCTACGGTTTAACAAGGGGTATATAAATTTTGAGAATAAGGAAGAAAGGGTGATTATCCCTTTAACATATTGGAAGTCATTTCTCTATACGGATCTTTTAGGAGAGGAATTCCTTGACAGAATCTATGTGTGCTCCATCAAATATCTTGAGATAATTCATCCCACGGAGGGAGTTATCTAGTTTGAAGATGCTCAGTCCTTGAGTGATACCACTAGCATGACATGTGACAATTAGGTACATGGGACTTATGAGTTGATTGGGTGATAGTTGAGAGGATCTATAACAAGGGTAATGAAGGTGCACTCAGTCAAGCACCTAAGAGGGAAGAAGTTGCCAAGTTACTCTGGAGGAGCATATCCTAAAATTTTCTTGCAAGAAATGGAGGCTCAGTGGAAGAATGAGGATGAGAGAAGGGGAATGCTCAGTTATAACTTTCTTAGAACTATAGTGCGCTAGTGGGATACATATCGAGAGAGCCTCCTAGAATGGCATGAGGTAAGAATCAAATTTTCTATAAGGTTCTCCAGGAGCAATGCACCCATGATCATACAAGATTACCATGGTAAAGAGACCACCTCATTTCATGTCCAAGCATGTGAAAAGGCCTAGATGGGAAGCACATAAGCGTTACCACCTTCATTATGGGTACATAAGTTATATTCCACCTTATAAGGTTTTCTAGGTGCATGGTATATTCATTTAGAGATGTGTCATTAAACAGGTAATTGGAAGGAGTTGGAAGTTGATCTCATTGAAGCTTTCGAGCATCGGAGTACCAAGCCATTAGCGGATAAGACATTATAAGTAATTAAGCGCCTTACAATGGGAGATAATGCTATGTAGAAGATAGGCTATTAGAGTTGTTGGGTGATCCTTATTTGGAGACGTGCCTCAATGAAGAAGAATCAGAGGAAGTACAACTTTAGCATGCGTGTATGGAAAAAGAAAAAGGAAAGATGGTCTATGTAGTAGATGGCGAGGAAATGGAAAGTTTGGATGTTAACCATTATGAAGGTATATGTAAATTCATAGATAGCGCTGATGAGAAAGCATGTGCCTACCATGAGACATTGAAAATAAATAAGGTTAACATTGGGATAGAGAAAGAATCTAAGGAAGCTATCATTGGGGACTATTGGTCATAAAAAGGAAGTTTCAAAGGTCATTGATCTATTGTGTGAGTTCTAGGATTTGTTCCCTCACGTGGGTACCATGAACTCAAAGGCATCCACCATTCCTTAGGGGAGATGAAGATCAAGTTAAAGGAAGGTGTGTGCCTAATCCAGAAGAGGCCTTATCGGATGAATCCAAATTTGCGCGTACAGGTCAAGGAAGAAATAGACAAGATGATAGCATCTAGTATCATTAAGGCTATGGAAGAATTAGAATGGATAATCCCAATGGTCATCAGTATCAAGAAGGATGGAAGAATAAGGATATGTGTGGACTACATGGACCTGAATGTAGTATGTGTCATCGATCCTTTCCCAACCCCCTTTACTGAAGAAATTTTGGAGGGATTAGTCGGGCGCGAATTCTACTCTTTCATGGATGGGTTCTTAGGGTATCACCAAGTCAAGATTGCAAAAGAAGACCAAAGAAATACAACTTTCTCCACTAAATGGGGAAGTTTTTCCTACATAGTTATGTATTTTGGATTAAAGAATGTGCTGTTGTGTTCTCACGCATCGTGGTACAATCATTTTAGGACTTCATCCATAAATTTCTTCAAGTTTACTTGGATGATTGGACTATATATGGATTGGTAAAATACCATTGTGAAAATTTGAGGCTGATGTTTGAAAGATGTCAGAAATTGAGGATATCCCTCAACATTAAGAAATGTGTCTTTGCTACTCCATTTGGAACCCTGTTAGGACATATTATATGAAAAGAAGGTTTACTAGTGGATCCCGCCAAAGTTGCAGTTATTGTAGGATTAGGGGATCCTACTAGTCAAAGCGCAGTGCATGGATTCCTTGGGCATACGGGGTACTACAAGAAATTCATCAAGGGTTTTCCAATATCGTTGCGCCCTTGGAGGAATTGCTAAAACACAAGAGTTCCTTTCATTTGGGAGAGGTGCAATAGAAGGCATTTGACACTTTGAAGGATAGGCTTGTCACGACGCCCATATTATGTTTTCCTTCTTGGGATAATCCTTTCCATGTGCATGTTGATACCTCAGGGATAACTATGGGAGAAATAATAGCACAACCCGGTGAGGGGATTGTTGATCATCCCTTATGGTTTTCAATTAGGAAGTTGACACCATGCAGAATAGAATTACAAAAATATCGAGCGCAAAGAATTGTCAATGATCAACGCACTACATAAGTTTAGGCAATATCTATTATCAACAACATTTATACTCTACAATGAGACCATATGGCATTGAAGAATTTAGTCAAAAACACATTATATAAGGCGCATATTCCATTGGGTCCTATTATTCTAAGAATTTGAGTTCGTAGTGGTTATAAAACCAGGAAAAAGTAATTCAGGACCCGATCACTTATCTAGGATTGACTCGAGAGGAGGATGTGGAAAGCATTAAGGATACCATGCCAAATGCGCAACTATTTAGGTTGTGGCATGCGACCTCAGACTTGGAAGATATCACAAGTATTCTTTGGCTGGTATGGCATCGAGACAAGATGAGGGCTATGGAGAGGAAGTAGTTATAAATACGCGTTACACCCTACATGTTGATTAGTGGAGACCTATATAATTTAGGACATGATGAGGTTATGTGTTGATGTGTATTAGAACATGAGCATGTGACAATTATGGAGGAAGCACATGGTGGGATTGTAGGAGGACATTATGCAGGGAATGCTACTGTATGGAAGATTTTACTAGAAGCATTTTGGTGGGAAACCATCTACCATGTTTGTATTGAGTTTTGCAAGGCATGGGACCATTACCAGTGCCTTGGAAAACCTGGAAAGAGGGATGAAATTCCCTTGCGACCAATAGCCAATGACCGAACCATTTGAAAAATGGGTAATTGAATTTTTAGGGCTAATTTCGCTAGCCACACAAAGGAATGGTTCGTGGTATATCATTAATGTCACTAATTACTTGACAAAATGGGAAGAGGTAGCACCTACAAACATTTTCACTATAGCGACAACTACTAGATTTTTATGGGAGAACATAATCAACATGTATGGTTGTCCTTTAAGCTTAACAAGTGATAGAGGTACACATTTCCTCAATGAAATGGTTAGGATTCTGTTAGTAAAATTTATGGTGGCCCATCACAAGACTACACCTTATCACCCTCAAGAAAATGGAACTGTTGAGGCATTTAACAAAATAATAAGTCACATGTTGACCAAGATCTATGACATTGGAAGACAAGATTGGGATGACAAGGTATTAGTCGTTCTATGGGCATATAGGACAACCTACAAGAGGTTAAAAAAGCCACACCATTTCAATTGGTGTTTAGTATGGAAGCTATTTTTTTGATTGAATTCATGTTACCATCGCTATGTATAGCATGCGTAGGATGATTAGATGATGAACAAGCGCTGGAAGAGAGGATTGATAAGTTGATATAGTTAGATGAAAGGTGATCACTTTCTAGATGGATTCAGAAGACAGAAAAATCAAGACAAAAGGCATGACATGATCATCATATCAAGAACAAGAAATTTGAGGTTGGGTAGATGGTGTTGTTGTATGATTCAAGTATCTGTGCCATCCTAGGAAGTTAAAAGTCCATTGGTTGGGCCCTTACATCATCTCGTACATCCTTGATTTAGGTGCTTGTCTAGTTACAAGTGCTAGATGGGATGAGATTACCAATTCATTTCAATGGGAGTAGGCTGAAGCCCTACTATAAATAAGTATTCTCAATGTTTGTAAATAAGGTAGTATTTCCAGTTAGCTTAGAATTTCCCTTTATTGCTTTGTATTTTCTTGTGTTTCCCTTTCTCGTTGCTTGTTCCTTTCTTTTTGTTCCGTTTTGCACCTTGTGTGCCGGTAACCACATTATTTTCCAAGGTTGTGTATGTGCAAAGAATTACACATCTGTTTTAGTGTGGGGTGGAGTAATGAAAAGTAAAGTATAAGTCAGTAGTAAAGGTTAAGTGGCCCAGTAGAAGGAAGCATGTAAGATTGAGAAAGTGCATGGGGAAATGGTGGATAATGAATTATGGTGTCAAGAAGTCTGTAACAAATACCACATACAAAGGATGAAGAGTTCAGGAGTAACATGAGGTAGGCGAGAGAAAATATCAGGTAAAGGACAAAAGAAGTTCCATCAAAGACTCTGTAGATGTGTGCGTAAGAGTCTTAAGTCAGATTGGATTTTTGCGTGCCAAAAGGTTGTAGAAGGTTTTTCACACAGGATTGGGTGTGTGGGTAAGGGCACTTAAGGTTGGCCTAGTGGATAAAGATGCATTTAATTTTAAGTAGTTGGTAGGTGGTATAGCATTTATTGATGGAAGATAAGCAAAAACTATAAATATAAGGTCGAGAAAGTCATTATTCTACCTTTCTATTACAAAATTGAAGTGCTCATGTGAACTAGGGAATCCACATAAATTTTTGCAAAGGAATAAGAATCCTCGAAATCTATGTGACAAGAATAGATCTATAGACTAGAGTGGAAGGAGTACACAAGCATGGGGAGAATTAGTTTTCAGTGCACCATCTTGTGGAAGGTTTTCCTAGTTAGGGTTTGGCAGCTAGGGCATGGAGATAGAAGGATTTCTTCCAAGAGTTGAGTTTCAAGATTGAGAAGAGTAGTAGAGCAGAGCAATGAGTTTTAAATTTTAAACCAACAAAAATAATGGAATAAAAGAAGGTGATGGTTTAACCAAAGAAACAGAAGGTTCAAGGGAAAAGTAAAATAAATTGCTACCGTTGTGAGCTCTAATGAGGAATGGTATGTATAAATGCAGTACCAGATGGAAATTTGCTAAGAAATAAGTGGGTATCACACTTGAGACTAATTACAACCATTGCATGAGCACTACAGAGAAATAAATGGCATTGGAGCTGGTTTGTCCAACTAATAAGAGGACACCAGATGGAATGCCAATATACAGCAACGAGGTGAAAGTAAATTTGGAAAAGGAATGGCTATTACAACTATATGAGTTGCCTTATTTTGGCAAGCCCAAGTGGCTATATCAATGGTTGATGTTGTATGTGGATGAATACCAT
The DNA here is from genome assembly GCA_018340775.1 of Taxus wallichiana var. yunnanensis. Lineage (NCBI taxonomy): Eukaryota > Viridiplantae > Streptophyta > Pinopsida > Cupressales > Taxaceae > Taxus > Taxus wallichiana. The sequence goes on from CM031234.1 coordinate 136,512,644, forward strand.
TTCTACTTTTTGCAAGTCGTAAGATGTGCATAACATCATGCGATTGATATCCAAGCTCAATGGCTTGAATTGTGAAGGAAATCCATAGATGATGATCGAGTGATAAGGAAGCCATCAAGGAAACAATAGTAGCTTATGACTACAAAAAGGGTTTATAGTACTTTGACATCACAGAAATTCCATACCTTGTTATGAGGATGGTCATGCGCTTGGTCACCAATCTTAATGATCAATAAAGATGGACACAAGTGAACAAGGCATGGTTGAATGTATGCTGGAAAATATCATAAGGGACCATCTATAACTTTTCTACCTTTATTGTGGATGAAATCATAAGCAACGCACAGGAAGGAGAAAAGATATTATTCAGCAACATCCTCCTCACCATCTTCTTCTTGAGATTGGATTACTAAATGGGATAGAGAAGTTCATTTGGGAGTATCCGAGAGAACTCATTACTGCGAAAAGGTTTGAAAAGTATACTTGTGAAACCATGATGGTCACTCACAAAACGCATATAGAGAAGTGGTATAAATGAATGCATGACTCATTCGAGGCCAAGTGGATGATCCCAAAGTAGTTTCCCATGCTCGTGGATGGAGAGTTAGATTTTGCAGTCTATCAACATTTCTACATTGGCAAGTTTACTTTGAAAAATGGGATAAAGAGCCCATGGTGCAAGCTACCGACGGGTCGTTGTATTACCAGTCATTTAACCAACTCATAGACAATTTGGTGTCATTATAACCAAGGCGGTGTCTAAATTTATATGCAAAAGGAGAAAGGAAAATCTTATTCAACAATACTTCTTCCTAAGAAAACATACAGAAATTAAACCTGCATGAAAAAGAAACACACAACTAAACTATGAAATAAATCTACAAAGATAAATAAACTATGCTAAGAAATAACAGAAAAATCCTCCTCCTTGGGGAAGAGTGGATTTTGGCCATTATTTTTCCTTTGGATTTGGAGAAACTACAATTAACTTTTAAAACTGCACTTGTATTGATTCAAAACTTATTTACAAAATATGCCCCCTTTTCCAAATATATGGAAGATGTATTTATAGACATTACTCCTAGTTTACTTGGTCCACACTCCAAGAACTAACTACCTATTCTTGGGAGGATTTATTCAAAGCAATAAATACTTAAAAAACTTGACTACAACAACCCACTTATCGTGGAGAATATTTCTACAACTCATCCCTTTAATCTAGGAACACAAAGTGGGAGATTACTTATTCAACATTCCTAATACTATTCCACCATTTTCTCATCCTTGAAACATGGAGAGAAAATGGAGGAGTGCTAAGTCCATGAATTTGAATTCTTCTTGGAATGCCACATGCATTCATGAATTTGGATTGCCACATGTTTGGATCTATATTCTTGGTTGATGATGTGGAAGCAAAGAGTAGGTTGAATAGTTTGGTGCTCCTTTACATTATTTTGGAACAAACCAAAATACTTTCACTAGTTGGGCATTTCTGTAGATACATGAAGAATTTCCATAGCTAGGAATTTCCGTAGCTATGTGAAGAATTTTGTAGTGGGCATTTCCATAGCTGCATGAATAATTTCCATAGCTGCAATCTACGAACTTGGAGTACAGTTGTTTATGACCTATTTTCTACACACTATTACATTCCAACTTTAGAAGAAATATCAAGAAATAACAACAATTAGATTGCAAATAGATTTCTAAAGAGATGATAAGATAAATCCTATATTCTACCTTAAATATTATACCCATTATTAAAACTACATCTAAATTCACTTGAAAGCTTTATTTTGAGAGAGAGAATAAGAATGTTATTTGGAGATATAATGAGACATATTTTGGTCTCATCATTGCCCTTCTCCTTCACCACACAATACTTCCAAGTAGGGGTCAACTAGTTTAAGGAGGCCAAAAGGATAAGGTTTGACCTTAGTGAGGTGGACCAAGACCACCATGAGATGCACTGAAATCTCGTATACCCAAAGAAGCACACATATGTGGAGAAGTATGTCTCCCACGAAGTACAAATGATGAATCGATAACGTTGTCGATCGTTGGAAGGGCTGCAGCAAGGGTATATCTATGTATAAGGCCTAAGTTTGAGAAATGCACCTATCTAGAGAGTGATGTATCCATTCTAGAATACCCCACATGTTGGAAAAAGGCCACGCCGAAGAAGAGGGAAAGAGAAGAGGTGTAGGAGAAAAGGTACCAAGTGTGTAAACCACACAATCGGTGGGCATCTTGGAATCGAGTCACAAATCCTAGCACTTACGTGCATAGAAAGAAGTCCCCAATCAAGGTGAAGACCCCAAAAGAAGAGGTTCTAGAACATGAAAATCCTCTCAAACATGAAGAGTCACTAAGGATTATGTCTCTTGTTAAGGAGAAGAGAAGGAGAAGGAGAAGAAGAAGAAGAAGGTGATGAGACGAGGCGAGACTCGGAGGAGACAAATTAGATTGCCTACATTGGTGACAAGGATGATAATGAGCCGAACAAGGTTGAGACCATCTGGTGTATGATGTACATGACTCTGAGGAGGAAGATGAAGAGAATAATGAAGAGGAAGATGAAGAGGAGAATAATGACAAGGAGGAATCAGAGGATCAAGGCAAGGGGGTGAGTGAAGAGGTAAGCACCAAAAATTAGGGAACCCCAAGCCTCACCAAGGAACAAGTGGAGAAATCTATGGAGAGAGAAGTGGTGGGCATCATTAAGGATTTGGTGGAACAGGATTTGGAGTAGAGTGCGAGATGAAATTTTGAAGGAGATAGAAGAAGAAAGCATTGGGAAAGAATATGGTAGCATGGGTGGGAATCCCAATTTTGTGGTAAGCTTCCCAAAAGCTATGCGAATAGGTGGGAAGGGCGTAGTGATAGCACAAGGGAAAGGAATGGGATACATCAATGATCCAATCAAGGTGCTATGTGTGTGATTCCAAAGCACCGTACCAATGGAAAAACTCTTGGTTATGTCTTTGTTTGATGAAGAAGGCACATATCCATGAACTAGGAAGATGTTATCTTGGGAATTCAAGTCCCATGTGGATGAACCTGAGTTTGAAGTAAGTCAGGGAGCACTGATGAAGGTGCCAGAAACAAAAGGAGTTAATCCCTTGGTGAATGCTCAACAATTATCAAATGAGTAGGTCTGTAATATGCTCAAAAAATTATTAGTCGAGATTGAGGCCAAACTATTTGGAAGGAATGATAGAGTGATATTCCTGGAGGAGGAATTGGAGAAGGAAAATAAGGAGCTCATTGAGAAGAGAAAGGACTTAAAGCAAGAAGAGCTTATCAATGCGCAGTTAAGGCATGAACTAAAAGAGGATAAAGTAAGGGTGTGTGAGCTACATAAGAAGATTGAAATGATTACGGGTGCTATTATTTTAAAACATCCTAACCTAGCACCCCTTGAGCAAAAATATGAATTAACCTTACAGTGTCTAGAGGATTTGACTTGCATCCTCATAATGGAAAGGCAGCCACTTTCCTTAGAGTCTACAAAAGAGGTATTGGCACACCAAGAAAAAGAAGAGAAGCTAAAGGTTTTCAAGATTGTTGCTTGATATACTAAACTCCTTGCAGAGGTAGAAGTTTCTGCGTAAGTTGTAGAAGCTACATATGACAATTGTGCTAATAGAGATAGAGTGGCAAGCATCTTGGTCACCACTCATGAAATGGAACTCAAGGAGTTTCAAGAAAATAATAAGGGGAATAGGGAAGAAAGAGATAAAATCCTAGCCAAGGTAGAAAAGAAGTCAAAAGCTATCGAGACCTTGCGAGGCTCGATCAAAATCTAGCTAAAGGAGTTATACCCCTAGATCACCCATAGGATGGATGTGCTTGAGGACTTGGGAAAATAATTGGAAAGTATTGTTGAGACCATGAGTGCCAAAGGGGAGGAATTAAGTTTTGAGGAGGTGAGCACCTTAGTCAGAGACCTCTGTCAGCAAGTGTAGAACGAGGTTGACGCTTGGGAAAATCTAGAGGCAGAAATAGGGAAGGATTTCCCTCTCCTCCTTCAAAAATAAGCATTTTTTCTCCTTCATTCTCCCCATTCTTTCATTCTTTCTCCAAATTCTTCATTTCCTTCATTATTTTCCCCACATTCACATCCCTCCATTCTTTATTCATTGAAGAGAAGTGTTTCTGAGGATGGAGAATAGGTGTAGCATGGGGTGATGTTGGGCCCCAGAATATTTGGCTAAGTAAAAAAAGGCACATGGGCGTGTGGGACCTATTTGAATAAGGGCATGCAGGTTGAAGGCGCGCAGGGTAAGGTTCTAGCAAGGTTTATCGGAGAACACATGGCGCACGCGTGTAAGACAAGATAGGTTTTGGGACTTAGCCATATTCAGCATTCCAGGAAGCACACGAGAAAAGTGTGACCCATCTAGCATGTGGAGTGGATAAGGTGCCATCCTAGTAGCTATAGGATCAATAATGGAATATTCCATGCATGTGATGGAAGGATCCAGAAGGACATCATTGCAAATAATGGAGAGCTCGGATCAAAGGAGGCATGCTCCATTGGAGGACCACTTGGACACTTTCTAACATTCATTGTTACCTTATAAGGCATGGTGGTGAAGGCAAAAATCTATATATAGAGATGCACGGGTAGTAGAAGAGGACATGTGTGTGTGTGAGATGTGTGTGTGTGTGAGAGTGTGTGTGTGTGGTAAGAGTAGAGAGGTGTGGAAGAGAGGTGAAGCTCTACAAAAATATTATGGAGGATTCTATGGGTTGGGATTAGAGGAAATATAGGAGTGATGGCATATTTAGAGGGATGGTTCTATGTTTATCCTTGTAATATGAAGGATGTAGTTTAGTTTTTATGCATGACCTTGCTCTGTATTATTATATGGGTCTATTATGGCCTCAATAAATGTAATGTGGTTATTGAACATGTTAACATGAATATAAGGTTCTGTTCTAAAATATATATGTGTTCATGAGCATAAATCCTAGTGCATTTCCTTTGTGTTATGAATCAGTTATGTATTTTGTTAGATACTTCTCTTTTATGGATGCATTGATATGATAACTCATCCTAGGCTTTTAGAATGAACGCATGGTTCCTTTCCATTCTTTTGCACTTAAGTATCTATCATAGATGATGTATTCTTACACAAATCACATAAAGGAGGGGATCAATGCCCATGTGTGCCTTGAGTGAGTGCTCAATGCCATTTGGGTGATAGTTCGGCGTGCATGGGATTATAATATTTCTCTAAGGGTATACAAATGACTACAATGATAGATCCAACCTGTGATTAGTAGGATAATGTGTCAAAATGTGCATCAAGATAAAATGCAAGATTCTCAAAAGGAATGCCAAGAGACTAAAGTAATGGTCATGCACACACATTATCCATATTGTGTAGGGTAACCAAGATACCCCGAGTAAGAAATCGATGAATAAATACTGGAATAGATAATGTGTTATAAATAAGTGAGTCATTGATATCATAATCATAAAAATAAATGATTGGTGTGAAAGATGATGTGTGAGCTATAGTGCCAATCATAACACTAAGTGGATGATCATAAGTGGTTGGTGGTGGAAATGCGTGATTAGTTTTGTAGACACCTAATTTCAACTGTGTAATTTTAATACTAAAATTACACTAAATGTCTTCTTCCCATCATCACATTATAATGATCAACCTTATTCTAATTAGCTAATTTTCCCCTATCTTGGATGTCAATTAACATCATTTCATTAGTTAAAATCATATTTTAATTAATTAACTACCTATTATTAATTAGTTACCCCTTTCACAATCTTATATTTAATTAATAATCCTCGTATTAATTCAATACCCCTCTTAAACCCCTCTAGTTTTATTATTTTCCATCTACATCTCCTCAAAATAGCTTCTACAAGCTAAATATGGCCCATTAATTAATCTCAATTGATTAATTAAACCTTCCCTAAATCCCATGGGTCATTAATATCTAATTAATCTTTTAAAACATGATTATACACTGTTAATTGTACATCTTTGTTATCCCACATTCACTAGGATGTAGGCTTCTCCAAAATTGGAAAGTTATAAAAGAAACCTAGTATCTTCTTAAAAATCTACATTATGTCCTTATAATACATTGATACATATTACTCAAGAGAGAATTTCCATTATAGGAAGGATAGAAAATTTAGAAACCCCTTACTTGCTAAAAGTAGTAAGAGAAGATTCAAACATGGATTTTGTGTCATTTTGAGGAGACATCTTCCTTTTATCAAACATCCTTGATCATGTGTGGCTTGTGTTTGGCTTAAAAGGAAATATCTACATATAAAAAGTGCATCTAATTATGAAATGATAATTTTAATTCTTTTTTAATGTTTTGTGCAAGTTTCTTAGCTTCTTTTCATGTTTTATCTTGATGTATTTGATTAAGGAATTAGGTAGGATTTACTTGGTGTTAATTCCTTCATTAATTATCATAGATTATTTAACATACATACATATGCATTACTAGGGTGTTTATTTCCCTTCATCATCTTTTTCTTATTTATCGTACCTCATCTTAACTATCTATTCTCTTTCCATGCGCATTTGAATTGTGATCCTGGAAATAAAAACAATTTATATGTTTTTCTATTTAGTAAGATTTGGTGGTTAGAACATCATTATATAATCATTTACACAAGAACAATATGCAGGTGGGATATATAAATTCATGGTAAGATCATTCATATTTGGCTAAGTAGGGGTTCACTTTTATGTGGATCCTATAAAGTGAGGGTGCATTTGACTATAATAGCTAGGCTCTAGACTAGATCCCACATGAAATGAATGTCATTTTTACCAAGCTCCACTGAAATGGATGGAGTGAAGAGGAGGGGTATTTGACCCTTAAAATCATGTCTTAGACATCATTTCCTAATTTCACGTAATAGTGCTTCACGTACTAAAAGTTATATCAAGGACACCTTTGAATTTATTTTCTCTTAGCGAGATGGTAAAATCTTAGGGATAGGTTGTGATTTATTAAATTATCCCAAAAATATGTTTGTAAACAAATTAAACAAAAAGTGGTACTTAGTCCAAAAGTCTTGATTCACTAAAACTCACGAGGTGAATTTTTTCTAAGTTAAAACCTTTTTTTTGAAAAGAAAAGAAAGTGAAACTCTTTCAGAGTTAGACCAAGGTGTTTTTAAAATCAAACCTTGACTCACAAAAACGTCACAAATTGAGACTTTATCCAAGTTAGGGACCTTATTTTGACAAAAAAACAAGGTGATGCTTTATGCGAGTCAAACCAATTTTTGTTTTGTAAGCTCATAGACATTGTCCATATTTTTGATTTCACATATCAAAATAGAAAAAATGAGTTACTCGCTAATTTATTTTATCAATAAGAATCTTATAGTATATTAAGAAGTAAAAAGATACAATATAATTCAAAAAAATGCGTGGTATGTGTTAATGCAAAATTACAACACCCCTGATTACTTGTGATTTGTGTGTGAGGCAATCAATGTAACTTGCATAACATGGGATTATCCTGTAGTGTGGGAATTTGTAATTAGGACAATCCTTCAAAGAAAGCCAACTTCTTATCCTAACCTAGTACCAACTTCTCCAAAGTGTAGATATCGACAAAATAAATTAATTCTACCATAATGATTTCAAAGTAGACAAGGATAGAAAAATGCATAACATAAACCTACTCTAAGCAAAGGTGATGCACCAAGAAAGGGTGAGACAATTTAAGTGAGTGAAGAATAGAGAGTAAACAAGGTAAGAGAGGGTAGGTGGAGGCACCACAGTATAAGACAATATTTAATTCCCTATATTCATAAAGCAAAAAATACTAAAAGGTCCTACAAAGAGATATAAAATGCACAATATACCTGCAAACATAATATAAGGAAAAAATGCAATAAAATTCAAATTAGGGAAAGAAAATCCACAAAATACCAATTTTATTGCTTAGGAAAATGCATAATCCATTACAATATAGGAACATGGAAAAATCCTTTACAATAATCCCAAATTTGAGGCCTTTAGCTCACAATAGCTCTGGAACAATTTTGACAGAGTTCCTTTGCTTTCCGAAACTCTCTCCTCAAAATGAGGTGGATTTTACAATATATAGGCAATTTGGGTCACCAATTGATAAGATGCATTAAAGAGGTATGAGGAGCCATATGATTTGGTACTTTTCTTACACGGGCAGTCATGGGTGCCATGCCTCATTAATTATAGTTGTTGGGTTATTATTCATCCACCTACCTTCACCTGGCATGTGATTTTTCCATCTTGCGAGTCACCCAACCATGTGGGGTTAGATAACCATCTAACCATGATCCATATAATTTGTGAGTAGGTCATCTAGCCATATGACACCTAACCTGGGAAGGTTAGACAAAGTCAAACTTCATGACCATACATGCTTCTAGTCTCTAACTAACCTAGGAGTCACCATCTTCACACACCTTTGTGGGCCATCCAACTAGGGAGTTTAGACGGATGTCTATCTCTAGACCATATAGTTGATGGGGTTGGATGGCCATCTAACCCCGATCCGTATAATTTACCACTTTACCATCTCAATGGTCCATCTCTCTTTTTTTACACTTATGGGGATTGGACGGTTGTCTAACCTTGAATTATAAACCAACCACCTTTCAATCTCGATAACCATCTAATAATGGCTTCATTGTGATCCTTTCAATCTCATTTATCCTCGGTCATCCAAATTTAGGGGTTGGATGGTCATCTATCTCTGACCATACCATATGCTTTTTGATTATCCTCATGGTCGTCCAACCTTGGTGTTGGACAACGTCTAACCCTATGACATACATCATGTGTGGTACCTAGGGTTGGATGACATCTAACCATGTAATGTAAAAAAACCGATGAGGGTTGGATTTCGTTCATCTTGTTTATATGCCATTGACCCATCCAACCATGAGCCTGTCACTGCGTTATCTTAACAATTGGTGACCAACCTGGTAGACCAACCCATGCATCTTTCTCAACCAACCAACCTAACCAAAACACCCGTCGACCAACCTGGATGACCAACCTAGATGACCAACTGCTTCCATACAAAACATCACCGACTAACTTGGTTCAACAAGGCATCCATCCATCTCAACCATCCAACCTAGGCATCCAACCGAGTGAACATTTTTGCAAACTCATCCAATTTTATAATAATCTTGGTCACCAAATCCACCATTTTCCACATCTCGCTTGACTCACCGTGAGTTAATACTAAATCGAGTAAGCCAAAACATGAGCTTCCCTATAGATTGCAAAACATTTCATTTTTTCCATCAACTTCTAGTGTTTTGACACGATGGTTGTCCATTTTATAGGGGTGTGAAAAAATGGATAATAATTGGTGACTTGTGGGATGATCTACCTACTAGATTTGAAAGACCAGTGACCCTAGAGTATCCATTGGGTATGGATTCAATTGATTGCTAAAACTAGTCTTCCACTTGAGGATTTATCCTTTAAGCTTCTGAAGCACTACTGGGGCCTTTCATTCCAAAATAAATTATGGGTTGAGGACCAGTTGTTTCTTCACCAAAATTTTCTGAAACTAGAAAGTGTAAGAGAAACAAAGTCAAAACTATGTACAAAGATACAAAATCATACACATCCCAAATGAAACATTTAGAGAGTGCATACACACTTATTACAAATAAAACCTAAACTAAAACAATGCAATGTGATAAAAACACTTGGAGGAATTAAAAACTCTAAACTACTATGTACAAGAAGGATATTTCACTCAATAAAAATTCTTGAGATAGATTTGATTGAATAGAATCTGAAGTTATTCTCCGTGGAACCTTGATAGATGGAAAGCATTTTTTTCTTTGCATCCTGAAATCACATAAGGGCCACTCCATATAACATCAAACTTGGAGTGTCTTCCCAATTTTTCCCTATATGCATCCCATTTTAGGACCAAGTCTCCCTCTTGGAAGTTTCTAGCCTTTTCCTTCTTATCAAAGAACCTCTTGATTAACACTTGATCCTTCTCCATTATGTGCATGGCTTGGTTCCTCAGCTCTTCCAAATCCATGAGCTTTGCATATCTAGCTGTCATGGGCTCAAACTCTAATTGCTCCATTTGCTTCATGATCTCCAATGCAGGAAACTCAATGGATATAGGTATCCTTTCCTCTCTTCCATAGACTAACCTTTAAGGAGAGTTCCGTGTTGGCTTCTTGGGAATAATCCTATCAGTCCACAAGGCTAATTTCAACTTTTTGTGCCATGTTCTTTGATTCTCATCCGATTCCTTCTTATAATATTCAAAATATTTTTATTTATGGACATTGCCTACCCATTACCCTATGGGTAGTAATTTGATGAGGTGCTTAAGTATATTTTTCTTTTGACTACCCACTCTATGATCTTAAGACCTATGAATTATTTAGAATTATTTTATATGATTGTGGTCGGTACTACGAATCTCGTCACTATCCCTTCATAAAAATCTAATATGTTGGCTTCATTTTCTTCCTTGAGGGAAATTTCCTCCATCCACTTGGTGGAATAATTTGTGGCTGTGAGGACCCACTTGTGGCCCAAGCTAGAATTTGGATTAATAACCCTAATGAAATCTATCCCCATTGTATAAATGGTTCATTTATAGAAATGGGGTGGAGTGGAAGGGTTGTTAACCTCTCTTTACCTGTGAAGAAGGTGCATTTTTTACATTTTTTAATCCATGCATAACAATCATTAAAGAGGTTAGGCCAATAATACCCTACCTTCATAATTCTAAGAGTTTTCACCCTTGGGGAAAAATGGCCTCCTATTTCACCATCGTGAAATTCATGTAGCACCTTTTCTATCTGATCTATCTTGATGCACCTTAGGAGGACACCATTGACATCTTTCTTAAATAAAATACCATCAACCAATGCAAAGGGAATACAATGAAACCTGAAATACCTTCTTTTGGCCTTGCTCAGCCCTTGAGGAAATTGACCTATTTAAAGAAAATGGACTATATCTTGAGTCCAACAAGGATTGGGTGAGGCATCGGTGATTTATCTTAATCATCATGTAGCACCGAACAACCTATTATCTACCACCGACTTGGCATGTTGTCCCGAAGCTAGCTATTCACATAATCCCTTACCCCTAACCAGATGGGTTACTTTAATATTCATGTCATATTCCATGACCTTGGTTACCCAACCAGATATTTTTTCATTGAGGTCCTTGTTTAAAATAAATTCTTTTATACCAACATGTGTGACTAGTAGATGAATCCTATTATTTGACACTAAATGCCTAAATTTCTTCAAACTTCTAATCATAAAGCAAGGACATGTTTCTCAATGAATGAATATCTTACCTCATAATCCATGAGGCCTTGGCTAAAGAAAGAAATAGGCTATTATATTCCTTTATTTGTTGCATCAAGATTGCGGAGATGGTTTGGAACTACCAAAGGCGTAGAGAAGGAAGTCTTTAGAGAAGTATGGATTAATGAGAGTTGGAGCTTGAGATATGGCATGTTTGATAGCTTCATATATTTCTTTCCCCTCCATTGTCAACTTAAATTCCATGCTCTTCTTTAGCATCATCATTATCGGTTTGATGAGAGCGAGAAAAATCTAGCACAAACCTTCATACAAAATTAATTCTCCCTAAGAAACTTTGGAGATCCTTCTTGTGACTTCGGTAGATGCAATGCTCGAATGACTTCAAACCTTTACATATCAATAGTCAACCCCTCTTTAAAAATTTCCTTCATGATCCAAGAATATGCATTTCTTTGAGTTCAAAGACACTTTAAACCTCTTGTACCTTTGGAACACTTACTTGAGGTGAAAGAGATGGCTTTCTGCATTCTAGGAAAACAGAGTGATGTCATCAAGATAGACAAGCACTATTTTATTCAAAATCCCTTTGAACTCCATATCCATATCCCTATGAAATGTTTCTCTGGAATTTGACAACCCAAATGACATCTTCTTATAGGCATAAGATCCCCATTTTATGGTGAAACCTATTATAAATTGATCTTCCTCCTTCACCATGATCTGATTGTAACCCAAACATCCATCTAAGAGGGAAAATGTTTGAACTTGCCACTACCTAAAATATATGCTCCATGGAAGGAAGTAGGTAGTGGTGTTTACGGGAGGCCCTGTTTAGATCACGAAATTACACACACAACTTGATCTCTCTATTTTTCTTTTCGACTAGCACAAGATTCTCTACCCAAATTGAGTGTTTAATCGGAAAACGATGCTTGCCTCAATGATCTTGTTCAACTCCTTCATAGGAGGATCAACATGGCGTTTGACCTATCTTTTCTTTTTCCGACAATTTTAGCTCTCGGATCAATTTCAATCATGTGATATGCTAAAATAGGATTAAATCCCTTCAAATCCTCATAGCTCCAAGCGAATACATTTGGGAACAATTTACAAATATGTATGAATTCAGATTTTCTTAATCCATGCCCACCTTTCCAATCTGGAGCATTTTACCCTCTCCAACCGAAATGGGATATGCATCTTCCTTTCGACTTGAATATTGGCCTTGTCTTTTTGGAATTGATCATTTGGGTTGAATATTAACTCTAGAGTCACTAAACCCTTTCAAAATTTATTTTTCCATAGTTCCACCATTTGATACCCATAGTGCTGCTCCAATTTCTCCTGATTTTTAGTTGATAACTCAACCTCTTCCTGTAAAAAATTAATGATTTGTTTATCATTCTCAAACACTTTTCAACTTGTGTTATTGTCCAATACAACTACATGAATATGTGGTTGTGCTTTATCTCTCTTGATACTATCCACCACATCAAATGTTGCTCTAATTTATGTAATCCTATCCATGACCTCATTATTTTTCCTTGGTATGGCTTTGAATGTTGAATACTTCAAGGTATTCAATTTGATCCCATACCGATTCTTGGAGGCTTTGAGAATATTGTTCTTAGCAACATTTTTCCTCTAAGCGAGTTGACAATTAACTCACTATACCTAAAAACTTACAAGTTTTTTATACCACTTTTCTTTACCCAATGCAATTCATGTATCAAAGCTTCATACTCAGTTGTATTATTTGAACAAGAAAACTAAAAATAGAAAGCTGAGTAGTACTTCATACCTTATGGTGATGAGAGCATTACACCTACCCTAATTCCCTTCCTTCTCCTTGAAAAGATAAAGAACAACTGCCACACTTCATTAACATCCTCATTTTATGGCTTTGTGAGGTGGGGTGGGTAGGTTCTCCTCATGTAGACAATAAATGCCTAACTCATCTTCTTCCATCTCCCTATATGGGTCATAGCCATGCCTTTTGTGAGCCCACTCATCAAGTGTCAGATCAAGAATAGTCCCAACCTTGGTGTCTGGTTCATAGGCATCTAAACAATCCTCCCATTCAAACACTACATAATTAGCATTTATTGGGCTTGGCACATGGGGCTCAATATGAAAGTGTGTAATTGGCTCTAACCTGGTAGTAACCTTAGCTCCATACCTTGTCCTCAATAACATGTGAGACCAATCAACTGATAGGTACCCACCAATCTTGGATGTAAAATCCCTCAAAAGGCACAAGGAAAATAGCGGTGGCAACTCAATCACCAATACATCCTGTAGAACTATGATATTCAGGAAAACATGGATTTTAAGGCTTAGTTTTTTTATCACTCTAGTTGTGCCCTCTTGTTTTCCCATCCAATTGCAATACTTCCCTCAATACAAACTCATATTTTAAGCCCAATTTATCTAAAATTTGCTTCGGCATTATTGAGCTTCTTGCCCCTGAGTTGATCATGCAATTATGTACTAACTTATCTCCAATGATCAATGAGACATAGAATGGTGGAGGCTTCAAATTCTTACCTAAATGACCTTCTCCTTGTTACGCAGTGTTAGTAAGAACCCTCTCCTAATTTTTGGATGGCTCATTAGAAGGGGACCAATTTTCCATGCTTGCAATAAATCTTGTTGCCCTAGAATTGCCAATGATTCCCACATGGAAATGCTGACATTGGTATTCTTCATCACAGTCAATGATATTGAATGGGGATGAATTTTATCTTTACTATTCCTTGATGGGCATGACATTTTGTTGAATTTGGACTGGTCCATGAGTTGCTATAATTGGTACTCTGGACTGATTCTACATTTTCAAGGCTACATTTGGACTGCTAACTCTTTGTTGTGTGAGTGCGGGCTGAGAAAAAAATGGAATTGATGATTTACTCTCCTCTATGTTCCTTTTTATTTCACCATGTATTAGCAGCCACACCACGGAAAGGAGATTGATTAACTCTGTAGAATTCCTTTATCTACCAATTGACCAACGTGGTTTTAGTTGGAGGAGTCTCTTAGTGAGTTTTGGACCCCTAAAAGTAAATAAGTACCTAAGAAGTGAAGCCTTATGGCACATGGAAGAAGGGCAAAGGTACACGTAGAACTAGTTCTTAGAGAGGTGCTAAGTCTCACACTCAAGAAATATGGAGTCGGGACTTAGTAAGTTTTGGATAACAGGAAAAGACACACATAGGGAGCAAATGGAAAAGTTACTAGATACATATGTGGATAAGCTAGGGAGATTTGTGGATCAAGGAAATGATATTCTATGGAATCAATATGATTATCATGAAATGATAAGGAGTTAAGGTTGTTAAGGATTAGCTGACACATGCATACTAGAAGGCACTTGATTGAGGGAAATACATGGCGACACCTGGCATATTCCTGGGTAGTGGTAGAGAAATCATGACCAGATTCCCTCTAGGATTTTACAAGAGAGAATGATGACCGATTAAGATGGAAGGAGGATGATTATTCTATCGAATGATGGTTTTCGCAAAGAACAAAGAGAGAAAAGTAAGAATATATAGGGAGTAGGAGAGATGGAAAAAAATGTGTAATGGTGAGCTCTATGATGTAAAGTAATCTCTACTAGTGTGAACATTTCCAAAAATGGAACTCTCTTGATGTAATCTTGGCTACCATATTTTGGCTTATAAATATAATGAAGTGATTCTGAAACACTCATGTGATGGATCTTGATATGTGCATTTCCCTTATGTTCATGTGTGTGTTATGGGTTTTCTTGATGATATTCATGGGTTGATTCTACTTTCATTTAGTTGATCATGTTAATCTATGCTTGGAATGCATTAGGTTAGGATTTAATGCTTATATCTTAAATTCCATGAATGAATGCACTTATTTTTGGTTATATTACATCCTCATGTTAAGAAGGATCATTCTCATGAAGCTCACATAAAGGAGGGACTCAACACTTACACATGCCTAGGGTGAGCTTTTAGGATAAACTCGATGATATATAGATGCATTTGGGATTGGTTGTTGAAACAGGCAATGATAATAGAGACTAAATTTTGGTTCCACCGCATGGACCTCTTTTTGAAACTTTTGTGAGAATGGTGTGTGATGATAGAGTGCTTGACCTTGGATAGTGTCAAAGCATGGCTTAAAATCATGAGAGGATGAGTTTTCCTAGATATTTAGTGATGGACCTGAGTTTGACGCATGTAAATGGGTAGAAGAACATATGTATCATGAGTTGTATGAGACCTTATTTTATTGCTTTCCAGTGGAGTTGTATGAATGGATTTCAGCATATGCATCTAGATCAAGATGGTACTATAGATCTCGCATATGGACCCAAGATGAGTATCAGAGGCTACATGATGCTGATATGACTTGGACACATGTTGTTGATCATTGGTGGAGTAGAGTGTTGACAAGTTACACCTTGGAGTATGTGATTTCTACGTTTTTTTCAGAGATTGTTGAGATTTATTTATTGAGGGATCAAGAGGATCATTCTTTCATGATATCCCTTTAGCTATAAAGATCTTGATCATTACATTGAGTTTGGAAGCATTTCCTATGGATGGCTAAGATTCTTTTGAGTGTTGGGTGAGGAATCTAGGGTGGAGGAAGATGGTGGACCATGTGGATGTGAAGAAGAGGGAAGAGAGATGAATCAAGTATAATGAAGCTCATGAGAGGGAGTTAGATAGAAAACGTGAAGTTATAGGAGCAATGGATTTATGGAGGTAGACATTGCGGGAAGGAATTGAGGTTCATGTAGAGGACATGGAGCCTAAGCAGTCTATGCTACCCCATCTTGGAAAGCATAGGAGAGAGACCCCTTTAGCTTATGATGAGAGCTCATCACTTGGAGAAAGGAGATTCATCAATGTGCATCTAAATCCACCTAGTGACCAACCCCTGGCACTTATTTTTCCAAATCCAAAGATAAGTATTACTAACCCAGTTGGTATTGGTGGAAGTAACTAATCAACACCTAGGAGGTATAAATTTTCATTTGAACATCTATGGTTGCACAATAATTTCCTATGTTTGGAGGTATATTGTCTAGAATGACATTTGGGAAAATTTTAGGTACACAAAGCTTGGGTATCACATCTAAAAGTGGCACTTGGACAGGACATCTGGTAGTTGTGCAATATCACAGACTATTAGCACGTAGTTCAGCATGACATTGGGGACACAAGGTGTGACCACTTAAGGACCCTTACTAGCTATAGGAGGTGGAATAGGAACTATCATACCAGTGGACTGGTAGATCTAGAGGATCGGTGGGTCGGGAGGAATAGGCACTGGTGGTTCTAGTGGATCTACTAGTGGAGGCAACACCAGAGGGAATCAAGGTTCTGGATCAAGAAAACAAGGACCTCAACCACCTCAACAAGTATTTTTTGAAATGTATTTACATCTACCAGATTACAAAGGTGTTGAGGATGTTGCAGAACATGTACACAAATGTGATCTGTTATGATGCGTGAAGGGGATCACTACCCCAAAATGGAAGGAAATTTAGTTTGCAACAATATTGCAAGGGTTTGCACATAGTTGGTATCGGAAGTATGACCCCACTAGAAAGTAGTATATTATACCATCATTGTGTAATGCCTTCTTATGAATTCCATATTCTTGAGTTTGAATAGAAGAGAATTAGTGGACTAAAGGATATTCAACAAGGTATGTTGGAGAGTGTGCAGGAGTATTAAGCATGTTTTAATACTCCCTTGTTAAAACTATCTTATGATATTCATCCTTCTCAGCATGCTCAATGGTTCGTTAGAGGACTTGTTATCTAGATAACCCTCCGAGTTATCTAGATAACTTAAAATTTCATTCTAACTCTGATGTTTAACATTTCAAGTTACTCACACTCAAGCTTGCTCCCTTGGCACAATTTTCTTGGCTCTGATTCCTTTGCACTCCCTTATGTGCCTTCTGATTCTCCCTCTGCATTTTGGTATCTCCTTATATTTCCCCTTTGCACCTTCCATATAAGCACCTACTCTCTTTCCTACCTTGTCACATATTCCTTACATGCACCTCTATAGACTTGCCTTCCAAAATGGCTAAGTCCTTGGCATTCCTCTTTCATGCTTACAAACACTTAGCTCCCTCACGCACCACTTTTTCTTTCTATCGTTGCACACCCTCCTTCAATTGAATGCTCATGCCCCTTCCCCATACTTGTCCCATGTAATTATTCTCCTATTCCTCCTATGCACACACCTCCACATGCGTCTTCTCTCTATTTCCATTTTACATGCACGCCTTTTGCTTCCATGCCTTGATCCTTCTTCATGCGCTAGTCACCATGCCACATCATCTATCAAACTTGAGTGTGCAACACGTAACCTATCAAAGTGTGCCAATATGGCGCTGAATCACGACAAGCATTTGATTAATGACACGTGGAAAAAATGGAAAATCGGATGAACATTTGGCCAATTTCTTGATCATGAATTTGTGTGCACCAAATTTCATGTGTGTACAAATAACTCGACATATTTTGATAGCCGTATCATCAATGCACACATCTAATCAACCTCAACCACTATATTTCATCATATCTTGCCTCCTTCCTTCTTCTATATGCCAAAGAGACATGGGGAAGTGCATCGATAGCATGGTAGGTGGATTTGTAGGTATTTATCATTGGTTATTGGTGGTTGAATATTTTTATGTGCGTTTCCCTCTCTTTCTCCTTCTCTTCTCTCCTTCTTCTTCTATAAATAGCATAATTTGCTTTGTAAAACTAATCCCTCTTTGTTGTAACGACACCATGCCAAAATGGTGGCCAAATTCCCATGGGTCTTAGACCTTGGCATAGTATCTACAATGTATTATCACCTCCTTTACATGAGTGTAAATGACTATGTGTCCCTTAATTAATAAAATCATGTTTTTTTAGAACTCTTGTCTTCCCTTCTTGTTTTCAATGCATCTCACCTCTCTGTTTGCATTTTCTAGCATGTTGTACATAGTCCCATGCTTGTAATCCCCATGTTCATGTGTTTCCTACACTGGAAGGCCGAGCCCACATGTTTATATGTGGCTATGCCATCCATCCTCTTCTCCCACGCCCTTTATGTTTCCTTCTCCTCTCGTGGAGAGAGATCGACCCTTTCCCTAATGCTATCACCTTTCTTAACTTAGGATTTCCCCTTTATGAACATCCTTGTATCCCTGGTCCCTTAGCATGTTTAGTCTAGGATTTTCTTTCAACATTAGGAGTAGCAGTAGCGTTAGGAGGTGAATCTGATTCCGACCTTCTCTAAAGATGCATCCCAAGCACTCAAGGTCCCACAACTTAGAGATGGTTTCATTATTGTCTCAAATGACTCAATCCTTCTAGATCTCGAGATGTAGGTGAAAGTTTAACAACCAAGGGGACTAATATCATCTTTCAAGATAGCATTTTTGCAAAAGACTTTCACAGACCCACGCGAGGCCTTAGAGGCTACCCTACATGCTGAGGCTATAGGAAGCATGGATATTGGTGTTAGTCCTTTTCTTGAAGTTAAGATTGTTGCAATGGAAAAGTAGCTAGAGAATATATCTATAAACTCGGCCCATGAGACTCACGGTGCCATGTGGTGCATATATTATGAGGTAGAGGGGCATACGAAGGACAATTTTCCTTGGAGATTGGTACGCATCATGATGGTAGACTATGAAATTTTCCATAGAGATCATGATGCAAGTAGGTGTCTCTAACTGTACGCATAATCCATAAGAATGTGTCTTTTATTACAATGTTTACACCTCCAATAATCATGACAAAAAGGATTGTAGATTGATTGACCACACACAAGATGCCATTGATATTGGTATGTGTCGGACTAGTGTTGCTAACAATTTCAAGGATGATGATCATCACTATGAAGGGCGCACGAGATGGAGGATCCCGTGGAAGAATATTCCATGGAGGATTTTGAGGTCGATGCAACCTGTGGAGGTGGAAGAAGTGAGTTCTTGCATGGAACTTGTTAAAATTGTGGGTCTACATAGCACTATAATCGGGAATGACTGATCCATTACAATGCTCTTGGTGTGGAAAGAAGCACAAGTATGAGGAGTACCTAGAGTTATTTGAACACATGATCCAGTAATAGTAGAAGGATAAAGGTGTAATGATGGTAAGAATGAAGAAGGCCAACTCCCATTAGATTCCAAGGGTGTTTTATGAGTCGAGTTGGAACCCATCCCAGTAATGACGTGAGATGAAGCTGCATGCATGAGAAAAACAGCCAAGAAAAGGTCGTTGGTTACTAGAGAAGATGTGGTACACGGAAAGTACCCAGAACTTACTCATCAAAAGGAGGTTTATCAGGAGACCATGGATGTAATTTGAAGTCTACAAGGAGAGATATAGTTCCTAAAGGAATAGTCACAAAATTTGGAGCAAAGGAAGAGCACTAAGGCTCCACAAAAGGATCTTGATGAAGTTTGGGAAGTATGCAAAATGCTGAGGTAATAGAACATCATCCCTTTACTAAGGGAATGGTTATAGGAAAAAGTACCACATGCCAGAAGGGAGTGCTAGCGATAGGTCCTACAAGCTAACCCTCCCCCTCACACCATTAATTATGATAAGGAGATTACCTTGAATACGGTAGTCGAGGATGACTTAGAGAAATATTCTGATAGACACGGGTGCAGAGGTTAATGTTCTCACTTTAGACACATGGAATCAAATGGGAAGTCCCCCATTACATCCATCCTCAAATGTGTTATATATGGATAACAAGACAAAGGTGATTCCCATTGGTGTCTTGAAGGATGCTGTTATCACTATCAAGGGGAAAAATTCACTAGAGACTTTGAAGTCTTGGCGCTAGCTGAGGCGGATAACTTTCCAGTGTTACTTGGGCGCCCCTAGTGTTATAAGAAAAATGCTAACCTATGGTTCAATAAGGGGTACATAAGTTTTGAGAACAAGGAAGAATGGGTTATTATCCCTTTAACGATGGGAAGTTAACACCCTATACTGATCCCTTGGGAGAAGAATTCCTTGATAGAATCTATGTGCATACTATCAGGAACCCTGAGGTGATTAATCCTACTTAAGGAGTTATTTATTTTTAAGATGATCAATCTATGAGTGATACCATTAGTGTAACATGTGACAATTGGACACATGGGACTTATGAGTTAATTGGGTAGAAATTGAGAGGATCCATTACAAGTGTGATAAGGGCGCACCCACTTAGGTGCATGAGAGGGAGGCAATTACCAAGCTACACTAGGGACGAAAACCCTGATGTTTTCCTATGATCCATGAAATCTCAATGGAGATGTGAGATCAAAAGAAGGAGAATGTTTGTCTACACTTTGTGTAGAACTACAACACATTAGTGGAAGACACATCATGATAATATTCTAGGGTGGCGCAAGGTGAGGATTGCACTCTCTATTAGATTATTCAGAGTAATGTGCACCCACTAAACTTTTTTTCTATGATGGGAAATGATCCACCTCAGATCATGTCTAGGAGTGTGAGAGGATTTGGATGGAAGTAAAAGAGATTTACCTCCTTTCCTATGGTGTAAAATTTCTATTCAACATTGTAAGGCTATGCGCGTGCATGGTATATTCATTTGGAATTATGCCGTCAGACAGGGAACTAGAGGAGTTAATAGATGACTTGATTCAAACCTTTGAATATCAAAGTGCTAAGCCATTGGTGAATGAGGTGTTGTAGGTGGTAAGTGCCTAAATATGGGAAACAATTTCATGACTGAGGATAGGATTTTGAATTATTGGGAGAACCTAATTTGGAGGCACGTTTTGATATGGAGGAACTAGAGGAACTACAGCTTGAGTGTGCCTACATGGAGAAAGAGAAGGGAAAGTTAGTCTATGTGATAGATGGTGAGGAAGTGGAGAACTTGGATGTTAACCATACTATGGGTACATGTGAGGTAATGGATAGTGCTGATGAGAAAGTGTGTGCCTACCATGAACCTCTCAAAATAAATAAGGTTAACATTGGCTCAGAAATGGAACCTAAGGAGGCTACTATTGGGGATTATTGGTCAGAAAAGGAGGTTTTAAAGATCATTGATCTATTGTGTGAGTTTTAGGATTTATTTCCGTGCGGGTACCATGAGCTTAAGGGATTTCACCACTCTTTAGGAGAGATGTGGATCAAACTAAAGGAGGGAGCGCACCTAATTCGGAAGAGACCTTACCAAATGAATCCAAATCTACACGTCTAGGTCAAGGAGGAGATAGAAAAAATGATCGCATCAGGCATCATTGAAGTTATAGAGGAATCAGAATGGATAAGCCCAATGGTCATAAGTATTAAAAAAGATGGGAGGATAATGATTTGTGTTTATTTTAAGGATTTGAATGTGGTATTTGTAATTGATCCCTTCCCAACCCCTTTTACCGAGGAGATCCTAGAGGGATTAGCTAGGCGTTAGATCTATTCCTTCACGGATGGCTTTTCAGGATATCATCAAGTGAGGATTGCAAAGGAGGACCAAGAAAAGAAAAAATTTCCACTAAATGGGGAAGATTTTCCTACACAGTCATGCCTTTTGGACTAAATAATGTGCCTACTATTTTTTCATGCATAGTGGTCCAAGTATTTCAGGATTTTATCCATAAGTTTCTTTAGGTCTACCTTGATGACTGGACAATGTATGGACTAGTGAAAGACCATTGTGGCCATTTATGGTTGATGTTTGATAGATGTCGTTAGTTGTGCATATCCCTCAAAATCAAGAAATGTCTCTTTGTTACTCCATTTGGAACCCTATTGGGGCATATTATATGTAAGGAAGGTTTCTGGTGGATCCTACCAAAGTTTTTGTTATTATGGGATTGGGGGAACCAACCAACTAGAGCACGGTGCATGGATTAATTAGGCATATGAGGTATTACCAAAATTTTATAAGGGGTATGCCAAAATTTCCACACCATTGGAAGTATTGTTGAAGCATGGATGTACATTCCATTGGGGATAGGCACAACAAACATCATTTGACATATTAAATAATAAGCTTATCATTGCACCCATATTACACTTTCCTTCTTGGGATAATCCATTTCATATACATGTTGATGCTTCAGGGATGACGATTAGGGAAATCTTAGCACAACCTATAGAAGGAATTATTGACCACCCCTTGTGTTTTACTAGTAGGAAGTTGACACTAGTAGAGTAGAAATATACTACTACTGAACACAAAGCATTGTCAATGATCTACATGCTATGAAAATTTAGGTAGTATCTACTGAAAACACCCTTTATATTCTACACAAACCACATGGAATTGAAGTACTTAGTATACAAGACCATTTTTCAAGGGCGCATATACCGGTGGGTCCTGTTGTTTGAAGAAGTTGAGTTTAGAGTCATTGTGAAACTGGGTAAGAGTAATTTGGGACCTGACCAGTTATCAAGGATTGATTTAGGGGAGGACACGTAGAGCATTGAGGATACAATGCTAGATGCACAACATTTTAGGTTACAACGTGTGCCCTATGAATTAGAATATATTTTTGTGTTTCTCAAAACAAGTATGGAACCAGAGGGAATGAATACTTTAGAAAGGAAGCAGTTAGCCATACACATCATGCCCTACATGTTAATTAGTGTAGACTTATACAAGCTAGGTGTGATGAGGTTTTATGCTGGTGTGTGTTAAAACATGAGCGCATTGTAATCATGGAGGAAGCACACTATGGGATTGTAGGAGGACACTATGTAAGGAATTCCACCACACGGAAGATTCTCTTGGAAGGGATTTAGTGGGAAGCCATTTGAGAAGTGGGTGATTGATTTTTTAGGACCAATTTCACCTATCGAGTGAAGGACTGGTTCATGCTATATCATTACTTGTATTTATTACTTAACAAGGTGGGTAGAGGAAGCTCTACCAAGGAGGCAAAGCACCTGCATAATGACCACAATGGCAAGATTCCTATGGGAAAACATAATCAGCAGGTATGGGTGTCCTTTAAGCCTGACTAGTGATAGAGGCACACACTTTTTGAATGAGATGGTTAGGATTTTTTTGGTAAAATTCATGGTGGCCCATCACAAGACCACCCCTTATCACCCTCAAGCTAATGGAACCGCTGAGGCATTTAACAAGATACTAAATCACACACTGACCAAAATTTGTGATGTGGGAAGACAAGATTGGGATGATAAAGTCTTAGCCATACTATGGGCATATAGGAAAACCTATAAGAGATTGAACAAGGCCACACCATTTCAATTGGTGTTTAGTGCGGAATTTTTTTACCAGTAGATTTTATGCTACCATCTCTACGTATTATGTGCGTAGGAGGATTAGCTAATGAGAAAGCACTACAAGAGCACATGGAGAAGTTAATGCAGTTGGAAGAAAGGAGATCACTTGCTAGGTGGAGTTAGAAGACTAAGAAGGAATGAAAAAAATCATGGCATGATCATCATATCAAAAAAAACAATTCGAGGTTGGGCTAGATGGTCTTGCTTTATGACTCTAAATTTTTGTGCCATCCTGGGAAACTAAAATTCCATTGGTTAAGACCATACATCATCTCGTACATCCTCAATTTAGGTGTGTGCGATTCAAGAACTGGATGGGATGAGGTTACCAAGTTACTTCAATGGGAGTAGGTTGAAGCCCTATTATAAATAAGGCTTTTGTATAGTCAAAAATAAGGTAGTTTTGCCAATTAGTTTAGATTTCTTTTAGTCCTTTTGTTTTTTTCCTTTGTCATCATTTTCATATTTTTGTTGCGCATTGGTGTGCCAATGACTAATTACATTGTAAGAGGTTATATGCATGTAGGGTACTACGAATAAACTGTTTTGTGGGGTGAAGTAGCGTAAATATATATTGAACATGGAGGCCAAATTTCTTCAACAGTGGATTGTTGGAAAAATTAACATGAAGACATAAGAATGAGAAATGTAATGGCTAACCTACGTAAATTCATGTGGTTATGAAGGTGGGTTGAAATAATTTGAAGACCAAAATAAGGGAAGGATTGTGCGGTATGACATAAGGTAGGAAACACCATGGGGAACTACTTAGTAGATGGCGCAAAGGTTATGTACTTAGGAAAAACAACATGTGTGAAGGATTTCTATGGCGGTTTAATGGTATTGAAGCACCTAATAGTTATAGTTGCAAAGCATGAGAGGAATTCGTGGAAGTTGAATTAAGTGAAATAAAGAAATTTATCAAAAAGTGACATTAGGACACATGGTCGAAGGAACTCTAAGGCATTGATAAAGTATAAATAAGAGATAAGAATAGTCATTTCGACTACTTTGCCTTAGAGAATTTCTTTTTTGCTCCTGAGCTCAAAGTGTGACGAAGGTTTTTTGAAGAAGAGAGACACAAATTACTATAAAAAACCAGTGGAATTATGCAAAGTTGTAGTAAAATCTTGTGACATAGCATGGAGGGAAGAAGACAATAGAGCAGGAAGGAGGTGGCATGAAAGAGAAGCGGGGAAGTTTTCAAGTTAGGGAAGTCAAAAGAAAGGAACATAACACCTAGGGAATGAATGAAAAAGGAGAGGGAGATGGCACCAAAGAAGGCTCAAACAAAGAAACTAGTGGTGGAAAAGGAGGATCCCATGGAAATCTACTCGAGAGATACAATACCCTCCTGGAGTTATTAAGGCCAAAAGTGGAGCTCGAAGCTATATAAATGTAATATCAACAAATACAACCATAGAAAATCTGATAATGAAAAATTGATACGGGTGGAACTAGTATTAGATACTCCAATGGTGGACGAGCTCGAGAAGAACTAAGGTCCATGAATCGGTGCAATAGGAGTTATAAAATATTGGAGTTTTGTAGCTATGGGAGTTTCCCTTCTTTTCCAAACCCACCCCGCTTTTAGGTGGTTAATGTCATGGGTGCACAAATATTTCTTCTAATTCATGGGAAGAAGAATGAGGATCATAGGCCATTTGATTCAGATGGTTATGGGCCTACGGAACATTGGAGAGGATATGGCACTTGATTTATGTGTCACTGCCAAGATTGAGGAGATGGAAAAAAATATAAACTATGAGAAGGGGGTAGGGCACAGGTAATTATAGATCTCCCAGAGACCCAATGTTGAGAGTCACCTCCTGGCTCATTAGCTACAAATTGGGCACATTGGAAAGGTGGACGGACATTAACTAGAGTTTCCTATATGTGGCCTACTGGGGTGTCAAAGAGGGAACACTCCAATTTTACAAAATTCATTTCCAATGGAATTATCGAAGAGGCACGGGTACAAAACAAGGCAAGAGTGAAGATCACTTGGGGATCCATCTTGTTATTGATCATGTTCGGGATATTGGTCTCCCAGATGCACTAGATGATAAAATTTGGGTTCACTTGCCCGTGCACATGTCCCGTATAGTCCAATTCACAAAATTCACCTATGATGGGACCATCTCAAGCACTTACAAGGATCGGATGAATAAATGGTTCAAGAGTTTGTGTGGAGATTTTAAGAATGAGTGGTGTATCCCCCATGAGTTACCAAAAGTTTTTGGAGACAAGGTAAAATTTTCGTTACCCAACATTTCTGTCTAGCAAATTTTATGATGGCTAAGGGAGAAATGGGGCCATGGTGCAAACTCCCCTTCACATTCACAACCAGATATATGAAGTGTGCCATCAACTGGATCAAGGATGTGTAAATGTTTTATTTTTATGTAGACAAGGTGGATTTTGATGTCCACACGTTACGCATTACATAAAAGTATGGCACTCGACCTACCTATGTCAATGTTTTGGAACCATATTTTTGGACTTACACCCACAAGCCAGCGTTACCATCAAGGGATATGTCCATTGGGTGTTCGTAAAGTGTGTGCCCCAAAATACAATGAGGGATTGAGGTTGAGGTTACGAAATCTCCCTTTCCAAATCCATGCGAAACGCTAATCCCACCCATGAAAACATTATAGGAGGAAGTGTAACCTCCACTTTTTCTCTCACTTCAATCTTAGAGATTTTTTTTTTTCTTACCTTATGAAACCGATTTAAATACCCATATATTTAAATCTAACATAATTCTTAATGTAATCCATTTCCGATAACTTTCATGAACCGTGTGCAGTTGTATGAGAGAATAATAAAATTTACTCATTCTCCCTCAATGCTCTTTACAAGTCATTAATAAAATGTATCCCTTTGGTTCTCCTTTAACAGGATAAGATATATAAGTGATAACCCCTAAGTGTGTACCTAGGTTCCACCTATGAAATCCACAGGTATCCCATAGCTTAGATAATGGTGAAATATTGAAGTATAATTAGCAGTTGATTACTACCTTGCGTAAGGTTTCTGAGTCATGTATACCATGCTCAATTCCGTGATGACACACTCATCATTAGGAAATTGTCATTTCACCTTAATCAGTTTTTCAGTTTTAAGGATTTGCGGTGAGTGATGTTGTAACAGCTATAAGCCTTGTACAAGGTACAAGCCGGATTAACCCACGTGTAGTTGTACCTTGATGTCATCTGTGATGCCTATGGGAAATCAAATATCTTTGTAATGATTCACATTATTACTAGTCACGCTTCCTTTCTGTAGCCATCATATGTTGGCATCGGGGTACCAACCCATGGGGTTCCATCTACCCTTGTAACTTTAACAAGCTTGTACTTAAGCAATACCATGCCACATTTTAAGGTCTTGAAAAGGGAACTCAGTATAGTTGTTATGTGGTAGTATTCAAGTAACGATAATTGTCATTAAATGGATATGACCACGTAATAGTGGTAGTGAGTTGACCTGTCAAGAGTCCTAAAATGAAACATGGTATCTTAATAAATTAAACATGATAGATTTCTCTAGTTCCCATATCTTCGTCACTTAGTGAAGAGTATCTAGAGTCCTGTCCCATAGTATCACAATAGGTTAAATGTAATTCCAAGAATACTCATTTCTTCCTATCTATTCCAGATACAAGATAGATCAATCTTTAGACCTAAATTCCCAATCTTACTGTTTATTAATTATTCAAGGACAATCGAAAAAATAATGCCTTAAATTATTAAGGAGTAATAATATTATTAAACTTACTCTATTAAGCAATCATGCAATCTTCATAATTACACATCATTGGGGACAGACAAAGTCGATCCTGTTACCCTCTTTTCAGTAGCACTTATGCTATATAATATAACCATGTTATTCAATTTTACTTCATCATTTGTAGTAGCCAGGTCTAGTTGGTCAATATATATGAATCTCATTCATTTTAAGGTTCCTGTTATAGTAGTATTCTCAATTCTCTTTGAGAACTTCTATAACAATTCCCAACTCCAACTTAGGTTTATTTGCATGGCTACTATCACCTTGACAGTGTATTCATTTTTCTTGGATCCTTATACCAATTTCCTTGGCATCCAAAAATACATTCCCTTAACTCTAGCTATCAGGTCATTGCTATCCTTTATATGACTTCACCGTCATGTCCTAATCATGGTTGTTTTCAACTCATAATTTTAGGAGCATAGATACCAAAATTCCATAGTGAATAAGATGTCAAGTACTCAAGTTGAGCACAATCTGTATGTTTCCATCAACATTCTCATCATTTTCATTGGACTTCATACCCATGGTTTCATATAAGTTTAGTATTCTGGGATTTAATCATCTCCCATGCAGTTCTATGCCAACTGTATCCCATATCCTATGGGTCCTTTTAGCATTTATGTTAAACCCGATTATTAATGAATTATCTTCATTATATCTTATTAGTTGGAGTAACTCCAGCATAAATGTTCATCACATCATATTTCAAATGATGGTAACCTAATAGATCTTATACTTTATTTACCCATTTTATGGAAAGACGGTTCACTTAAGTATCAAAGAACATCCATGTTCTATTCTCATTATTATTTCACCTTGAATTATTATGTTGATCTCCCCATCATGTTACGGGAATTGGGTTAGTTTTACAAAGTTCTTCAACTTCATTTCCTTAAAGGTTTAAGTTATGCCCAAAAGGAACATCGAAAGATTTTGAGACTTAACCCTTATGTGTTGAACTTTATCGTATCATCCATAAGTTTCATCATAACCATTATTTCTAGTAAAGTTACTCAATATTTACTAGAGGAATCTTCCTTAAGTATGTATACTTAAGCATGTACATCAAGATTCATACCTAGATGATTTCTCATCTACCAAGTAGTTAACCTTTAACTGGTCTTGTGAGGAATCACAACCTCTTGCTTACAATAATATTTATTTCCCATATGTTAATTCAGTTTAGATTAAAAGAATACTACAACGTTGTCCCATCTGTAATCTATTAATCTATCCATTATATTATTGATTTATAACTTCACAATTCATCTATTGAACTTACTAGGTTCATTTAATTCATAAGGTAATTAATACATATTAATGAATCACATTGATATAACAGTCTTCAAATCGAACATCTAATGATTCAATTTTCATAAATATCACAAGCAAATACCATATCCATACCAACATTAATACAACAAGTACAAGTTGTTACAAAGAGTGTAAAGAGGCATCATCCTTCTTACAACAATATGAAGCTAGTACTTATTGAACAAATATGGAATATTTACCATGTTACAATACATCATAAATGTACCCAGTAGATTTTACACAAAATCTTTACTCGAAGACAACAAATAACTTCCTTGACATAATTAAGAATGTCTCAATTCTACAATTGACTGCCACTATATCCTTTATAAGTAAGCATACGGTTCAATGAGATAATCTTCACTCACTTTCTATGATGGTTAGGCAAGGTTAGTTTGATTTAAGCTGAGCAAGAAAAGTCCTTTATCTCGTTTATCAATTTATGTCATTAAATGTTAGAATGAATAAATACTGTAATAATCTCATTCTTACAATTTAATCATATAATGCCACAACATCATACTTTAGTAACCTGCTTTGCAATCATTAAGTATAGCTCTTTTTACCTCTTTCAGTATTCCACAAAGACAAGGTCTTATTACTACTTCACATAAATAAGTTAAAGAAAAACTAGATAAATATATTCATACCCAATAATGACCATCAACTAATCAATAACACAAGTTATTAAAAATACGATTGAATCACATAAAGTTAGATAGAGTAATCAGACTCTTATCAACCATGGTATGAATCTATGTCATCCCATTAATAAATAGAAATTGCTGCAACTAATGTTGTTTCTCCAGCAATTCAAACAAGTATTAACCTTGGACACACAAGGTAATCCAAGCTACGGAAATGAAACCAACCAGTTTCATCAATATCAACACACCCATCAAATAGATCCGGTTAATACACATGACGTTTATATGTCATAGCTACAAGATACAACATATTCTGCATTATCCATTAATATCCTAAGAAGGAGATATATATCTATACAACTCAAGTTACATATCATAGTAACTTAAAGGAATTAAGGCAATATAGACTCATTTGGCTATTTAATCCATGTTATATCATCATTTCAAATTATATCTTACCACATTCTACTGCAATAAGAATCTGAAGACACAACCATTCAAAAGCTTATTTATGCTTGCGTATAGGGGCTAAACTCCCGAATTTGTCTCAATGACTAGCACATATTACTCCTCAATAATGGAGATATGTTACACTTGATTTAATCATCCTACAGAGATTCAATCATTACATAACTTTACATAATATTAATATTAAAATCTTCAGTAAGGATCAATTTAAAGAATGGGAACAACTAAGTTTCCTTTCCATTATTGCACCTTATATATGGATCAGCAAAACTTATCAAACATATCCATAGTGTAATCCAACCAAAACCCCTTGGTTTTAAGTAAGACTTTCTAGTTCTTTAAAGAAAACATAAAACAACAAACACTTTTATTCAATACCCATCAAGGACCCAGTTTGCAATCGAGCTTTCCTCAAGTAAGTGTCTAATTATAGAAATATTATAACATCATAACCAAATAGCTTCCTGAAGGGAGAAGAATGGTTTTCCGTACTCGGTAGAAGATCAGTTAGGTTCATCCCTTCAAAACCAATTCCCAAATTCATCTTTTGTTCTCTAGTATCAGTTCAAAACTAGCTTAGATAACTTCTAAGGAAGATAGTAAATAATTAAACTCCTTATAATGGAGTGAGCCGAAGGCTCTATAACTCAGAAATTATTTACATCGACTGAAGGCACTTCCAAAATCCTAAGAAAAGGAATATTCAAGATGAGCTTGCAACCTACTCATGGCTGGATGGTGACAGATTATGATACAATTATTCTTGCAACTCAGCCTCTATTGCCTCTCATCTACAATGAAACCAGGAGTAATCCCTACTTCTTCCCATTAACCTCTCTAAGAGCTACATGGTTTAGCATATCATGCTAGAATAACGTGAAGTGTTATTAGCTCACAAAACACCTTTCAAACTGAGCCATGTCTTAAAGGTTAATACCTATATTTACTTTGGGGAAAGAGAGTGTGAGGAATAAAATTTTCTTGCAGACCCATCAAGGGTAAAAGATTACGTTGGAAAACCAACAAGTCTTCAAACCTAGCAGACTCATGGCTCACTAACAGTCAATTCAATGGGGATAAAAGTAGACTACTAATATATACTATGCATGAGATAGAAATACCAACAGGATATCACCAAATCTTCCTGAGATCATGCCCGAATATACCTTCTTTTTCTACGGTTGTTACGCATAGAGCAGAAGTGAAAGTAATATACGCCAGTATCTAGAATAGGTTTAATTGCTAGATCTATATACCCAGATTTCAGTTAGGTAAAAAGGAAACCCATATACCCAAATTCATTTTTTGCAAAACATTATATTATTTGCACAAAAACCCATTATTATCTGGGTCAACCCAAATCAAACAATGCAAACAAAAATAGTGGTTCAAAACCTCTCCCAGTAGTACCATCTATAGTTGTCATTATCGAGCATGATTCAAGTAGAATAAAAGATAAAAGGATAATAGTTTTCCAGGGTTACAGTCATACCATTTTCCACTTCTTTTCACACAAAAATAGAGTATAACAAACAACAACCCCGAACTAACATATACCCAAATTTTTCTTAGCTCAAACCAAAATTGCCAATATGTATTCATTCTAACCTCTGATGAATTAAAAAGATAAAAGGGATAAAGAATGTTTCTTTCCTGGTAAAATGGCAGGCCGAATTCTTTTCTTCTTGCTTCCTTCGCAGCCCCAAATCAAGCACAACTTTGAATCAAACTTAGATCACATTTCCAGCAGTCCTTGCTCAGTGAAATATTTTTATATAGCAATAGATTTAGAAATTACATGGATTTACAGTCTTCTGCCCCAAGAAATTCACCATGCAAAGATACCAAAAGTGGAGTTTTTCCAAATTTACCAACAAAACTAAATGAAGAAGTTGCATGCAATTCACTTCCTTAGGGAGCTTTATGAATTTCCATAATATTAAATGCAAAATTTAATGACATTCAAAGCAGAAGTACCACACCAGTGGCTCATCCAACAACCACCGCCCTTCAACTTTCCTCCAAAATTGGCGGAATTTCTACATTTAAAACCTTATTTACCTTTTTCCCTGAAATTTGCTAAATAACATTTACTTAATTACTTTTCATAACTTAGGTCAATTAATCCTTTCAAAAACATAGGTTATAATATAGCATAAATAATAAGACCAATGCTATTGTACATGCATAGCCTTAATGTTATTATCTAAATGCCCCATAACTCCCATAGAGATACATATTAAAATGTGAAATCAGCTATGATAATTTCATAATCCAATATAAACACCATGGCCTAGGATTCATAAGCCGGAGTCTACTGACCATAGTGGTTGATTGTTAAAAGGTTTGTTAGACAAATCCATAAACTACGTTCCCTTGTCTAAAACATATTACCTTCTAGGAATGGAACAATGAAATATACTATTTCACAGGTATCATATTATCCTTAGAAAACTTTAACTCTTCCCATTGTGATATCATGACCCAATGCCGCCAGTACGACATATTAAGTCATGTCATCAATGGCTTATTACACATATTTTAATCATAACCAATTGTACATGTTTTCAATACTTCAAATCTCAGTTACCAACTAATTATCTTGATTGCATGAATGTTTTTCACAATTGCAATCTTAATATTTAAATACGAAATTGGGGTTCAAAGTGAAAATTATTAAAAATACCCAATTCCCATCACTTTAGTAGGAGCAACATAACACTTCCTACCCTTATTAAGTGCATGGATGGTGTTATCCGCACAACCTGTTAAGGAAAACATGATGTGGCAAGTGAAGATGCACGTTAGAATCTAGGAGTCACTGCATTAAATCCTTTGACTTAGTTTTATCTTTCAAAGGATAGTTTCAACTCCTTTATGATCTGAACTAAATTTGTGGGGTGTTACATTCTTCCCCCCATAATGAATCATCGTCCCGATGATTTCATCTTATTTCTCATAGTCAATTCATTCATATACAAATTACACACTTTTTAATTTCAAGTGTTTAGTCATTATTTTCACCGGAACTTGTGATTTCACATCTCATAAGTTCACATTTACTAGATGTCATTACTTGTCAACTAGTAAACCATTATACTATAAGCAACACATCATAGATTCTATCTCTTCAACAGTTTGATTCATGTAACATTATGTATTACTTACAAAAGGTACTCTCAGAATTCAGCTTTACCAAGATAATGCAACATGACACTGTTGAATTAAACTAGACAAGTCTAGTCACAACTATCTTACATCAAGGTATTACAACACTCAAAGCTAGTCAGGAGGAGTTTTGTTTTTAAGGTCATATTAATCAGACTCTACCTCTAAATAAATCCAAACTCATATTTTGACAAGCTTAAAAACTAGCATTTACTCATGTTAAACATAAGTAATCAAACAACATAACTGCTCACAATCAGCTCAAGTAATGCTAGATTAATAATGTTACAGTCATATAAGCCCATACTTATGCAACTGTAATCTTATTAATCTAGTTCCTTTAAGTTCAAATATCACAATTTCATGAACAGTTATAAAATATTAGTCCATTGATACCTTAGTAGATCAGATTATCGACCTATATATCCTTGAGTTGTATGGACAAACAACTCATATAAATTAGTTAAGACAAATAATTCTTAAAATTCTATACAGTCATGTATAATATTGATACAACATGGTAAAGGGAGTTACCTCCCATGACAATTTCATCATGATTTGACTAATCATTCAAGTAAGGTCATACATCGATACTTGATCATAATAGTATGAGTATATACTTCCTTAGTTTCCATAGCCAGTATGGACTAAGCATCTCTTTTTTTTTAATATTAGTCATACTTTACTGTATCATCAGACAAAGATACATACTATAGTAAACCAATCATCTCATAATGTAAGTTACGAGTTCATTAATGAAATCAAGTAGATGTAGTGTAACTGACAGAGTGTCTACACAATGATCACATTGTTGAAAAGGATCAACAGAACCTTATGAAACATTCCAGAATGTGGCACCTCAATTCAATGATTCCCAGATTTACAGTTCAAAAATCTGAGACTGGAGTTAAATAGCCTTTACTTTAGCAATCATGTAACTCCTGCCAGCTTTAAATTACCAGTATTTTACAACCAAGCTGGTTGTATTTACCATCTTTGGCACATAATGTTGATAACAATATTAAATTTAAGGACACTTTGACTCTAAAACCTTGAAGGTTAGTTTACATATTCCCATGAAATCATGAATATCAAGTTACATACCTGAATTTCTTCGTTACACTTTTCAATCTCTAGATTCTTACTAGGTGTGAAATTTTACCAACCTCGCAATGTTGTATCATCCCGTGAAATATTATTGGGCCTATCACACTTTAAATTCAACTCAAGGTATCAAATTTTATAGACAAGTCTGCAATAGCAATGAGTTCCATGTCCTTATATGATATTTCAGGATTACTTAGCATCTCAGGTTAAGTAATTAACATAGTTATCATTCAATCTTACAGAAGAGTGTCTACTCAATAACACTTAAGTAAATCAGTCAAACATATTTGACCATAACAATCCAAGTAGTACATTAATAGAATGATTATACAAATAATCATATGCTACCACAAGGATAATATCAGAATAATGATAATACAGTTAAATAGTCATATCAATATCTATGCCTATTACTTTCAGCCCTTAAGAAGCTTTAAGAACTAAGGTCGTAATACAAGTAAAATGTAAAATTGTCCCTCTATACCTTAACAAGGTATACAATCCAATTTGGAGGGTAAAATTTTCATACATTTACAGTACAAGTTTAAAACAGACCTCCTATATCTGTATTTAGTCTTGTAAACATCCTTTACTTCAACTAAATTCCAATTTCCAATCCATAGAAATATTATTTGGTTAGACCAATCACGGTTGCACCATTCATAACACATAAGAATCCCCATGATTTATTCTACCTATAAGGATATCATAAGGATGTATTTTTCCTGAATCTATCTTCAAATCACTTTGCCATTGCCTCTTGTTATATAAACAATCTCATGCAACTATACTGTAATCCAACAATATGCAAGTCATCCTTATCGAAAGATTTCCTTCTTTCTAAAATGAGTTCAATTAGTGACTATGTCATGATAACTGACACCAAGTTATGGTTCATGCAATTTTGCTTATTATTTTTCCATTAAAAATTCTGAATTCCATTTCGCTTTTGATTAGTCACTTGACATTAAGAACTCAATCGCATTAATTGTTATCCAAAATTCACCCCGAGATTAATTTGATAACATGCATCGAGTTTTCAGTTTCAAGCAAGTGGATTGATTTAGGAGAAAATCGTAAAATTGGCTAAGTCCTGCTCAAGCCCGCCTTTGGGACAGTTGGAACAATTATACGCGGAAGGCGCGGATTGGCCGAAAAAGCCTCAAACGGCCCGCGAAGCAAAAGGGACATTTGGGACAAATAGATGCAAAGGACGCGAACCGGCTGGTTTGGCCGAAAAGGAGAACTTTCACAAAGGAACAATCGGGCCGTCGGATCGGGATGTGGAAAGCCGGTTCGGCCGAAGGAGAAGAAAATGGCTAATCGCTCGAGACATTTGGGCCTTGAGGACAAGAACCGCCTGGATCGGCCAAAATGGAGAACTTTCATACTAAACAGTTGGGACATCCGGGCCATAAGGCGTGAACCAGCCGGTTCGGCCGAAACGGGAAATTTTAGCACAAGAACAAGTGGGACAAAGGGATGCGTGGGACACGGATAGCCGAAGGAGCCGAAAGCCAATCGAGGCAACGCCACGTGTCATTGGCCGAATGAGGGACAAGGAGGCTCATTTCAAGTGGATCGGAGGTTTTGTCCCTGCACGGCATTGGGACATTTGGGAAAAATGGATGGGAAGGGCGCGAAAAGCCGGCAGACCGTGGACAACCAAATCATGACACATGTCACAAAGAGAAAAGTCCGAAGTCAAAGGGTGAGTTTTGAGCAGCGATCTCGAACCAATGAAATAGTGCCAAGTGTCCAAGTTTAAGGGCCCACAGAAATTTCAAAGGAAAGCCACGGAAAGGTGGAGAGAGAGATAATTTCTTAGCGAATCGAGCACCGCCACGTGTCGTCCGGATGGCAAAGCGCGGGAAAAGATTTTAAAACCTGTTTTTGCTGTTTTTGGCCTAAATCTTGAGACCTTCATATCTTTCGATCTAGAGCTTGGTTTTCATGTTCTTTATATCAACGGAAAGTTGTTGAAATTCTCTACATGATTCTAGGATCAATCTTGCATTTTGGTGCAGCTTGGAGGGAAAAAATAAAGAAAACGTCTCGACACGTGGTGATAGGCGAAGTAATGCTTCAACAACCAACTTTAATGCAGCAGACTGACTTGCCGCTCTGTTAGACAAACCGCCGTTTTGCAGGATCCACCCGCTTCGCCATAATGAGATGATTTTAAATGCTACCAAGAAGTGGTTGGGGCGATTCTGGAATTCCTCTCTCTCCCCTCTCATTTCTTCATATATATTGTAAAGAGGAGCTCCTTTAAGACGTTGGACATTTTTGTTTTGCATTCCCCCTTCTTCCCTTGCTTGCAAGAGAATTTGTGGAGCTTTCAAACCTCCCATACGGATTGTAATGCCATTTTATCTTCTGCCTCTTGGCCACTACAATGTATTGTATCGACTCTGAGCAATAATATATATGTTTGTGATTGATTCTCAACCCTTTCATGTATTCATTGTTGTCATTTTGATCTCTTATTGCAGTTTGGTTACCTGTGCATGGTGTTTGTATTGCATCTATGTGGTTTGTGTTAAATTTGCAAAAACGAGTGTCTAACATTCCTCGGTGCATCACCTTTGTAGTTTAGGTTTTATTTTATGCATCTTCTTACCCTGTCTCCTTGGTAAGTTAGATTAGGTTTTAGTAAACCCTCTCGCATTTTTTTGTGTGCATCTAAATAGAGGAATAGGAACCAACCTTATCTCGGAGAATCTTTTCTCATCTTTACAAGCCCCACACTTCGAGAAAGGATTCCATGTTGTGCAATCACACCTGGATGCTAGAGTAATCAACCTAGAAGCCCGATCTCGCATCCGGGGGTGTTGTGAGTCTGCAACAACAGTTTTGGCATGCCGGTGGGACACTAGAGGTCTCACTTTTATTGTAGCAAAGTTGATATGCATCTGTTGTAGTTTTCTTGCTTATAAGATCTATTATTTTCATATCGGTGAATCTAAGGGGAAGAATCAACTAGTTTCAGCGGTGCAGGCCCGAAAACTCATGAGAAGAATCACCACAAGGTCAAGAGTTGCAGAAGAATAATTGCTATTTGAATACCTGTAGTTATCTCCAAGAAGAAGGTAAAGAGGAAGAAGGATTCAAAGGTCTCCATCTCCACCAAATATAACTCTCTCAACTCCTCCACCTGACAGGCCTTTCATTCAGTATACAAGGGTTTTAAGACCGATCATAATGGCTCAGAACAATCCCTACGTCAACTTCACAGGAAACAGCCCACTTTCTCTCAATGCACAACATCCAGTTCCTATTGCAGCCTTGAAGAACATTCCCTACTTCACCGGAGAAAATTAGACTACTCCAGGTGATCATGTTAAAGATATTGCTAACCTTTGTGCAATCCATGAAATCAATGAAATGCAAGTGGTCACAAGTTCTGGCATCTTCATTCAAGGGTAAAAGCTTCATTTGCAATGGTTTAGGAGCCTTGGAGTTGGTTCTATCACAAACTGGAATCAGCTGTGTATTGCACTTCATGAGCAATTTGGAGAGAAGGGAGACAACTTGTCTCTTTTGGAGCAGCTGACGACTATCAAGAGAGCTCCCAATGAGCAGCTGGCCAATTTCAACTTCAGATTTCAAAGGTCTTGGGATAGGATTCCAGTGGCAGTCAGGCCAACAGCAGAAGGTGCTTTTCTATATTACCTTAAAGCTTTGAATTCTGATATTTCTATGTTAATTCAGTCCATGGGAGGCACAACAATCCCTATGGCTTATGGCATTGCCATTAGAGCCAAAACTATCTTATTCATTTGGTAAACTAGCTCTAGGCCTCCCATGCCCTTGTATCCAAACTTAGAAAATCCAAGCACCGGTCAAGCACCCACGTTGGCTCTGTTCCCACTCCTAGAAATTAGAGTTCGAATGAAGCTTCCACTTCATCTCCAAGTGCCCCAAATGATATTCAAGAAGTCATGAAATAGTTGCAAAACCTAGGCAATGATCTGGTTACTCTCAAGAGGCAGCAAGCCCAAGGTTTCAGACCTCCCTATCAACCCCAAGCTCAGCCTAATAGGCAGCCATACCAACCACAAAGACCACCTAATCCAGCTGCAAATGTGAATCAAACAAGGCCTCCTGTCAATAGACCATTCCAGCCCTATAATCCAAATGCCATATCTGCCTCTAAGGCATTAGTGCCAACACAGAACAACATTGCTCAGGAATATGACTGGTGCTTTCCATGCAACGAGCCTCATAACCAATCCATGTGTTTTAATGGTGCTCTCAATCAAGCACTAATGGTGACAACGACTGGTTTGGAGGGGGAAGGCAGTCAAGGAAACAATCAACAAGAAACATTCCAACAAAGCAATCAGCCCCAAATGACACCACATTGGTGAACTCGCAAGCAGAAGATTTCTGTGGCATGAATCAAGTAGTTTCTCAAGGTGTCGCAGCCAACACAAGGTCAAAGAGGAGAAATTTGGGTGAAGAACAGCCGTTAACCCCAGCCAATCCACAACCTTCCATGGCTCCACAAATGATTGGCAAGTAGAGTCCAGTTTCAAATACACAAGGGCAGCCAAGAACAGCCCCTAGGCCAACTCAAATGCCAGCTGTTGCTGCCCACGTGCAGGGAGTAAACATGCAAACCAAAGGACAACAGAGAGATTCTTCATCACCATTCAGTATCATTGATCAGATGAAGAAGACAAATGTCAACATATCAATGTGGGAATCCCTATCTATCCCAGGCCAAAGAGATCTGCTGCAAGCTACCATGAAGGATTGGCCAACTTCGAATCAGCAGGTTCAGATGCAAGACAAGGTGCTTACAAATGCTACCCAGCCTGAAGGAAGTCATGGAGGACAACAAGGTAAGATGTTGAAGCCCCCTCCTTTCTACGTTTTGTTGATCATTGGAAATCAGCTAGTACATAATTGCATGATAGACTCCGGGGCAAGTAGCTCAGTAATGCCTAAACAGATAGTTGATCAGCTAGGGATCCAGTATGAAATAACATCTAAAGGGGTAGTGCAGCTAGATGGGACAGAAATAGCAACAGTTGGAGTGATTAAAAACTTGATTCTTACCTTGCATGCATGTCCAAATGTTTTTGTTTTACAAGATGTATCAATCATAGACCTTCCACCACTCTTTGCCCTTTGTTTGTCAAGGGACTTCACAGCCAATATTGGGGGGTATTTGTCTGCTGATTGGTCACACATGCTATTCAGAACAAGATATGGAACTAAGGCTACAATTAGGTCTGAACCTATTGCAAACTTCCATATTGAGCCTTATACTCCAAGTCAGATTAATGCCAATTGTTCAGCATTTGATCAAGAAGATTATCCAAACACAGATGAAGCCGAAACCAAAGTTGGAAGCATTCCAGATTTGACTCTTGATGAATGGGCAAGTAAGGTACATGCTTTTATCCCTACCAAGAAGTAGAAGAATCTGAACTAGGAGTCTATTGCATACATGAAAAATATCAGCCCATTCCTAGCATCACTAAGCCAGACCACAAGGATGACAATGAGGTATGGAAGCTATTTTTTGATGGATCAAGGAGTAGGCAAGGTGCAGGGGGAGGAGCTATGCTTGTTTCACCTCAAGGCATCAAATATTATTCAGCTTTTCGTTTCCAGTTTTCTTGTTCAAACAACACAGCTGAATATGAGGCCTTGATTCATGGACTTCATTGGGCTAGGAAAAAGGGCATAAATAACTTGCAGGTGTTCAGGGATAGTGAGCTAATCATCAACCAAGTTAGAGGACAACATGCTACAAAGAACGACTTGCTGAGGAGCTACAAGAATAGGGTATGGGACCTCATTGAGGATTTTGAAGCTTTCAACATTGTGTCCATACCCAGGAAGAAAAATGAAGCCGCGGATAGGCTCACAGCAGTTGGAGCAATGTTTGATGTGGTTGACAACATCAAAAGGGAAAAAACACAGCCACATATCCATGTGATTGTGAGGCCAGCAGTTCCAGATAATAACACCAGCTGGTAGGTGTTTGAGAACGATCAACAGATCGTCAATTTCTTATAAGAAGAGGCTGAATTCTCAGCTAGGAATCAGGACAGACTAGAGCAGCAGTATGGGGATCAAGTAGTGTAGCTGTGAACAAACAAGCTTCCCAAGGGTTTAGTAACATTGGAGTCTATCTTCAACCCTAACGACCAGTTCCGTAAGGAAAAGGCTAATATACAGGTCAAGAGAGAAGATTCAGAGCCAATTCCGGTTGGGGAAGGCAAAACACTTCAAATTGGTAAAGTGGCCACTGAGCAGGAGAAATCAGATTTCATACAGCTTTGCCAAGAATTTCTAGATGTCTTCGCTTGGAGCTATGAAGACTTGAGAGGATTCAATCCGAATTTGGCACAACATACCATAGAATTGGATCCAGATGCTAAGCCCATCAGGTAAGCAGAGACCAGTCAACCCTCACATTGAGCCTCTGATGAAGAAAGAGCTAAATAAGCTAATAGAGGCAAGCATTATATTCCCGATCAAGCACTCAAGCTGGGTTGCTAACTTGGTTCCGGTCAGGAAGAAGAGTGGAGAAATCAGGTTGTGTGTGGACTTCGAGACCTCAATAGGGCCTCTCTCAAGGATCATTATCCACTCCCTTCCATGGAGCAAATATTGCAGGTTGTAGCCGGTTCAGAAAGGTTTTCATTGCTAGATGGGTATTCAGGCTATAATCAGGTGATGGTGAAAGAAGATGACCAATTCAAGACAGCCTTCACAACTAAATGGGGCACATATGCTTACAAGAAGATTCCATTTGGGTTGTCCAACGCTGGTGCTACCTTTCAAAGGGCAATGAACATGGCGTTCAAAGGCTTGATCAACAAGATAGTGCTAATATACCTTGATGACATCACTGTATTCTCCAAAAATGCAGTGGATCACCTTTTTCATCTGAGGAAGGTATTTCAGAGGTGTAGAAAGTTCGGGGTATCATTGAATCCCAAAAAATGCATATTCCTGGCTCACGAGGGGAAAATTCTAGGCCATATTGTCTCGAAAGAGGGACTGGCAATTGATCCAGAGAGAGTTGAAGCCATAAGAGCACTACCATTGCCAAGTCACAAGAAGGCTCTTCAAAGTTTCTTGGGAAGGATCAACTTTTTTCGGAGGTTTGTCCTAGATTTTGCAGCCCTTGTCAAGCCCATCACCAAAATGTTAAAGAAGAGCATGGCTTTTAAGTGGATAACAGAAGGCAAGGAGAGTTTTGAAGAAATCAAAGAAGCTATCTCTCAAGCACCAACTCTCATCAACCCAGACTTCTCCAAGGATTTCATCCTCTATGCATTTGGAGGCGATGACACTATTTCTGCCATTCTAGTATAGCAGAACAAAGATAATGATGAGCAGCCGATTTCCTTTTTCATCCAGAGCCTAGATGACTGCGAGGTGAGGTACTCTTTTATTGAAAAGCATGTACTTGCAGTAATCAGAAGCTTGAAGAAATTCAAGCATTTAGTCTCAAACAAAAAGGTCCGATTTGCTGGTCTCACATCTTTGGAGTTAACGACTTCCTCCTCAACAAGGATTTGAATGAGAAAAGGGTAGGTTGGATCACCCATGTCATGGAGTATGACATTGAGATCAAGATCACCAAGCTGGTAAGAGAGAAAGGACTGTGTGAGCAGCTGGTTTTAGGGAAGCAAAAGGAAGTATGGAACAAGGAGGAAACTATTTTGACAGTCCAGGACAGCCATGAGCCAAGTGGAAATCATGAAGAAGACAATGCTTCCCCATTCCTTGGTGGACCCAAGGTATTATGCACTTCCTAGAGTACGAGCCGGTGCCCTCCAGAGATGAACAAGACCCAAAGGAGACACTTCAGGTTGCAGGTTGTTCCGTATGCCATTGTTGATGGAGTTTTGTTCAAGAAAGACGTGAATGGAGTGCTGCTGAGATGCATTAGCATAGGTCAGATTCAAAGGGTGTTGGAAGAGTTTCATGGTGGACCAGCTGGTGGCCATTTTGCACCAAGAGTGACAGCTCTAAAAATCATGAAGGCTGGTTATTATTGGCCTAAAATCTTCAGTGATTGCTATG
Organism: Taxus wallichiana var. yunnanensis; assembly: GCA_018340775.1. Lineage (NCBI taxonomy): Eukaryota > Viridiplantae > Streptophyta > Pinopsida > Cupressales > Taxaceae > Taxus > Taxus wallichiana. The sequence continues at coordinate 136,554,819 of CM031234.1, forward strand.
CATGGATCAAGAGGTGTAAGAATTGTGCATTCTTCACAGGAAAAGAGAAGTTTTCTACCCTTCCATTGCATCCAATCTCAGTTGACCAGCCATTCATGCAATGGGGTTTGGACTTCATTGGAGTCATTAATCCCAATTCAAGCCAAGGGCATAAATGGATTTTGACAGCCACAGACTACTTCACCAAATGGACAGAAGCAGTAGCACTCAAAGAGGTAAATGAGTCTAGCATCTTAGACTTTTATGACGGAATAACAACCAGATTTGGTGTACCTGCCACAATAATATCTGATAATGCATTGGCATTCATTGGATCTAAGGTGACTGAGTGGGCTATCAAGAACGGTATTTACCTAAGCACTTCATCGAACTATTACCCTCAGGGTAATGGCCAGGCCGAGTCTACAAACAAGAACTTGTTGAGGATCATTAGGAGAACTCTTGATGAGAATCAGAGGTCTTGGCATACCAAGCTGAAATCAGCCTTATGGGCTGATAGGATAACTCCCAAAAGATCCACAGGTAACTCTCCATTCAGGCTTGTCTATGGAAGAGAGGCAATCTTGCCCATGTCACTTGAGTTGCCAACATTGGAACTCATGAAGCAGCTAGAGTTACTTGAATTTGAGCCCATGGAGGTGAGATATGCAGAGTTGATGGAGCTGCAAGAGATCAGAAATCAGGCATCCCAAGCAATGGAAAAGGATCAAGCTTTGATCAAGAAGACCTTTGATAGAAAGGCCAAGGATAGATCTTTTCAAGTTGGAGATCTAGTGTTGAAATGGGATGCGGACAGAGCAAAACCGGGAAGGCATTCAAAATTTGATGCCATTTGGAGTGGCCCATACATGGTCACGAAGTGCAAGAGCAGCAATGCTTTCCAATTGGCCTCATTGGATGGTGAAGAACTGCAGATTCCAGTAAATGGAATCTATCTCAAACATTGCTACTGAAAATAAAAGGTTCACCCTTGTAAATATTAGCCTAGATTTCAATTCCTCTAAGTGCGTATGCACATTGTCTTGTTGTAGTTAGGTTTCAGTTTCCCTAAGTGCTTTGGCGTAGGTTTTGTCGCTCCTAGTTTGAGTTTTTATAGTTCAGCGTGCTCTCGTAGAGGGAGTTGCAGCATCAGGCTCATTTCAGGTTATTGCTTATGACTCCATGCCCAATGGATCGCTAAAAGGCCACTGATCTTCTACCTAGCAGGCAGGTGACCCCAAAAAGTCACCAAATTGTTATCCAAAATTCACCCCAAGGGTTAATTTGATAACATGCATCGAGTTTTTAGTTTCAAGCAAGTGGATTGATTCGGGAGAAAATTGTAAAATTGGCTAAGTCTGCTCAAGGCCGACTTTGGGACAGTTAGAAAAATTGTATGCGCGGAAGGTGCGGATCGGCTAAAAAGCCTCCAAGTGGCCGCGAAGTAAAAGGGACATTTGGGACAAATAGACGTGAAGGACGTGAACCGGCTGGTTCGGCCGAAAAGGAGAACTTTCGCAAAGGAACAATCAGTGTCGGGATGCGAGGATGCGTAAAGCGGTTCGGCCAAGGAGAAGAAAAACGGCTAAGCGCCGGGACATTTGGGCCTTGAGGACGCGAACCACCGGATCGGACGAAATGGAGAACTTTTGTACTAAGCAGTTGGGACATCCGGGCCACAAGGACGTGAATGGTGACGTTCGGTAAGCGAGAAATTTCAGCACAAGAACAAGTGGGACAAAGGGACAAGTGAGACGTGGATAGCTGAAGGAGCCTAAAGCCAACTAGGCAACGCCACGTGTCATCGGCCGAATGAGGGACAAGGAGGCTCATTTCGAGGCGGATCGAGGTTTTTTCCCCAGACAGCACTAAGACATTTGGACGCGAAGGACGTGAAAAGTTGGCAGACCCGCGGACCAACCAAATCATGACACGTGTCACAAAGAGAAAAGTCTAGAAGTCAAAGGGTGAGTTTTCGAGCACTGATCCGAACCAATGAAATAGTGCCACGTGTCCAAGTTTAAGGGCCCACAAGGAAATTTCAAAGGAAAGCCACGAAAGGTGGAGAGAGAGAGAATTGCTCAGTGAATCAGATCCTGCCACGTGTCATCCAGATGGCAGAGCGCGGGAAAAGATTTTAAAACCTGTTCTTGCCTGTTTTGTGCCCTAAATCTTCAGACCTTCATATCTTTCGATCTAGAGCTCGGTTTTTCTTGTTCTTTATATCAACGGAAAGTGTTGAAATTCTCTACATGATTCTGGGATCAATCTCACATTTTGGTGTAGTTTGGAGGGAAAAAATTAAGAAAATGTCTCTAACGCGTGGTGATAGATAGAAGTAATGCTTCAACAACCAACTTTAATGTAGCAGACAGCTCGCCGCTCCTGTTAGACAGCCCGCCGTTTTCCAGGATCCACCGCTTCTGCCATAATGAGATGATTTTAAATGCTACCAAGAAGTGGTTGGGGTAGATTCTAGATTTCCTCTCTCTTTCCCCTCATTTCTTCATATATATTGTAAAGAGGAGCTCCTTTAAGACGTTGGACATTTTTGTTTTGCATCCCCCCTTCTTCCCTTGCTTGCAAGAGAATTTGTGGAGCTTTCAAACCTCCCATACGGATTGTAATGCCGTTTTTCTTCTACCTCTTGGCCACTACAATGTACTGTATCGACTCCTGAGCAATAATATATATGTTTGTGATTGATTCTCAACCCTCTCATGTATTCATTGTTGTCATTTTGATCTCTTATTGCAGTTTGGTTACCTGTGCATGGTGTTTGTATTGCATCTATGTGGTCTGTGTTAAATTTGCAAAATGAGTGTCTAACATTCCTCGGTGCATCACCTTTGTAGTTTAGGTTTTATTCTATGCATCTTCTTACCCTGTCTCTTTGGTAAGTTAGATTAGGTTTTAGTAAACCCTCTGCAATTTTTGTGTGCATCTAAATAGAGGAATATGAACTAGCCTTCTTTGGAGAATCTTTTCTCATCTTTACAAGCCCCACACTTGAAGAAAGGATTCCATGTTGTGCAATCACACCTGGATGCTAGAGTAATCAACCTAGAAGCCCGATCTCGCATCCGGGTCTTTGTGAGTCTCGTAACAACATTAATCTTGCATTTGATTAGCATCGAAGTTCTTATTTAACTTTCTGTCCTTATGCTAGGATGAATTGTTTCCTTTTCCACGAAACGATGTTAGGCATTACTCTGGAAGGTCACACTTTCTGACTCTTTCCATCCTTCATTTTTTTTTCTAAAAATTAGAAGTAAAGAAGAGCTAATTCTCTAACATGCTTTTACCATATGAAGCTTATAATTTTATTGCAGATTTCCTTCCGCTCGATTGGCCTTCCAAGTCACTGCCATAACAACAGTTAATCTTATTCTAAATACTTCCTTAATCCTATGTGGATTTCCTTTAATATTGGATTTATATTCCAATTTTTTTATCATAATGCAATTTGATCAATCGAGTAACACTTTACTAATTATCATCATTCAGCCTAAGTCATTTTCTTGGCTACTCTTATTCACACTTACCAGTTGCTCTCTGCATCTATTTAGTATAGTGTGTCATTAAGGAATCTTAGAGTATTATTTAACTCTTTTACCCCCAAACCCAAAGCTTAGTTTGATCTGGTTCGTCATCAATGGTACATCCTTCATAGTTTTATTTTATTCATAAAATAAGAATTTTCTAAGCGTAAGGGCTCATTAGGCCCAAGAGTTGTAACCTTCAGCTCTGATACCAAAATGTAACATCCACTTTTTGTCACTTAAATCTTAGAGTTTTTTTTTCTTACCTTATGAAGCTGATTTAAATACCCATATATTTAAATCTAACATAAGTCTTAATGCAATCCATTTCCGATAACTTTCATGAACCATGTGCAGTTATATGAGAGAATATTGAACTTTACTCATTCTCCCTCAATTCTCTTTACAATCCATACATAAAATGTATCCCTTTGGTTCTCCTTTAACAGGATATGATATATAAGTGATAACCCCTAAGTGTGTACCTAGGTTCCACCTATGAAATCCACAGGTATCCCATAGCTTAGATAATGGTGAAATCTTGACAATATAATCAGCAGTTACACTACCTTGTGCAAGGTTTCTGAGTGATGTATACCATGCTCAATTCCATGATGGCACACTCGTCATTAGGAAATTATCGTTTCAACTTAATCACTTTTAAAGTTTTAAGGATTTGCAGTCAGTGATGTTGTAAACAGCTACAAGCCTTGTACAAGGTACAAGCCTGGATTATCCCATGTGTAGTTGTACCTCAATGTCATCCTATGATGCCTATGGGAAAGAAAGTGTCTTTGTAATGATTCACATCATTACTAGTCTACTTCCTTTCCCGTAGCCATCATATGTTGGCATCAGGGTACCAACCCATGGGGTTTCATCTACCCTTGTAACTTTAACAAGCTTGTACTAAAGCAATACCAAACCACATTTTAAGATCTTGAACAGGGAACTTAGTATAGCTATTATGTGGTAGTATTCAAGTAACGACAATTGTCATTAAACGGATACAACTACATAATAGCGGTAGTGAGTTGACATGTCAAGAGTCCTAAAATGAAACATGGTATCTTAATAAATTAAATATGATAGATTACTTTAGTTCCCATATCTTCGTCACTTAGTGAAGAGTATCTAGAGTCCTGTCCCATAGTATCACGATAGGTTAAATGTAATTCCAAGAATACTCATTTCTTCCTATCTGTTTCAGATACAAGATAGATCAATCTTTAGACCTAAATTCCCAATCTTACTGTTTATTAATGATTCAAAGTCAATCGAATAAATAATGCCTTACATTATCAAGGAGTAATAACCACTAATATTATTCTTACTCCTATAAGCAATCATGCAACCTTCATAATTACTCATCATTGGGGACATACGGAGTCGATCCCGTTACCCTCTTTTCAGTAACACTTATGCTATATAATATAACCGTGTTATTCAATTTTACTTCATCATTTGTAGCAGCCAGGTCTAGTTGGTCTATATATATGAATCTCATTCATTTTAAGGTTCTTGTTACAGTAGTATTCTCAATTCTCTTGAGAACTTCTATAACAATTCCCAAACTCCAACTTAGGTTTATTTGCATGGCTACTATCACCTTGACAGTGTATTCATTTTTCTTGGATCCTTATACCAATTTCCTTGGCATCCAAAAATACATTCCCTTAACTCTAGCTATCAGGTCATTTCTATCCATTATATGAATTCACCGTCATGTCCTAATCATGGTTGTATTCAACTCATAATTTTAGGAGTAGAGATGCAAAAATTCCAAAGTGAATAAGATGTCAAGTACTCAAGCCTGAGCACAATCTGTGTGTTGCCATCAACATTCTCATCATTTGCATTGGACTTTATACCCATGGTTTCATAGAATTTTAGTATTATGGGATTTAATCACCTCCCATGCAGTTCTATGCCAACTGTATCCCATATCCTATGGGTCCTTTTAGCATTTATGTTCAACCTGATTATTAATGAATTATCTTCATTATATCTTATTAGTTGGAGTAACTCCATCATAAATGTTCATCACATCATATTTCAAATGATGGTAATCTAATAGATCTTATACTTTATTTACCCATTTTATGGAAAGACAGTTCACTTAAGTATCAAAGAACATCCGTGTTCTATTCTCATTATTATTTCACCTTGAAGTATTATGTTGATCTCCCCGTCATGTTATGGGAGTTGGGTTAGTTTTACAAAGTTATTCAACTTCATTTCCTTAAAGGTTTAAGTGCTGCCCAAAAGGAACATCAGCAAGTTTTTGAGACTTAACCCTTATGTGTTGAACTTTATCATATCATCCATAAGTTTCATCATAACCATTTATTTCTAGTAAAGTTACTCAATCTTTACTAGAGGAATCTTCCTTAAGTATGTATACATAAGCATGTACATCAAGATTCATACCTAGATGATTTCTCATCTACCAAGCAGTTAACCTTTAACTGGTCTTGTGAGGAATCACAACCTCTTTCTTACAATAATATTTATTTCCCATACGTTAAATCAGTTCAGATTAAAAGAATACTACAACACTGCCCCATAATGTATTCTATTAACCTATCCATTATATTATTGATTTATAACTTCACAATTCATCCATTGAACTTACTAGGTTCATTTAATTCATAAGGTAATTAATACATATTAATGAATCATAGTGATATAACAGTCTTCAAATCAGAACATCTAATGATTCAATTTTCATAAATATCACAAGTAAATACCATATCCATACCGACATTAATACAACAAGTATAAGTTGTTACAGAGAGTGTAGAGAGGCATCATCCTTCTTACAACAATATGAAGCTAGTACTTATTGAACAAATATGGAATCTTTACCATGTTACAATACATCGTAAATGTACCCAGTAGATTTTTAAAACCAATCTTTACTCAAAGACAACAAATAACTTACTTGCCATAGTTAAGGATTTTAAATTCCACAATTGATCGCCATTATGTCCTTTATAAGTAAGCATATGGTTCAATGAGATAATTAAGGCATTTCTTTACTTTACACTGTTATCTTCACTCACTTTCCTGCAATGGTTAGGCAAGGTCAGTTTGATCGAACTGAGAAAGAATTGTCATTTATCCCATTTATCAATTTATGTCACAAAATGTTAGAATGAATAAATACTGCAATAATATCATTCTTACAATTTAATTATATAATTCCACAACATTATACTTTAGTAACCTGATTTGCAATCATTAAGTACAGTGATTTTTACCTCTTTCGGTATTCCACAAAGACAAGGTTTTAATACTACTTTACATCAATAAGTTAAAGCAAAACTAGATAAATATATTCATACCCAATAATGACCATCAAATCATCAATAACACAAGTTATTAAAAATACGATTGAATCACATAAAGTTAGATAGAGTAGTCAGACTCTTATTAACCATGGTACGAATCTATGTCATCCCATTAATAAATAGAAATTGCTGCAACTAATGTTGTTTCTCCAGCAAATCAAACAAGTATTAAGCTTAGACACACAACGTAATCCAAGCTAAAGAAATGAAAACAACCAGTTTCATCAATATCAACATACCCATCAAATAGATCCAATTAACAAACATGACGTTTATATGTAATAGCTACATGATACAACATATTCTGCATTATCCATTAATATCCTAAGAAGGAAATATATATATCTATACAAATCAAGTTACATATCATTGTAACTTAAAGGAATTAAGAAAATATAGACTCAGTTGCTTATTTATTCCGTGTTGTATCATCATTTCAAATTATATCTTACCACATTCTACTACAATAAGAATCTAAAGACATAACCATTCAAAATCTTATTTATGCTTGCGTATAGGGGCTAAACTCCCCAAATTTGTCTCAATGACTAGCACATATTACTCCTTAGTAATGGAGATATGTTACACTTGATTTAATCATCCTACAAAGATTCAATCAGTTACATAACTTTACATAATATTAATATTAAAATCTTCAGTAAGGATCGATTTAAAGAATGGGAACAACTAAGTTTCCTTTCCATTATTGCACCTTATATATGGATCAGCAAAACTTATCAAACATATCCATAGTGTAATCCAACCAAGACCCCTTGGTTTCAAGTAAGACTTTCTAGTTCTTTCAAGAAAACATAAAACAACCAACACTTTTATTCATTATCCATCAAGGTCCCAGCTCCAATCGAGCTTTCCTCAAGTAAGTGTCTGATTATAGAAATATTATAACATCAGAACCAAATAGCTTTCTGAAGGGGGAAGAATGTTTTTGTACTCAGTAGAAGATCAGTTAGGTTCAACCCTTTGAAAACCAATTCCCAAATTCTTTTTTTGTTCTCTAGTATCAGTTCAAAACTGGCTTAGACAACTTTTAAGGAAGATAGTAAATAATTAAACTCCGTATAATGGAGTGAGCCAAGGCTCTACAACTTAGAAATCATTTACATCAATGAAGGCACTCCAAAAGTCCTAAGAAAAGGAATATTTAGGATGATCTTGCAACCTACTCGTAGCTAGATGGTGATGATTTTGATACATTTATTATGCAACTCTCGCTTTTTTCCGCTCATCTACAACGAAACAAGGAATAATCCCTACTTATTCCCATTAACATCTCTAAGAGCTACATGGTTCAACATATCATGCTAGAATAACATGAAGTGTTATTATCTCACAAAACACCTTTCAAATTGAGCCATGTCATAAAGGTTAATACCTATGTTTACTTTAGGGAAAGAGAGTGTGAGGAATAAAATTTTCCAGACCCATCAAGGGTAAAAGATTACGTTGGAAAACCAGCAAGTCTTCAAACCTAGCAGACTCATAGCTCACTAACAGTCAACTCAATGGGGATAAAAGTAGACTACTAATATATACTATGAATGAGATATAAATACCAATATGATAACACCAAATCTGCACGAGATCATGCTGAATATACCTTCCTTTTCTACGGTTGTTACGCATAGAGCGAAGAAGTGAAAGTAATAAATGCCAAGTATCTAGAATAGGTTTAATTACTATATCTATATACCCAAATTTCAGTCAGGTAAAAGGAAACCCATACACCCAAATTCAGTTTGTGCAAAACATTATATTATTTGCACAAAAACCCATTATTATCTAGGTTAACCCAAATCAAAAAATGCAAACGAAAAATAGTGGTTCTAAAACCTCTCCGGTAGTACCATCTACAGTCATCATTGTCAAGCATGATTCAAGAAGAATAAAAGATAAAAGGATAATAGTTTTCTAGGGTTACAGTCATACGATTTTCCACTTCTTTTCACACAAAAATAGAGTATAACAAATAACAACCCTGAACTAACATATACCCAAATTTTTCTTAGCTGAAACCAAAATTTCCAATATGTATTCATTCTAACCTCTGATGAATTAAAAAGATAAAAGGGATAAAGAATGTTTCTTGCCTAGTAAAATGGTAGGCCAAATTCTTTTCTTCTGGCTTCCTTCGCAGCCCCAAATCGAGCACAAATTCGAATCAAACTTAGATCACATTTCTAGCAGTCCTTGCTTAGTGAAAAATTTTCATATAGCAACTGATTTAGAAATTTCATGGCTTTACAGTCTTCTGCCCCAAGAAATTCTCCATGCACAGATACCAAAAGTGGAGTTTTTCCCAATTTTACCAACAAAACTAAATGAAGAAGTTGCATGCAATTCACTTCCTTAGGGAGCTTTACGAATTTCCATAAATATTAAATGTAAAATTTAATGGCATTCAAAGTGGAAGTACCACACTAGTGGCTCATCCAACAACCACCACCCTTCAACTTTCCTCCAAAATTGGTGGGATTTCTGCATTTAAAACCTTATTTACCTTTTTCCCAGAAATTTGCTAAATAACATTTACTTAATTACTTTTCATAACTTAGGTCGATTAATCCTTTCAAAAACATAGGTTATAATATAGCATAAATAATAAGACCAATGCTATAGTACATGCATAGCCTTAATGTTATTATCTAAATGCCCCATAACTCCCATAGAGATACATATTAAAATGTGAAATCAACTATGATAATTTCATAACCCAATATAAACACCTTGGCCTAGGATTCATAAGCCGGAGTCTACTGACCATAGTGGTTGATTGTTAAAAGGTTTGTTAGAAAAATTTGCAAACTACGTTCCCTTGTCTAAAACATATTACCTTCTAGGAATGGAACAATGAAATATACTATTTCACAGGTATCATATTATCCTTAGAAAACTTTAACTCTTCCCATTGTGATATCATGACCCAACGCCACCGGTACGACATATTAAGTCATGTCGTCAATGGCTTATTACACATCTTTTGATCATAACCAATTGTACATGTTTTCAATACTTCATATCTCAGTTACCAACTAATTATCTTGATTGCATGAATGTTTTTCACAATTGCAATCTTAATATTAAAATACGGAATTGGAGTTTAAAGTGAAAATTATTAAAAATACCCAATTCCCATCACTTTAGTAGGAGCAACATAACACTTCCTACCCTTATTAAGTGCATGGCTAGCGTTATCTGCACAACCTGTTAAGGAAAACATGTTGTGGCAAGTGAAGATGCATGTTAGAATCTAGGAGTCACTACATTAAATCCTTTGACTTAGTTTTATCATTCAAAGGATAATTTCAACTCCTTTATGATCCTGAACTAAATTTGTGGGGTGTTATAGGAAGAGGAAGAGGAAGCAAAACTAGATGATGGATGGTTGGATACCTCTAGAAATAGGAAGTAATACACATGATGGAATGGTAGAAAGGGCATTAACACTTCGGTATAGGGTAACAACAAGTATTAATTTCACGACGTAAGGAGGAGGAGGAAGAGAAGGAAGATCCTGAAGAAAAGAGACAAAAGATACCCGACGCATCAAGCCCCGTAGCAGGTTCAGAGGAAGGAGAGGAAAAAGACCCCATCACTTTCAAAGCAGAATTAGAAGAAAAGCGGAGGGCCATGAGGATGAGGTGGAAACCACGGATGTAGGAAAGGCACAGGAGAATGAGAAGAACAATCTATAGGGGCAGAGAAGAATCCAATGTGCGGGGTTGCTACACTACTGAGAATGACATCCCAAAGGGAGATAAAGGGGACACTTTTACGATAAAGGAGGATAAGGGATTCACCCTTGGGGAGAAGAAGCAAAGAAATAAGCACAAAGCTACAAGGAAGAAGTGGAAACCTGTGTCCCTACCCATGGAATTCATGGATCACCCCACTAAGGTCTTGCGTGCAATATTCCAGCCACCCTCGCACGAGAAAATTTATATGATTGGGATTTGAAGGTTCAAGATGGGGTGTGCCAGGACAATGAATATGCTCAGCTAGAGCATGAAATTCCATGCCAAGGAACCTGAGTTCAAGGTCAACGATCATATGATTGAGACCATTCACTTAAAGAAGAAGGAAAGAGATACATACAAAGTGGTGGGTCTTAACCACCTAACAGATGAGAAGGCATGCAATGCATTGCAGAATATTTCTTCAGAGGTGATCCGACACGGTTTGGATACAAGAGCCACTTTTGGGATCTTGATCATAAAGAAGAAGAGTGAGGAGAAGGAAATAGAGAGGTTTTGTCGGGCTTTAAGGGGAGAATACATGTGGATGAATTTGGTGTATGACCAAGTGGCACCCTCGTGAAAAACATTCTGGGACAATGTCTAGCATTGGTGAGCTAGGCCAGGACCGATTATGGGGATGAGATGGAGTACCTTGAGGACCTCATGGGGATGTTACTCATTAACATCAAGGATGGCATGGGCCCCACAACTGTAGAGCTCATAAAGGAAAAATAAGAAAACAAGGTCACAATTGAATCTTGGATCACAAAGTTGGAAGATTTTCTCTCCCAACTCAAGGAGGTGAATATACTGGCGGATAGGGGATTCAATAGATGTAGAAAATGCAAGCCAATTATTTATAAGAGGGTGATAGAGGAAGAGGAATCCCTTAAATTTTTATAGGAGACCATCCCCACCAACAAGGTAGAACACACACAGTTGGTTGTTAACACCACGACCCAGAAGGAGAAAATTAAGAAAAACATGAAAAGCTAGATTTTAGAATCAACGTGCTTCGAGAATCCATCACTAAATGAATGGATGAGTTTTAGAGTTTATGCATAGAGCTAGAGATGAAAATTAACATGTCTAAAGGGAAGGTGGAAGAAGTTATCCCAGACTAGGTTCTCAGTATTGTAGGTGAAGCGTCAAGAAAGGCCTTATCAAAATTGAAGGCTTGGGAGAAATTGAAGGACAAGATAAACACAAAAATCCCTGAACTTATTCAATTGATTGTGTAGTATTCCCCCCCATTCTTAAATTCTTTACTCGATTATTTCTCTACCTCTATTCTTTACTCTTTGGAGCAGTATTCTTACTCTTGCAGGTTTTGGTCAATAAAAATTTTGTTCAGGAAGCGCGAAGGTTTTTCGGGATGGAAACCAATTTAGTGTGGGGTGATGTTGGACTCCTAAAAGTAACTAAGTACCTAAGGCGTGAATCCTTGTGGTGCATGGAAGCAAGGCACGAAGGCACACATAGAAATAGTTCTTCGAGAGGTGATAAGTCTTACGCTCGAGTAAGATGGAGTTGGGACTTAGTATGTTTTGGACTACAAGAAAAGATGTGCATAGGGAGTGACTGAAAAGAGACCAGATATATATGTGGATAATCTATGGAGACTTGTGGATCAAGGAAAGGATATTCTAGGGCATCAATACGGTTATCATGAAAGGATAAGGAGTCAAGGTTGTTAAGGATTAGCTGGCACATGCATACTAGAAGGCACTCGATTGAGGGAAATGCATGGTGACACCTGGCATATTCCTGGGTAGTGGTAGAGCAATCATGACTAGATTCCCTCAAGATTTTGCAAGAGAGAATGATGAGTGGTTAAGATGGAAGGAGGATGATTATTCTATGAGTATGATGGTTTTTGTAGAGAAAAAGAGAGATAAGTAAGGATAGATAGGGAGTAGGAGAGATGGAAAAAATATGTAATGGCAAGCTCTGTGATGTAAAGTAAGCTCTGCTAGTGTGAACATTTCCACAAATGGAACTCTCTTGATGTAATCTTGGCTACCATATTTTGGCTTATAAATATAATGAAGTGATTCGAAACACTCATGTGATGGATCTTTATCTTTTAATTTTCTTTATCTTTGTGTGTGTGTTACAAGTTTTCTTGATGATATTCATGGGTTGATTCTACTTTCATTTAGTTGATCATGTTAATCTATGCTTGGAATGCATTAGGCTAGGAGTTAGTGCTTATATCTTAAATTCCATGAATGAATGCACTTATTTTCTAGTTATATTACATCCTCATGTTAAGAAGGAGTGTTCTCATGAAGCTCACATAAAGGAGGTATTCGATGCTTGGAGGTGCCTCAAGTGATATTCTTGGCTAAACAAGATGATATGCCAATGTGTTTGGGATTTATTATTAAAACAAGCAGTGATAATAGAGACTATAGTGAGATGTTTTCGATTTTCTTCCTCATGTGGCTCTTGGGAAACCCCAATAGTCTATACCATCAAGGTTTAATTCATAGTTCCCTTCAAGCACATTGATTGATTTTGAGGTATATTACATGGGTAACACCATTCATACTCTTGTGTAATGTTGTTTTGAGTTGGAACCATGGCCCTTGACATTGAAACTACATTTGGATTATAAGGCTGAAATGGCCTGGTAGTTTGAGACTACCCTTGGCTTGTATAATTCTTTTTTCTTGAGCGAGAGGCCTGTTAGGCTGATATGGAGGTGAATTCACTTGAGCTTATTCTTGGTATGGTGGAGCTCGAGCTTACTTCCTTTTGATTGTCACCAACTCATTCCTGAAATTTTGTAGTTTCTTCATGACTTCCTGGAGTTCCTTGGAAGTACTAGAAGAAGTGGAGGCATCACTATTTCTCTAATTTATAGGGGTTGGAATGGGGGCTATTTCAGGTGCTTGACTAGTAGAGGAGTTTCCCAATTCTAGATATAGGGAATACGTTTCCTAGGTGCTAGTTTACCAGATTGAATGAGATAATTCTTAGCCCTAATAGTTGTGGCATAAGCATCTGGTAAGCTTATCCCTCCCATATATTATATCATTACAGATATATCATAATCTAAAGCTTTAAGGAAATAGAGAAATGCACCTTCAACAACTGAACTTACAAGAATCGGGGATCCCATCCCACATCCATTTAAAATTAAAAGGAAAGATTTTCCATTTTTTCATTGGGAGCCCTCTTGATTGTAGTCAGTTGCTCCAATAGGGACAAATTATCTCCTCTTTCTCCAAACTAGTTGTAGAGGGTTATGCATATTTAATCTCAATTTCTAATAGACCCCGCTACTAAGATCCTAAACCACTGCAAGTCCTTCCTTTTGAAAGAGTAAACCAAAAATTTGACAAACATCCACTTCAGTAATCTTATGAATGGTACAGATATTCACAATATCTTGAATATGGTCATTGGGAGCCATGTGGTTATCCCCCATGAAGTAGGTAATATTCTTTAATGTTGTAACCAAAATAGGTTTATCAAAGCATTGAGGGAAAGTAGGCTATTTCCCATGAAGTTGACATAGGGATTTGTTGGCCCCTGTGGTGGTTGTATTTGTAGATGTGCCATCCTGATTGGCCTGAGGATCCTAGTTGATTGAAGGAAGGGTAAACCAGGTGAAGGTGTGTACAAGGTCCTATTTGGTGGAGATGGAGACCTCTGAACTCTCTTTCCTCTCCTTCCTCTTCCTAGTGATAGTTGACTGTATTCAAAGATACATTATTCTCTTACTTTGCATTAATTTCAGATCCTTCTCATGTACTTGGGCCACTAGTACTGCTGAAACTAGTTGAGTTATGACCCTGGGAATCACCAGATGTGCTGCTACAAAGCCTCCAAAGGCTGAAAATTCACCAAGATGCACATCTAATCTTGATAAACCTGAAAAGATAGAATTTTGTACCATCGGGCATGCCAAAACTATTAATGAAAAATTACAACACCCCTGATTGCTTGTGATTTGTGTGTGAGGCAATCGGTTTAACTTTTGTATGACATGGGATTATCCTGCAGTGTGGGAATTTTCAAGTAGGATAATCCTCCAAAGAAATTTGGCTTCTTCTCCTAACCTAGTGCCAACTTCTCCAAAGTGCAAAGAATGGAAAACTAAACTAATCCTACCCTAATGCTTTCTAAGGAGACATGGATAGAAGAATGCATAAAATAAACCTACTCTAAGTGAAGGTGATGCACCAAGAAAGGGTGAGACAATCTAAGTGAGTGAAGAATAGGGAGTAAACAAGGTAAGAGAGGGTAGGTGGAGGTGCCACAATCTAAGATAGTATTTAATTCCCTATATTCATAAATCACAAAAATTAAAAGGTCCTACAAAGAGATATAAACATGCACAATATACCTGTAAACATAATGGAAGGAAAAAGATGCAATAAAACTCGAATAATGAAAATAAAAGCTACAAAATACCAATTTTATTTCTAAAAAAATATTCCCAAATTTGAGGCCTTTAACTCATAATAGGTCTGGAATAATTTTTTGTGAGTTATTTTTCTTTCTAGAAAATCTCTCCTCAAAATGTGTATTTTACAATATATAGGCAATTTAGGTTACCAATCAACATGATGTATTAAAGAGGTATGGAGAGCCATAAAATTTGGTAATTTTCTTGCATGGGTAGTCATGCACACCATGCCTCATTAATTATATTTTTTTTTGTCATTCATCCACCTACCTTTGTCGGCATGTGACTTGTCTATCATGTGCATCACCCAACCATGTGGGGTTACACGATCATATAACCATGATCCATAAAAATTTTGAGTAGGTTATCTAACCATATGCCACCTAAAGCGGGAAGGTTAGAAAATGTCAAACTTCATCACCATACATGCTTCGGTCACCGACCAACCTAGGAGTCGTCATCTTCACACCGTGGGTTGTCTAACTAGGGAGGTTGGAAGGCTGTTTATCAATGAACCATACCGCTGATGGGGTTGGATGGTAGTCCAACCTAATATGTACAATTTACCACTCAACCATATCAATGGGCCATCTCTCTTTTTCGTACACTTGTAGGTATTCGAAGGTCATCCAACCTCGCGCGTACACCAACCACCTATCAATCCCCCGGTAGTCATCTAACCATGGATTCTGTGTGATCCTTGAAACCCATCTATCCTTGGTCATCCAACTTTAGGGGTTAGACAGGTCATCCATCTCTAACTGTACCATATGCTTTCGAATATCCTAATGGCCATCCAACCTAGGCATTGGATGACATCTAACCCTCTAACATCCATCATGTGTTGTACCTAGGGTTGGATGACATCTAACCATTTGATGTCTAACCCAATGGGGGTTGGATGTTATACATCTCATCCATATGCCATCGACACATCCATCCATGAGCTTGTCACCACATTATCTTAACAATCGATGGACCAACCCATGCATCCATCTCAACCAACCAACCTAGCTGACACACCCATCTAACCAACTTGGTTGACCAACCTGCTTCCATACACAACATTTCGATAAACCCCTGCTACCAACAAGCCATCCAACTATCTCAACCATCTAGCCTAAGCATCCAACTTTAGTCTCTAACCTAGTCGACCAACCTATTCTTCCAACCTAGTCATCTAACCTAGGCATCCAACCCAATGAACGTTTCCCCAAACTCATCCAATTTTCCAATAATCTTGGTCACCAACTCCACCATTCACCGTGGCTCACTAGCTAGCTACGAGTTAAGACCAATTCAACCGAGCCAAAACACAAGATTCCCCTGAACATTTCAAAACATTTCCTTTTTTCCATCAACCGCCACTTCTCCAACCTAATAGTTGTCGGTTTTCAAAGGGTGTGAAAAATGGATAACAGTATAAAAGCACACCCCAAAGCCACATGATTAAACTAGGCCTAGCCTAGGGAATTGAACTATAACTAAAGTAAAAAAACATTGAAGAAATGATATTAGATTGCCACTGCAAAAATTTTACCAGTAAAGGGTGGATCATGATCATCATGACAACTAGATCCAAGAAGGTCCTTTTCATTGTCTATCACATCATAACCAGAGCCAAGTTTGATCCCTTATTATGTATCATCAATAGCGCCTTGAGTGGGTGAGATAGAAAGAAATATCCTATGGTACTTATCCGGTATAGGTGGGAGGCTCCAACCATCATGAGTGTATGGATAGGGGTTAGTTGATGAGACCCATCTGATCTAGTGGGGAAGTGGAGGGGATCTCTAAACCTAGTGGTGAGCTAGAGGAGGAGGAGAGAAGATCCTCGATGGTGGCTAACTACTCGAGGAACCGACAAACATAGTTTAATGAGTGACGCTATGAGAAAATCTAATGACCACCTCAGGGATGACCACCATGGGACACAGAGCGCCGAGAGAGAGATGGAAGATCATGAGAAACATTACAATGGGTATCTCCTAGTGCCTAAAAATGGTTTGGAGGTGCTCTACCTCGAGGAAACCTTATTCATAGTAATTGAATCTATAGTAATACATTGGAGATAACCACCGACTTATTATAAATAGAGAAATGTTGATCAACTTCAACATTAGCAAATAAACAAGAATTTCATTCTTTCCAAAGCTAGAAGAGAATTTCCCCTCTGAAAGCATGCCAAATTTGGGAAAACATGTGAGGCATTCTAGGATTATCTCCTAAAATAATATGATGTTAGGTAAAACATTCTAGTCTAAAGGGGAGAAAGAATGAATGAATCCAGTTCCAAGCCTTTTGGGCTTTACTACAATACCAAAATAAGTGGGATAATGTTTCCAAGGGTCCCTGAGAATGGGCCTTTTGGGGCCAAACTACCAAGCTAAAATTTGTGGGCATAAATCGGAAGGCCTTGGTGAAGAACACACCACAAAAAGGAGCAATTTTGGGTTCCACACATGTAGACCAAACAATATCAAATATCCTTCTCCAACTGGATGGAGAAGAATGCAACCCCCACTAAGTGTTGAGTTTGAAAACCATGGGAAGATGGGGTGATATCCGAGAATAACCTTTACCAACATAGTAATTCAAGAAAGGGGTGTCCACAAACCACTTCCAGAATGTCCACTAAGAATGAGACGGAAGCAAAAATATTTTTGGATCATATGATCAAGAAAAAAAGATATTATATCAATGATATTAGCACAATTGTGTCAAGCTATATTTAATTGAGCCTTGAGATCATTCCAAGGATGTTAAACTTGAATATGTTTACAGAAAAGGTCTGAATGGTGTGAATTTTGTGCTTGAAAATCCTAAGTGCAAGAATCCCAAGGACCTCTGTAAGTAACTAATCCTAGAATTGAATGAAAGGAGACAACCACAAGGATTGGTGATTAACTGAGAGGCCATTACAGAAATAATTTCCATTCCATTAAAGTTCGGCTTGATTTGTTCCCAATCTTTCCAGAGATACTTTTGAGCACGAAATTTCTAACCACTTTGATAGAGACAAGAGCGATAAACGTATTGGTAAATCCTATACCCTTCCGGGTTGATAACCATAAAGGGAACCCTACACAATGTCATGGAAAAAAGAAAATTTTAATCTTCTTCTCCTTCTATGTTGTGAATTATGAATTTTGCGTAGAGTGCCTATCCTTAACGTGCAATGTCAATAAGGCCTAATCCTTGATTCTCTAGGAAGACAGTTGGTCTCCCATACAACTCTATGAAAACATTTTCTAGAGGATGCATTAGTCGAGAGAAAATCTTTGAGGAATTTTTCTAACTTTTTCACAAAAAAATTATATGGGACCCAACAAGAATAATAATAAATGTGCATGGCTTCAAGCACTTTGGACAAATTATGTAACATACCTACTAGGGAAAATGTTACGGTTATCTAGTATACCATTTTTAAAGTCACCGGCTGAACAACATACTACTAAAGATCTGCATGTGACACTTGAAAATAAAAAGGAATGCCTAGAAATTTAAACATCTCACAATGGTCAATCATATTCAACTCATATGAATCCATTGAGGAGGGGCGGAGGAGGAAGGATTGCTTATAACATTGTGTTTTTTCCCATTAAATGAAATATCCAAAGGCATAATAAGAAATTTTGTAGGAATTGCATGGTATTGCTATTGTTACTTTCATCCTCAATTAGCATAAGAAAATAGTCATCAGCAAAGTGGCCATTGAGCAGTTGGGAACTATCTAAGATGTTAAGGAAATTCCTATGACAAGGCCTTGGGATTTCACTTTAGATAGTAGATAGCCTAATACTTCAAAATTAACAACATAAAGAGAAGGTTCCAAAGGGCATCCTTATTGTATGGATAAAAAAATGCTAAAATGATCTAATTTGAGCCTATTAATGGTAATTTGGGCATAGACATTTGTAAAGAGAATCTTTACAGATTGAATGAAGTTGGGATCAAATCCTAAGACTTGAAGCATAGTAAGAATGAAAGGCTACACTATCCCATCGTAGGATTTCTCAAAGTTCATTTTAATGAAGAGGGATGAATGGATGGATTTGTAATCCCATTCCATGCCTCTCACATGGCTATGATGTTATCCATGATGTAAAGTCCGTGGATGAAGCCATTTTTTTTTTTGGACAATGGTAGGAAGAATGTGATGTAAAATAATGAAAATAGATTTGGCAATAACCTTATAGGAAACATTGAGCAAGGTAATAGGCTTCCAATTATGAATAAACTTAGGGTTTCTAGGATTAGAGATGAACTTAATATTCCCTTTATTAATGTGAGTGCCAAGCATTTGGTTTTGAAATCCTTCTAGGTAGACTTGAAATAGGTTTGGGCCAACAATATCATAGAGTGATTTATAGAATTTGCAGGGAAAACCATAACAATCGGGAGCCTAATTGTTGGCCATTTGCATGACCACTTCCTGAAGGTCATGAAGGGAGAGAATGTAATCGTAGGAAACATTTTCAACCTGATATAGCTTACATGGCACCGCAACCAAGAATTGATCCAAAGTAGCTCATCGCTCCTCCAAGAGAGCTTGATATTGGAAAACCAACTTGTAATGGTTGAAAATTTCTTGGAGCATGAGTAAATCCCAAAAGATCCACAGGTAACTCTCCATTTAGACTTGTTTATGGGAAGGAGGCGGTCTTTCCTATATCACTTGAATTTCCAACATTGGAACTCATGAAGTAATTAGAATTTTTAGAGTGTGAGCCCATGGAGGTTATATATGTAGAAATGATGGAACTCAAGAAATCAGAGAGCATGCAGTCAAACAATGGAAAAGACCAATCACCGATCAAGAGAAGCTTTGATAAGAAAGATAATGCTAGAACTTTCCAAGTTGGAGATTTAGTGTTGAAATGGAATGCAGACCGAGAAAATTTAGGAAGTCATTCAAAATTTGATGCCATTTGAAGTGGCCCCTACATGGTCACAAAATGCAAAAACAATAATGCCTTCTAATTGTCTACATTGGATGGTGAGGAACTGCATATTCTAGTTAATGGAATCCATCTAAAGCATTGCTACTAGAAGGGAAACTTCTCACCTTGTACATATTAGCTTAGATTTTTCTTTCATTCCTCCAAGTGCTTATGCACATTTTTTTGTTGTAGCTTAGATTTACATTTCCCTAAGTGCTTTGGCACAAGTTTTTTTGCCCCAAGGATGCATCTTTTGTAGATCATGTTCCAAGTTAAAGTAATTTTCTACTCTCACAATCTTCATCTTAGAGATTTTCTAATGAATTGAGAGTAAAAAGAAGTTGAGTTCATGACTCCATGCCCAATGGATTACTTCAGGAAGCTGGTCACTTCATCTAGTAGGTAGATGACCCTCCGAGTCACCAATATGTTATCCAAAATAAGCCCATTCTTGTTTTGACTAACTTGCCTTCATTCTTACCTCCTTTTGTTGTAGGAAGATTTTGGTAACTTTAAAGTACTCAAAAGTTCCTCGAGATGGCTTCATCAAATAGGATTTTTCTTACCGTTTCCAAAAAGGTAAGAAGTCCTCCTAACTCCTTGTATTTTTGAGTTATGGTTCGGCAGAGTTTACAATGAAAATTTTCCTGAGCGGAGTTCGCGAGCTAAGGAAGAAATTTTCCAAAGGAGATCGGGTCGGAGTAAAGCGGAAGACTTTTGATACTTAGTATTTTTGGCTAAGAGGGCAAAAAGGTAATTTTTGGCTTGAGAGCCCATGAGGTGCAAAGGAAGAAAATTTTCCTAAGGTCCGAGGAGGACACATGTTTGTATATTAAGCAAAGTGAGAAGGTCGAGGATCAAAGGGAATTTGGAACTTAAGCCTTTTTCATTCCAAAGGGAAAAAGTCACAAGGTGACGCGCATACTCGAGAGACCAAATGTCAAATTCAAAGTAGGAAGCAGTCGCGGGCTACAAGAGGTATTTTTAACTTAAACGTTTTTGTGATTTTATTGCAAAAGTGATCTTTGGACCTCGAGGCCCTTTTAACACCACATGGCACTTTAGCCCTACAAGGCTACGAGGTTTTTAGACTTTTTGTAAATTTTTCAAAAGGGGAAAAAGTTGAAGGAAAGAAATGAGCCCAAG
The DNA here is from genome assembly GCA_018340775.1 of Taxus wallichiana var. yunnanensis. Classification (NCBI taxonomy): domain Eukaryota; kingdom Viridiplantae; phylum Streptophyta; class Pinopsida; order Cupressales; family Taxaceae; genus Taxus; species Taxus wallichiana. The sequence continues at coordinate 136,575,957 of CM031234.1, forward strand.
GATCAATTAGAGAGTGCCATGTGTCATCGAGTGGTAGACAGGTGGATGATTTTGGGAAAATTTCCCAATTTCGCAAAAAGGGAAAAATTTAAAGTTTCACCCTGCCGACCCTAATTTTGACTCTATTTTTTACAAGTTTTTCCCTAAATCTTCAAATGGCCATATCTTTCGACCCAGAGCTCATATTTTTGTGATCCTTATATCATTGGAAAGGTGCTGAAATTATCTACATGATGGACCCCTCAATTTTGAATTTTAATGGAGTTTGATGGGAAAAATTCAAATAAATGTCTCTGACACGGGAAAAAACATAGAACTGACCCCCAACCACCAAAATTGATGAAGTATGGCATCCGTTTCTTCTCTAGCATGGCCAAATGCATCAAAAATTGGATTTTCAGGGTGCCCTTTCTATTTTAATTAATCTTATCTGTGGTTGGAGATGTCGAATCAATTTTCCCATGTTTTTTCACCTTTCTTCGTTCTGTTTGATCGATACATGCCAATTTTCAGCTCATTTAAAAGGGTGGACAATTATTTCTTGTTTTACAAACTCCCCTCTTCCCTTTGACAAGTTAATTCATTGATTTTATTAGATCTTCCATTAAAATTACATGTATTTCTACCTTGTGGCCATTTGTAACATGTTGTATCAATCTGTAGGGCAATAATACACACCTGTGGGTGATTTTTACCCCTTTTTTGTCTTCATTGTTCTTAGTTGATCTTCTATTACAAGATTAGTTATCTTTGTTTGGCTATTACATGAAAAATTCTAGTTTTTGTTTACCAACAAAACAATTGTTCATCACTCCTTTGGTGTATCACTATTTTTACTTAGTTTTGTTTCCTTTTGCATCTTTTAACTTTGTCTCCTTAGAATCTAGAGTAGGATTTAGCATTGAACCTCTACAAAATTCATGCATACACCTAAATAGAGGGGTAAGAACTAGATTTCTCTAGAGATTTTTCTCACCTTGCAAGGTCCCACACCTTAGAGAAAACTCAATGTTGTGCAATCACACTAAATGAACCAATTCTAGATTGCAGATCTAAAGGTCATTTTGGGGTGTTGTAGATTTGCACTAATAGTTTTGGCACACCCAGTGGGACCTTAGAGGTCTTCATCTTCATTACAACAAAGTTGATGTGTAATTGTTGTAAGTTTCTTACTTGAAAGAGCCTTGATTTGTACATCTGGAAACTCCAAAAGGATAGAATCAACTGGTTTCAGTAGTCCAAGCTTGAAGATTCATGAGAAGGATCCAAACAAGGTCAAGGACTAGAGAAGAGGGATTGTTTAACTATCTATAATTATCCCCAAAAAGAGGAGAAAGAGGAAGAAGGATTCAAAGGTCTCCATCTCCACCAAACAGAACTCTATCAACTCCTCCACCTGGTAGACCTTTCATCCAATCAACAAGGGTTCTTAGGCCAATCAGAATGGCACAACCCAATCCTTATGTCAACTTTACTGGTAGCATCCCACTTTCTCTCAATGCACAAAACCCAGTTCCAATTGCAGCATTGAAGAACATCCCATACTTTACTAGAGAAAATCATACCACTCCTGGTGATCATGTCCAAGACATTGCTAATGTTTGTGTAATCCATGAGATTGATGAGATGGACATTTCAGTCAAGATACTTTCCTCTTCATTCAAAGGGAAATATTCCCAATGGTTCGGGATCATTGAGGTAGGATCTATCCAAAATTTGAACCATTTTGCATAGCTCTTCGTAACCAATTTGGAGAGAAAGGTGACAACTTATCTTTGTTAGAATAAGCTGACAACTATCAAGAGAGCTCCCAATGAGCAACTAACAGACTTCAATTTCATATTTCAAAGAACATGGGATAGAATCCCATTAGCAGTGAGGCCAACAGCTCAAGGTGCTTTCTTATAGTCTCTCAAGCCTTTAAATTCTGACATTTATATGTTGATCCAATCCATGGGGGATGCAACTATACCTGCAGCTTACAACATTGCCATTAGGGCTGAGAATTGTTTGATCCAAGCTGGTAAACTTGCACCTAGGCCTCCTATGCCCTTATATCCAGAGTTAGGAAGCCCAAGTACTAGTCAAGCACCTACTTTAGCTCTTATTCCCACTCCTAGAAATCAAAGTTCAAATGAAACTTCTACTTCATCCTCTAGTGCCTCAAATGAGCTTCAAGAAGTTATGAAACAATTGCAAAATTTGGGCAATGAGATAGTTATACTCAAGAGGCAGCAAGCTCAAAGTTTTAGGCCTTCTTATCAGCCTCAAAATCAGCCTAATAGACAACCATATCAGCCTAATAGGCCACCCAACCCAGCTGCAAATAAAAATCAAGTAAGGCATCCTACCAATAGACCATTTCATCCCTATAACCCCAATGTTGCATCAAACTCTAAATCCTTATTTCAGTGCAACATAATATATCTCAAGAGTATGATTGGTTTAACCCATGTAATGAACCTCACAACCAATCTATGTTCTTCAATGGTGCTTTGAACCAAGATTTGATGGTGAAAACAAATGGTGTAGAGAGTGAAGCGAGTTGAGAAACAAACCAACAAAAAGGGACATCTCAACAAGATACAACTCCAAATGAGACTACACTTGTGAATTGGCAGGCTGAAGATTTTTGTGGTATGAATCAAACACCTTCTCAGAGTGTAGCAGCTAACACATGGTCAAAGAAGAGGAATATTGGTGAAGGGAAGTCATTAGATCCAAGTGATTCACAACCTTCCATCACTCCACAAGGTGTTGGCAAGCAAAATGCAGTTCCAAATGTGCAAGGACAACCCAAGCCACCTTCTAGACCAGCTCAAATGCTAGTTGTTGTAGCCCATGTACAAGAAAAGAATGTGCAAACTAAAGGGCAGCAAAGATATGGTTCATCCCCATTTAACATCATTGAACAAATGAATAATACCAATGTGAACATATCTATGTGGGAGTCACTATCCATCCCAGGACAAAGGGATCTATTACAAGCTGCCATGAAGAATTGGTCAACCTCAAATTAGATAGCTTATATGCAAGAGAAGGTACTCAAAAATGCTACTCAGCCTGAGTGGAATCATGGAGGAAGCAAGATAAAAATTTGAAGCACCCTCCATTCTATGTTTCATTGATCATTGGGGATAAACTAGTACATAATTGTATGATTGATTCTGGGGCAAGTAGTTTCGTGATGCCCAAACAAATAGCTGATCAGATGGGCCTTCAATATGAAGTCATATCCAAAGGGGTGGTGCAATTATATGGAACAATAGTAGAAAAATTGGAGTAATTAAATATTTGAGATTTACTTTACATGCATGCCCTAATGTCATTGTTTTACAATATGTGTCGTCGATAGACTTGCCACAATTATTTGCCATATGTTTGTCAAGGGATTTCATAGCTAGAATTGGAATCTACATATTTTCTTATTGGTCACACATGTTTTTTAGGACAAGGTATGGAGCCAAGGCCACAATCAGGTCAAAACCTATTGTAAACTTTCACATTGAGCCTCATACTCCAAGCCCAATCAATGCCAATTGTTCAACATTTGATCAAGATGATTATCTAAGCATACATGAAGCTGACACCAAATTTGGAAGCATTATAGATTTGAATCTTGACTAATGGGAAAGCAAGGTACATGCTTTTGATCTCTACAAGGAAATAGAGGAATATGAACTAGGATTTTGTTACATGCATGAAGAAAATCAGCCTCTTCCTAGCATCACCAAGCCAGACCATAAAGATGACAATGAGGTATGACAGTTGTTCTTTGATGGATCAAGAAGTAGACAAGGTGTAGGAGGAGGAGCTATGATTGTTTCACCTCAAGGAATTAAGTATTTCTCAACTTTTAGATTTAAGTTTGCATGTTCTAAAGAGACTGTTGAATATGAAGCTTTGATACATGGATTGCATTGGTCAAGGAAGTGGGGCATAAAAAAGTTACAAGTCTTATATGATAGTGAGATGATTGTTAATCAAGTTGAATGATAGCATGCTTCCAAGAATGACCTGCTCAAGAGTTATAAGAATAGGGTTTGGGATCTCATTGAGGATTTTGAGGTCCTTGGCATCAATTCCATCCCTAGGAAAGAGAAGGCGAGATGTTGATAGGCTTGCAACAATTGGAGAAAATTTTGATGTTGTGGAGAGTATCAAAGGAGATAAAATGCAGCAGACATCCATGGGATTGTGAGGCCATCAGTGCCAAAGAATAATGTAAGTTGGAAAGTGTTTTGAGTGATAAACAAATCATCAATTTCTTGCAAGAGGAAGTTGAGTTCTCAACCAAAAATTAGGAAAAGTTGGAACATCAAGTATGGTGATCAATTGGTACAGCTAAGAACCAAAAAATTGCCAAAAGGACTTGTGACTTTAGAGTCTATCTTCAATCTTAATGATCAATTTAGGAAGGAGAAAGCAAACATCCAAGTCAAGGGAGAGGATTTAGAGCCCATCTCAGTTGGAGAAGGAAAGTCACTTCAAATTGGTAAAGTGGCAACTAAGCAAGAAAGGTATGAATTCATGCAACTTTTCCAAGAGTTCCCAGATGTATTTTCTTGGATCTATGAAGACTTGAGAGGTTTCAATCCCAAGCTAGCTCAACACACAATTGAACTAGATCCAAGTGTTAAGCCCATCACGTAAAAATAGAGACCGGTCAATCCACACATTGAGCCTCTCATGAAGAAGGAATTGAATAAGTTAATAGAGGAAAGTATCATATTCCCCATCAAGCATTCAAACTAGGTTGAAAAATTCATTCCAGTTAGAAAGAAGAATGGAGAAATCAGGTTTTGTGTAGACTTTAGAGATTTGAACCGAGCATCCCTCAAAGATCACTACCCACTTCCTTCTATGGAGTAGATTTTGCAAGTTGTTGCTGGCTCTGAGAGGTTTTCATTGCTAGATGGTTATTCAAGGTATAATCAGATCATGGTAAAGGAAGATGATCAGTTCAAAATAGCCTTCACCACTAAATGGGGAACCTATGCATATAGAAAAATGCCATTTGGGCTATCTAACACTGGAGCTACTTTCTAAAGGGCAATGGATATGGCATTCAAGGGATTGATCAAAAAAATAGTTTTGATATACCGGATGATATTACTATATTTTCTAAATGTGTAGCAGACCATATCTTTCATTTGAGACAAGTGTTCCAAAGATGTACAAGATATGGGGTATCTTTGAATTCCAAAAATGCATATTCCTAGCTTATGAAGGCAAGCTCCTAGGAAATATTTTTTCCAAAGAATGGTTAGCAATTAATCCAGAGAGAGTTGAAGCAATAAGAGAAATATCATTGCAAGTCATAAGAAGGATCTTCAAAGTTTCTTGGGAAGAATCAATTTTGTTCGAAGGTTTTTTTCAAACTTTGTAGCCCTTGTCAATCCAATAACTATGATGTTGAAGAAAAGTGTGACATTCAAATGGACAACTGAAGGTGAGGCAAGTTTTGAGGCAATAAAAGAATCTATCTCATGGGCTCCAACTCTCATTAACCCATATTTCTCCAAATACTTCATCCTTTATGCATTTGGCGGTGATGAAAAACAATTGCTGCAAGTTTAGTACAATGAGAATGAAGAAAATGCAAAGCATCTAATTGCCTTATTTAGGAAAATCTTGGAGGAATATGAAGTAAGGTATTCCTTCATTGAGAAGCATGTTATTACACTGATTAAGAGCTTAAAGAAATTTAAGCATCTAGTTTCAAACAACAAGGTTCAACCTGTTGGTTTCTCATGTGGGAGTTAAAGAATTCCTCCTCAACAAAGATCCGAATGAAAAATGTCTAGGATGGATTACTCGTGTCATGGAGTATGAAATTGAGATCAAATTCACCAATATTGTTTGAGGAAAGGGATTATGTGAGAAATTGTCCTTGAGTCAACCGATTAAAGCAAGCAAAGAGAATAATGTTGTTTTGGTGTTGTAAGACAGACCAAGGAAAAAGAGATGTTCAAGAAGAAAATGGTGGTGTCCTCACTCCTTGCTGGAACCAAGGCATAATGCACTTATTACAAATAGGCCTATGCCCTCCAGAGATGAAAAATCCAAAAAAAGACACTTTATATTGTAGGCTATTCCGTATGCACTTGTTGATGGTGTCTTGTTCAAAAAAGATATCAATGGAGTGTTGGTGAGATGCATTAGGAAAAAACAGATTGAAAAAATGTTAGAAGAGTTCCATGATGGATGATTTGGGGGTCATTTTTCTCCAAGAGTGACAACTCTCAAGATAATCAAGGCTGGTTATTATTTTCCCAAAGTTTTTAATGATTGTTATGCTTGGATCAAGAGGTGCAAGAATTGTGCATTCTTCACAGGAAAAGAGAGGTTAGCAGCACTTCCATTACACCCAATCTCAGTTGACCAGCCATTCATGCAATGGGGTTTGGAATTTGTTGGAGTCATTAATCCAAACTCAAGCCAAGGGCACAAATGGATTCTAACAGCAACAAACTACTTCACCAAATGGACTGAGGCGGTGGCACTCAAAGAGGCAAATAAATCTAGCATTATAGACTTCTATGAGGGGATAACAACTAGATTTGGTATACCTACCACTATAATATCAGATAATGTGTTGGCATTCATAGGATCAAAGGTAACTGAATGGGCTGTTAGAAATGGGATCTATTTGAGCACTTCATCAAATTATTACCCTCAAGGTAATGGCCAAGCTAAGTCCACAAACAAGAATCTATTAAGGATCATCAAGAGGACTCTTGATGAAAATTAGAGGACTTGGCACACTAAGCTCAAATAAGCTCTATGGGCTGATAGGATAACTCCCAAGAGATCCATAGGTAACTCTCCATTTAGACTTGTTTATGGGAAAGAGGTAGTCTTTCCTATATCACTTGAGTTACCAACATTGGAACTCATGAAGAAATTGGAATTGTTAGAGTGTGAGCCCATGGAGGTTAGATATGTAGAATTGATGGAACTCTAAGAAATCAGAGAGCATGTAGCCCAAACAATGGAAAAAGACTAAGCATTGATCAAGAGAAGCTTTGATAAGAAAGCTAATGCAAGAAATTTCCAAGTTGGAGATTTAGTGTTGAAATGGGATGCAGACCGAGTAAAGCTAGGAAGGCATTCAAAATTTTATGCCATTTGGAGTGACCCCTACATGGTCACAAAATGCAAAAAAACAACAATGCCTTCCAATTGTCTACATTGGATGGTGAGGAACTGCAGATTCCAGTTAATGGAATCCATCTAAAACATTGCTACTAGAAGGAAACTTCTCACCTTGTACATATTAGCTTAGATTTTTCTTTCATTCCTCCAAGTGCTTATGCACATTGTTTTGTTGTAGCTTAGATTTACATTTCCCTAAGTGCTTTGGCATAGTTTTTTTTGCCCCAAGGATGCATATTTTGTAGATCATGTTCCAGGTCAAAGTATTTTTCTACTCTCATAATCTTCATCTTAGAGATTTTCTAATGAATTGAGAGTAACAAGTAGTTGATTTTATGACTCCATGCCCAATGGATTGCTTTAGAAAGTTGTTCAATTCATCTATTAGGAAGATGAGCGCTCGAGTCACCAAAATTGTTATCCAAAATAAGCCCATTCTTGTTCTGGTTAACTTTCCTTCATTCTTCCCTCCTTTTTCTGTAGGCATATTTTTGTAACTTTAGATTACTTAAAAGTTCCTAGAGATGGCTTCATCGAGATAGGATTTTTCTTACGCTTTCCAAAGAAGGTAAAGAATTCCTCCTAACTCCTTGTATTTTTTGAGTTATGACTCGGTAGATTTTACATTAAAAATTTGACACAGGCGGGTCCGCGGAGCTAAGGAAGAATTTTTCCAAAGGATAATGTGGGTCGAGAGAAAGCGAGAAGACTTATGATACTTAGTCTTTTTGGCTAAGAGGGAACAAAGGTAATTTTGGCCCACGAACCCAAAAAGGTGCAAAGGAAGAAATTTTTCCTAAGGTCCGAGGAGGACACATGGCTGCATATTAAGCAAAGCAAGAAGGTGGAGGATCGAGGGAATTCAGAACTTAACCCTTTTTCATTACAAAGGGAAAAGTCACAAGGTAACCCGCACTTCCGTCAGAGAGATTAAATGTTAAACTCAAAGTAGGAAGCGGGGTTGTGGGCTACGGGAGGTATTTTTAACTTTAAATTTTTTTGTGCTTTTATTGCAAAAGTGATCTTTGGACCCGCGAAGTCCTTTTAACACCACGTGGCGCTTTAGCCCTACGGTGCTACGGGGTTTTTTTAGACTTTTTGTAAATTTTGCAAAAAGGGGAAAAAGGTTGAAGGAAAGAAATGAGCCCGAGGATCAATCGGAGAGTGCCACATGTCATTAGAGTGGTGGAACAAGAGAGTATTTTGGGAAATTTTCCCAATTTCACAAAAAGGGGAAAATTTTAAAGTTTGACCCCCATAGACCCCAATTTTGACTTTGTTTTTACCAATTTCTCTCTAAATCTTCATAGGGCCATATCTTTTGACCCAAAGCTTGGATTTTCGTGATCCTTATATCATTGGAAATCTGTTGAAATTATCTACATGATGGACCCCTCAATTTTGAATTTTGATAGATTTTGATGGGAAAATTTGAAGAAATGTCTCTAGCACGGGAAAAAATGTAGAACCGACCCCCAACCACCAAAATTGATGAAGTATGGTGTTTGTTTCTTCTCAAAGATGGCGAATGCATTGAAAAATGTATTTTGAAGGTTCCCTTTGCTGTTTTAATGAATATTGTTGGTGGTTGGAGATGTCGAATCAATTTTCCTATGTTTTTTCACCTTTCATCATCATGTGTGATCGATATATGCCAATTTTCAGCTCATTTGAAAGGGTGGACAAATATTTCTTGTTTTTCAGACTCCCCTCTTGCCTTTGGCAAGTGAATTTGTGGAGTTTATTTCATGTATTTCTTCCCATACATGCAAGAGAAGATACTCAAAAATTCTACTCAGCGTGAGGGGAATCATGGAGGACAACAAGGTAAAAATTTGAAGCCCCCTCCATTCTATTTTTCATTGATCATTGGGGATAAACTAGTACATAATTATATGATTGATTCTAGGGCAAGTAGTTTCGTGATGCCCAAGAAAATAGCTGATCATTTGGGCCTTCAATATGAAGTCATATCCAAGGGGGTGGTGTAATTATATGGGATAGAAGTAGCAATAGTTGGGGTAATTAACGATTTGAGCCTTACTTTGCATGCCAGCCCCAATGTTATTGTTTTACAAGATGTGTCGGTGATAGACTTGCCACCACTCTTTGCCATATGTTTGTCAAGGGATTTCATAGCTAGAGTTGGAGGCTACCTATCTATTGATTGGTCACACATGTTTTTAGGAAAAGGCATGGAGCCAAGGCCACAATCAGGTCGAAACCTATTGCAAAATTTCAAATTGAGCCTCATCCTCCAGGCCCAATCAATGCCAGTTGTTCAATGTTTTATCAAGAGGATTATCTAAGCACACATGAAGCTGACACCAAAGTTGGAAGAATTCTAGATTTGACTCTTGATGAATGGAAAATAAAGGTACATGCTTTTGATCCCTACTGAGGAAATAGAGGAATCGAACAAGGAGTCTATTACATGCATGAAGAAAATCAACCTCTTCCTAGCATCACCAAGCCGGACCATAAAGATGAAAATGAGGTATGGAAGTTGTTCTTTGATGCATCAAGAAGTAGAAAAGGTGCGGGAGGAGGAGCTATGCTTGTTTCAACTCAAGGCATTAAGTATTATTCAACTTTTAGATTTTATTTTGCATGTTCTAACAACACTTTTGTTGAATATGAGGCTTTGATACATGGATTGCATTTGTCAAGGAAGAGAGGCATAAAAACTTACATGTATTTGGTGATAGTAAGTTGATTGTTAATAAAGTTAAAGGACAACATGCTACCAAGAATGAGCTGCTCAAGAGTTATAAGAATATGGTGTGGGATCTCATTGAGGATTTTGAGGGCTTTGGCATCAACTCCATCCCTATGAAAGAGAACCAAGTGAGTGATAGGCTTTCGGTAGTTGGAACAAATTTTGATGTTGTGGAGAGTATAAAAATATATAAAATGCAGCCAAACATCCATGTGATTGTGAGGCTATCAGTGCCATACAATAATGCAAGTTAAAAAGTGTTTGAGAGTGATAAACAAATCATAAATTTATTGCAAGAGGAAGTTGAGTTCTCAACCAAAAATTAGGAAAATTTCGAACAACGAGTATGGTGATCAAGTGGTACAACTGAGAACCAACAAATTACCAAAAGGACTTGTGACTTTAGAGTCTATCTTCAATCCTAATGATCAATTTAGGAAGGAGAAAGCAAACATCCAAGTCAAGGGAGAGGATTTAGAGCCAATCTCAGTTGGAGAAGGCATGTCACTTCAAATTGGTAAAGTGGCAATTGAGCAAGAAAGCTATGAATGCATGCAACTTTTACAAGAGTTACCATATGCATTTTCTTAGAGCTATGAAGAATTGAGAGGTTTCAATCCCAAGCTAGCTCAACACACAATTGAACTAGATCCAAGTGCTAAGCCCATCATCCAAAAAAAAGAAAGCTGGACAATCCACACATTTATCCTCTCATGAAGAAGGAATTGAATAAGTTAATAAAGGAAAGTATCATATTCCCCATCAAGAATTCAAGCTGGGTTTCAAACTTGGTTTTAGTTAGAAGGAAGAGTGGATAAATTAGGTTGTGTGTAGACTTTAGAGATTTGAACAGAGTATCCCTCAAGGATCACTACCCACTTCCTTCTTTGGAGAAGATTTTGCATGTTGTTGCTGGATATGAGAGGTTTTCATTGCTAGATGGTTATTCAAGGTATAATCAGATCATGGTAAAGGAAGATAATCAGTTCAAAACAGCCTTCACCACCAAATGGGGAACATATGCATATAGAAAAATGCCATTTGGGTTGTCTAACACTGGAGCTACTTTCTAAAGGGAAATGGATATGGAATTCAAGGATTGAACAAAAAAATAGTGTTGATATACCTAGATTATATTACTATATTTTATAAAAGTACAGGAGACCATCTCTATCATTTTTCACAAGTATTCCAAAGATGTAGAATATTTGGGTATCTTTGTATCTAGAAAAATCCATATTCCTAGCTCATGAAAGCAAGCTCCTAGGCCACATTATTTCCAAAGAAGGGTTAGAAATTGATCTCAAGAGAGTTGAAGCAATAAGAGAACTGCCATTGCCAAGTCATAAGAAAGTTCTTCAAATTTTCTTGGGAAGAATCAATTTTGTTCAAAGGTTTTTCAATACTTTGCAACCCTTGTCAAACCAATAACTATGATGTTGAAGAAAAGTGCGGCATTCAAATGGAAAACTAAAGGTAAGTCAAGTTTTAAGGCAATCAAAGAAGATATCTCATGGGCTCCAAATCTCATTAACCTAGATTTCTCTAAAGACTTCATGCTTTATGCATTTGGTGGTTATGATACAATTTCTACAATTTTAGTACAAGCATGAGCGAAGAAAATGTAGAGCAGCCAATTACCTTCTTTAGCCAAATCTTGGAGGACTATGAAGTAAGGTATTCCTTCATTGAGAAGCATGTTCTTGTAATGATTAGGAGTTTAAAGAAATTTAAGCATCTAGTTTCAAACAACAAGGTTCAAGCTGTTGGTTTCTCATTTGGGAGTTAAGACTTCCTCAACAAAGATCTAAATGAAAAATGTGCGGGGTTGATTACTCGTGTCATGGAGTATGACATTGAGATAAAAGTAACCAAGCTGGTATGAGGAAAGGGATTGTATGAGAAATTGGCATTTAGTAAACCAATTGAAGCAAGAAAAGAGAAGATTGTTGTTTTGGTTTTTCAAGACAGACCAAGGACAAAGAGATGTTCAAGAAGAAAATGGTGGTGTGCTCACTCCTTGCTGGACCCAAGACATAATGTTGTTATCCAAAATGTGCCCCCTGCTCATTTTGGATGGCTAAATCCTTGTGTTCTTGCCTCTCTTGTGTCTCAGTCTCCATTTTTTGATTTTCAAGCACTTAAATCTTTCTGGAAATGGCACCATTGGATAGAGCTCTCTCTCATCTTTCCAGAAAGGTAAAGTTTTCCTCCTAACTCCTCATATTTTTCAAGTTATGGCTCTGCAGAGTTTTTGTGGGAAATTTTCCCCTTTGAAGCCCGTAGCCAATAGGAAGCTGCCACATGTCCCAGGAGGTGGTGGAGCATGGGGATTTTCAAAAAAAAATTCTAAATGCAAAAAAGAGGTAAAATTTGAAATTTTTCCCGCCGATCCGTTTTGGGCCTATTTTTTCCCTAAATCTTCAAATGGCCATAACTTTCAATCCAGAGCTTGGATTTTCACGTTCTTTATATCAATGGAAAGCTGGTAAAATTCTCTACATGATTCCATGGTCAATTTTGAATTTTGGTTCAGTTTGGAGGGAGAAAATCAAAAACGCTTCAGGTACGTGCCCATGGACAGAACTGATGTTTCAACAACCAATTTTAATGCAAAATGGGTCGCATTTTTCTCCAGCATGGTCAAAAATGTAGGGGAATGGGTATTTCAGGTCACCCATGCTGTTTTTAATGCATTTTGGTCAATGAGGAATGGCTCCCATGTTTTTTCACGTTTTCTCTCTCCTAGGTTCGACCCATGCCTTTGTAAAAGCGATTTTGCTCATTTTTCAAAGGGGAACACTTTTTTGCAGGCGCTTCTGTTTTCACTTTCAACAAGTGATTTTGGCAAGTATCAAACCTTCTAGGGATTGTAACAGGTTTTTATGCCTCTTTGGTGTTGGAATACAAGGATTTTGATGTTGAAAATCACAATGCAGGCTCTGTGAATGCTTTCAGTCCTTTGTATGTGTTGTTTTCTTCATTTCAAACCCTTGTTTATAGCTTATCAACTTTGTGCATGATGTTTTATGTTGTAATTTCTGATTTGTGTCAATTTGCATGAGTAAGAAGTGCTCACCACTCCTTTGGTGTATCACCCTTATCGGTTTAGTTTTAATATTTGCATTTCTTATCCCCTGTCTCCTTGCAAATTAGGATAAATTGGGATCGAACCTCTACTGATTGTGTAAATAATAGATATAATCAGGAGTTTGAGGAACCAACCTCTAATATAGAGATTCCTCTCTCATCTTGCAAGTCCCACACTTGGAGAGAGGTTTCAATGTTGTGCAATCACACTGGATGCCCTAAACATCAACTTAGAACCTTGATTTGCATCCAGAGGTGCTGCTGATTTGAAACAACAGTTTTGGCACACCGGTGGGACCTTAGAGGTCTCATTTTTATTGTAGCAAAGTTGATGTGCATCTGCTGCAATTTTCTTGCTTCAAAAGAGCTATAAATTGCACATCTGGCGACTCCAAGGGGAAGAATCAGCTAGTTTTAGCAGTGTAGACCTAAAAACTCATGAGAAGAATCACTACAAGGTCAAGAGCTGGAGAAGAAGAGGCGTTGTTTGAATATCTGTAGTTATCTCCAAGAGTAAGGCAAAGTGGGAGGAGAATCCAAAGGTCTCCATCTCCACCAAACAGAACTCTCTCAACTCCTCCACCTAGTAGGCCTTTCATTCAATCAAAAAGGGTTCTAGGCCAATTAGAATGACACAAAATAACCCCTATGTCAATTTCAGCGGCAGAGCCCACTTGCTCTCAATGCACAACATCCAATTCTAATTGCAGCCTTGAAGAACATTCCATACTTCACTGGAGAGAATCAGACTACTCCAGGTGATCATGTTAAAGACATTGCCAACCTTTGTGCAATTCATGAAATCAATGAGATGCAAGTGGCTATCAAATTGTTGGCATCTTCATTCAAGTGGAAAACATTGCAATGGTTTAGAAGTCTTGCCTCAGGTTCTATTCAGAATTGGAACCAACTATGTATAGTACTTCATGAGCAATTTGGAGAGAAGGGAGACAACTTGTCTCTTTTGGAGTAGCTGACAACCATCAAGAGAGCTCCCAATGAGCAGCTGACTGATTTCAACTTTAGATTTCAAAGGACTTGGGAGAGAATTCTAGTGGCAGTCAGGCCAACAGCGGAAGGTGCTTTTCTCCACTACCTCAAAGCTCTAAATTCTTATATTTCTATGTTGATTCAGTCCATGGGAGGCATAACTATCCCTATGGCTTATAGCATTGCCATTAGGGCTGAAAATTGTTTGATCCGAGCTAGAAAAGCGGCCCCTAGACCGCCCATGCCATTGTTTCCAAGTTTAGAGAGCCCAAACACTAATCAAGCACCTAATTTTCCTCCTTCTCCCACTCCTAGAAATCGAGTTCAAATGAAGCTTCTACTTCATCTCCAAGTGCCCCAAATGAGCTTCAAGAAGTCATGAAGCAATTGCAAAATTTAGGCAATGAGCTGGTTACTCTCAAGAGGCAACAAGCCCAAGGTTTTAGACCTTCTTATCAGCCCCAAGCTCAGCCTAACAAGCAGCCATACCAACCACAAAGACCTCCTAATCCATCTGCAAATATAAATCAAACAAGGCCTCGCTGCGATAGACCATTTCAGCCCTATAATCCTAATGCCATATCGCCTCTAAGGCATTAGTGCCAACAAAAAAACAACGTTGCTCGGGAGTATGATTGGTGTTTTCCATGTAATGAACCTCATAACCAATCTATGTGCTTCAATGTTGCTTTGAATCAAGCATTAATGGTGACAACTACTTTGGTGTGAAGGGTGAAGGCGGTCAAGGAAAAAACCAACAACAAGAAACATTCCAACAGCAATCAGCCCCAAATGACACCACATTGGTAAACTGGCAAGCAAAAGATTTATGTGGCATGAATCAAGCAGTTTCTCAAGGTGTTGCAGCCAACACAAGGTCAAAAAGAAGGAATTTGGGTGAAGAGCAGCCATTAGCTCCAACCAATCTCCAACCTTCTATGGCTCCACAAATGGTTGGCAAGCAAAATCCAATTTCAAATGCACAAGGGTAGCCAAGAACAGCTCCTAGACCAACTCAAATACCAATTGTTGCTACCCACATGCAAGGAGTGAATGTGCCAACCAAGGGACAGCAAAGAGATCCTCCATCACCATTCAGTATCATTGATCAGATGAAGAAGACAAATGTAAATATATCAATGTGGGAATCCCTATCTATCCCAGGCCAAAGAGATTTGCTACAAGCTGCCATGAAGGACTGGCCAACTTCGAATCAGCAAGTTCAGATGCAAGAGAAAGTGCTCACAAATGCTGCCCAGCCTAAAGGGAATCATGGAGGACAGCAAGGTAAAATTTTGAAGCCCCCTCCTTTCTATGTTTCATTAATCATTGGAAATCAGTTAGTGCACAATTGCATGATAGATTCCGGGGCAAGTAGCTCAGTGATGCCTAAACAAATAGCTGATCAGCTAGGGCTCCAGTATGAAACCATATCCAAAGGGGTAGTGCAGTTGGATGGGACAATAGTAACAACAGTTGGAGTGATTAGAAACTTGATTCTTACCTTGCATGCATGTCCAAATGTTGTTGTTTTACAAGATGTATCAGTTATAGACCTTCCACCACTCTTTGCCCTATGCTTGTCAAGGGACTTCACAACCAAGATTGGAGGATATTTGTTTGCTGATTGGTCACACATGCTGTTCAGAATAAGGTATGGAACCAAAGCTACAATCAGGTCTAAACCTATTGCAAACTTCCACATTGAGCCCTACACTTCAAGTCAGATCAATGCCAATTGTTCAGCATTTGATCAAGAAGATCACCCAAGCACCGATGAAGTGACACCACGGTTGGAAGCATCCCGAGATCTAACTCTTGATGAATGGGAAAACAAGGTACATGCTTTTGATCCTTATCAAGAAGTAGAAGAATCGAGCTAGGGTTCTATTGCATACATGAAGAAGATCAACCCATCCCTAGCATCACCAAGCCAAACTATAAGGATGACAACGAGGTGTGGCAGCTATTTTTGATGGATCAAGGAGTAGACAAGGTGCGGGGAGGTGGAGCCATGCTTGTTTCACCTCAAGGAGTAAAGTACTATTCAACTTTTAGATTTCAGTTTGCATGCTCCAATAACTTTGTTGAATATGAAGCCTTGGTGCAAGGGATGCATTGGGAAATAAATAAAGGAATAAAGAACTTGCAAGTCTTTGGTGATAGTGAATTGATTGTAAATCAGGTCAAGGGATAGCATCTTTGCCAAGAATGATCTACTCAAGTGCTACAAGAACAGGTATGGGACCTCATGGAAGATTTTGAGGGTTTTGGCATCAAATCCATTCCTAGGAAAGAGAACCAAGCTGTTGACAGGCTTGCAGCAGTAGGGGCAGCCTTTGACATTGTGGAAATCATTCAACAAGACTAGGTACACCCAAACATCCACGTGATTGTGAGGCCCTTAGTGCCGGGGTAACAATGTAAGTTGGCAAGTGTTTGAGAATGACCGAGAAAATCATCCATTTTTGTAAGAAGAAGCTGAGTTCTCAGCTAAGAATCAAGAAAAATTGGAACAGTCAGTATGGTGACCAAGTGGTACAGCTGAGAACTAACAAGCTACCCAAGGGACTTATCACTTTGGAGTCCATTTTTAATCCCAATGATCAGTTTAGGAAGGAGAAAGCAAACATTTAGGTCAAGAGAGAGGATTCAGTATCCATCTTGGTGGAAGAGAACAAACCATTGCAAATTGGAAAGATGACAACTGAACAAGAAAGGTATGAGTTCATGCAGTTGTGTCAAGAGTTCCCTGATGTGTTTGCTTAGAGCTATGAAGACTTGAAAGGTTTCAATCCCAACTTAGCTCAGCATACCATTGAATTGGATCCAAATACTAAGCCTGTCAGGTAGAAACAAAGACCAGTCAATCCACATATGGAGCCTCTCATGAGGAAATAATTGAACAAGCTGATTGAGTCAAGGATCATATTCCCAATCAAGCATTCTAGTTGGGTTTCCAACTTGGTTTTCGATGAGAAAGAAGAGTGGAGAGATCAGATTGTGTGTTGACTTCAGAGACTTGAATAGAGCATCTCTCAAGGACCATTACCCACTCCCTTCCATGGAGCAAATCTTGCAAGTTGTGGCTGGCTCCGAGAGGTTTTCACTACTTGATGGCTACTCAAAGCTATAATCGTATTATGGTGAAGGAAGAAGACCAGTTCAAGACAACCTTCACAACCAAATGGGGAACTTATGCATACGAGGAAAATGCCATTTGGGTTGTCCAACGCCATTGCTACCTTCCAAAGAGCAATGGACATGGCATTCAAAGGTTTGATTAACAACATGGTGCTAATATACCTTGATGATATCATTGTTTTTTCAAAAATGCAGCAGACCACCTCTTTCATTTGAGACAAGTCTTCACGAGGTGTAGGAGATTTGGAGTGTCTTTGAATCTTAAGAAGTGTATCTTTCTTGCACATGAAGGAAAGCTCCTTGGCCATATTGTCTCCAAATAAGGATTAGAAATTGATCCAAAGAGGGTTAAAGCCATAAGCGCACTACCATTGCCAAGCCACAAGAAATCCCTTCATATTTTCTTATGGAGGATAAACTTTGTTCGGAGGTTTGTCCCAGATTTTGCAGCCCTTGTCAAACCTATCACCAAAATGTTAAAGAAAAGAATGGCTTTCAAATGGGTAGAAGGCAAGGAGAGTTTTGAAGCAATCAAAGAAGCCATCTCTCAAGCACCAACCCTCATCAACCCGGACTTCTCAAGGATTTCATCATCTATGCATTTGGAGGTAATGATACTATTTTCGCCATTTTGGTATAGCAGAGAACAAGGACAACGATGAGCAGCCAATTTATTTCTTCACTAGAGCCTAGATGACTATGAGGTGAGGTATTCTTTTATTGAGAAGCATGTAATTGCAGTAATAAGAAACTTGAAGAAATTCAAGCATTTAGTCTTAAACAACAAGGTCCAGTTGCTGGTATCTCATGTTGGGGTTAAAGACTTCCTCCTCAACAAAGATTTGAATGAGAAAAGGGCAGGTTGTATCATTCATGTCATGGAGTATGACATTGAGATCAAGGTCACCAAGCTGGTAAGAGGAAAAGGATTGTGTGAGAAGCTGATTTTGGGGAAGCAAAAAGAAGTATGCAATGACGAAGAGGCTGGCTTTTTACAGATTCAAGACAGCCATGAGCCAAGTGGCACTCAAGAAGAAAATAATGCTGTCCCCACTCCTTGCTGGACCCAAGGTATAATGCACTTCCTAAGCATAGGCCTATGCCCTCCGGAGATGAACAAGACCCAAAGAAGATACTTGATTACAGGCTGTCCCATATGCCATTGTTAATGGAGTTTTGTTCAAGAAAGATGTGAATGGAGTGTTGTTGAGATGCATTAGCACAAATCAGATTCATAGGGTGTTGGAAGAGTTCCATGGTGGACCAGCTAGTGGTCATTTTGCACCGAGAGTGACAACTCTAAAAATTATGAAGGCTGGTTATTATTGGCCCAAGATTTTCAGTGATTGCTTTGCATGGATCAAGAGGTGTAAGAATTGTGCATTCTTCACAGGAAAAGAGAGACTTGCTGCCCTTCCATTGCATCCAATCTCAGTTGACCAGCCATTCATGCAATGGGGTTTGGACTTCATTGGAGTCATTAATCCCAATTCAAGCCAAGGGCACAAATGGATTTTGACAGCCACAGACTACTTCACCAAGTGGACTGAAGCAGTAGCGCTCAAAGAGGCAAATGAGTCTAGCATCTTAGACTTCTATGAGGGCATAGTAACCAGATTTGGCATACCTACTACAATAATCTCAGATAATGCATTGGCATTCATTGGATCTAAGGTGACTGAGTGG
The DNA here is from genome assembly GCA_018340775.1 of Taxus wallichiana var. yunnanensis. Lineage (NCBI taxonomy): Eukaryota > Viridiplantae > Streptophyta > Pinopsida > Cupressales > Taxaceae > Taxus > Taxus wallichiana. The sequence goes on from CM031234.1 coordinate 136,594,744, forward strand.
GCTGTCAAGAACGAGATCTACCTAAGTACTTCATCAAACTATTACCCTCAAGGTAATGGCTAGGATAAGTCTACAAACAAGAACTTGTTGAGGATCATTAGGAGGAACTCTTGATGAGAATCAGAGGTCTTGGCATACCAAACTGAAATCAGCCTTATGGGCTGATAGGATAACTCCCAAGAGATCCACGGGTAACTCTCCATTCAGGCTTGTCTATGGAAGAGAAGCAATCTTGCCCATGTCTCTTGAGTTGCCAACATTGGAACTCATGAAACAGTTGGAGCTATTGGAATTTGAGCCCATGGAGGTGAGATATGCAGAGTTGATGGAGCTTCAAGAGATCAGAGATCAGGCATCCCAAGCAATGGAGAAGGATCAAGATTTGATCAAGAAGACCTTTGACAGGAAGGCCAAGAGTAGATATTTCCAAGTTGGAGATCTAGTGTTAAAATGGGATGCAGATAGAGAAAAATTGGGAAGGCATTCAAAATTTGATGCCATTTGGAGTGGCCCATACATGGTCACAAAGTGCAAGAACAACAATGCTTTCCAATTATCTTCATTGGATGGTGAAGAACTACAGATTCTAGTCAATGGAATCTATCTCAAGCATTGCTTCTAAAGGGAAATTCTCCACCTTGTAAATATTAGCTTAGGTTTCCATTCCTTCAAGTGCTTGTGCACATTGTTTTGTTGTAGGTTAGTTTTGCTTTCCCTAAGTGCTTTGGCACAACTTGTTGTCCCTGGAGATGTTTTGCAGTCCTTGCTTCCATCAGGTGATATTCCATCTTCCTCCTTGCAACATTCTAAGTCAGTTGGGGTTCCAAACAGAAAATTTGATGACTCCATGCCCAATGGACTGCTTCAGGCAACTGGTATTTTCATCTAGCAGGCAGATGACCCCTCTGAGTCACCAAAATTGTTATCCAAAATGTGCCCCTGCTCATTTTGGATGGCTAACTCCTTGTGTTCTTGCCTCTCTTGTGCCTCAGTCTCCATTTTTTTATTTTTAGGCACTCAAATCTTTCTGGAAATGGCACCATTGGATAGAGCTCTCTCTCAGCTTTCCAGAAAGGTAAAGTTTTCCTCCTAACTCCTCATATTTTTCAAGTTATGGCTCGGCGGAGTTTTTGTGGGAAATTTTCCCCTTGGAAGCCCGCAGCCAATAGGAAGCTGCCACGTGTCCCAGGAGGTGGCAGAGTGTGGGATTTTGAAAAAAATTCCAAATGCAAAAAAGAGGTAAAATTCGAAATTTTTTCCCGTCGATCCGTTTTGGGCCTATTTTTTCCCTAAATCTTCAAACGGCCATAACTTTTGATCCAGAGCTTATATTTTCACGTTCTTTATATCAATGGAAAGCTGGTAAAATTCTCTACATGATTCCATGGTCAATTTTGAATTTTAGTTTAGTTTGGAAGGAGAAAATCAAAAAATGCTTCTGGTACGTGCCCATGGACAGCTTTGACGTTTCAACAACCAATTTTAATGCAAAATGGGTCGCATTCTTCTCCAGCATGGTCAAAAATGTTGAGGGATGGGTCTGTCAGGTCACCCATGTTGTTTTTAATGCATTTTGGTCAATGAGGAATGGCTCCCATGTTTTTTCATGTTTTCTCTCTCCTGGGTTTGGCCCATGCACTGTAAAATCCAGATTTGGCTCATTTTTCAAAGGGGAACACTTTTTTTGCACAACAAGCTTCTATTTTCACTTTCAACAAGTGATTTTGGCAAGTATCAGACCTTCCAGGGATTGTAATAGGTTTTTCTACCTCTTTGGTGTTGGAATACAAGGATTTTGATGTTGAAAATCACAATGCAGGCTCTGTGAATGCTTTCAGTCCTTTGTATGTGTTGTTTGCTTCATTTCAAACCCTTGTTTACAGCTTATCAACTTGTGCATGATGTTTTATGTTGTAATTTCTGATTTGTGTCAATTTTCATGAGAAAGAAGTGCTCACCACTCCTTTGATGTATCACCCTTATCAATTTAGTTTTAATTTTTACATTTCTTATCCATGTCTCCTTGCAAATTAGGATAAATTGGGATCTCGAACCTCTGCGGTTGTTGTAATAATAGATCTAATCGGAGGAGTTTGAGGAACCAGCCTCTACGATATGGAGATTCCTCTATCATCTTGCAAGTCCCACACTTGGAGAGAGGTCTCAATGTTGTGCAATCACACTTTGGATGCCCTAAACATCAACTTAGAACCTTGATTTGCATCCGGGGTGCTGCTGATTTGCAACAACAAATGCACTTATTACAAACAAGCCTATGCCCTCTAGAGATGAACAAATCCAAAAGAAGCCACTTCAAATTACAAAGGCTATTCCATATGCACTTGTTGATGGTGTCTTGTTCAAAAATATATTAATGGAGTGTTGTTGAGATGCATTGGGACAAATCATATTGAAAAAATGTTAGAATAGTTCCATGATGGATCACCTGGGGTCAATTTTCTCCAAGAGTGATAGCTCTCAAGATCATGAAGGCTGTTTATTATTGGCCAAAAGTGTTTAGTGATTATTATGCATGGACCAAGAGATGCAAGAATTGTGCATTCTTTGTAGGAAAAGAGAGGTTAGCAACACTTCCATTGCACTCAATATCAATTGACCATCCATTCATGTAATGGGGTTTGGACTTTGTTGGAGTCATTAATCAAAACTCAAGCCAAGGGAACAAATGGATTCTAATAGCAATGCACTACTTCACAAAATGGGTGAGGTGGTGGCACTCAAAGAGGCAAATGAATCTAACATTATATAATTCTACGAGGGATAACAACCAGATTTGGTATACCTACCACTATTATATTAGATAGTGCGTTGGAATTCATAGCATCAAAGGTAATTGAATGGGTTGTTAGAAATGGGATCTATTCAAGAACTTCATCAAAATATTACCCTCAAGGTAATGGCCAAGATGAGTCCACAAACAAAAATCTATTAAGAATCATCAAGAGGACTCTTGATGAAAATCGAAGGACTTGGCACACTAAGCTCAAATCAGCTGTATGCCCTACTAGGATAACTCCCAAAAGATCCACGAGGTAACTCTCCATTCAAACTTGTTTATGGGAAAGAGGCAATCTTTCCTATATCACTCAAGTTTCCAACATTGGAACTCATGAAGCAATTGGAATTATTGGAGTGTGAGCCCATGGAGGTTAGATATGAATAATTGATAGAACTCTAAGAAATCGAGAGAGCATGCGGTTGAAACAATGGAAAAATACTAAGCATTAATCAAGAGAAGCTTTGATAAGAAAGATAAGGCTAGAACTTTCCAAGTTTGAGATTTAGTGTTGAAATGGCATGCAAACCGAGAAAATATAGGAAGACATTCAAAATTAGATGCCATTTGAAGTAGCCCCTACATGGTCAAAAATGCAAAAATAGTAATGCCTTCTAATTGTCCACATTTGATGGTGAGGAATTGCAAATTCCGAGTTAATGGAATCCATCTAAAGCATTGCTACTAGAAGGAAACTTCTCACCTTGTACATATTAGCTTAGATTTTTCTTTCATTCCTCCGAGTGCTAATGCACATTTTTTTATCGTAGCTTAGATTTACATTTCCCTAAGTGCTTTGGCATATTTTTTTTTCCCCAAGGATGCATATTTTGTAGATCATGTTCCAGGTCAAAGTAATTTTCTACTCTCACAATATTCATCTTAGATATTTTCAAATGAATTAAGAGTAACAAGTAGTTGAGTTCATGACTCCATGCCTAATGGATTGCTTCATGCAACTAGTCACTTCATTTAGCAGGAAGATGACCCCTATGAGTCACCAAAATTGTTATCTAAAATAATCCCATGCTTGTTTTGGTTAACTTGCCTTCATTTTCCCCTCCTTTTTCTAGAGGTATATTTTAACAACTTTAAAGTACTCAAAATTTCCTGAAGATGGATTCATCAGATAGGTTTTTTCTTCCCCTTTCCAGAAAGGTAAAGAAGTCCTCCTAAATCCTTGTATTTTTTGAGTTATGGCTCGGTGGAGTTTACAGTGAAAATTTTCCCTAGGCGGGTCCATGAGCTAAGGAAGAAATTTTTCCAAAGGAGATTCATGGGTCAGCAGAAATTAGAATACTTTTGATACTTAGTATTTTTGGCTAAGAGGGCACAAAGGTAATTTTTGGCTCGCATGAGCCCGTAAAGGCGCAAAGGAAGAAAATTTTCCTAAGGTCCGAGGAGGACACATGGCTGCATATTAAGCAAAGTGAGAAGGCGGAGGATCAGAGGTAATTTGGAACTTAAACCTTTTTCATTCCAAAGGGAAAAAGTCACAAGGTGACCCACACTTCCGCTAGAGACCAAAATTCAAATTCAAAGTAAGAAGCAAGGTTGCGGACTCACGGGAAGTATTTTTAACTTTAACATTTTTTGTACTTTTAGTGCAAAATTGATTCTTGGACCCACGAAGCCCTTTTAACACCACATGGCACTTTTTCCCTGTGTAGCCATGGGGTTTTCTTAGACATTTTATAAATTTTGCAAAAAGGGGAAAAAGGTTGAAGGTAAGAAATGAGCCCATGGATCAATTGGAGAGTGACACGTGTCATCGGCATGGTAGATTGATGGAGGATTTTTGGAAAAAAATTTCCAATTTCACAAAAAGGGGAAAAATTTAAAGTTTGACCACAACCCCAATTTTGATTGTGTTTTTACCATTTTTCCCTAAATCTTCAAAGAACCATATCTTTTGACACAGAGCTTAGATTTTCAAGATCCTTATATTATTGGAAATATTTTTAAATTATCTACATGATGGACCCCTCAATTTTGAATTTTGATGGGAAATTTTTGAAGAAATGTCTCGGCATGTGAAAAATGTAAAACCGACCCTTGACCAAAAAAATTGATGAAGTATGGCATCTGTTTCTTCTCCAAAGATGGCGAATGCATCAAAAAATGGATTTTTGAGGGTGCCCTTTGTATGTTTAATGAATCTTGTCACTGGTTGGAGATGTCGAATCAATTCTATTTGATCGATATATGCCAATTTTTAGCTCATTTGAAAGGGTGGACAAATATTTCTTGTTTTGTAGACTCCCCTCTTCCCTTTGGCAAGTGAATTTGTGGAGTTTACCAAACCTTCCATTTAAATTACATGTATTTCTACCTTGTGGCCATTTCTAACATGTTGCATCGATCCAGTAGGAAATAATACATGCCTCTGGGTTATTTTTACCCCTTTTTGTCTTCATTGTTCTTAGTTGATCTTCTATTACAAGATTGGTTATCTTTGTTTGGCTATTGCATGCAAATTTCTGGTTTGTGTTTACTAGAAAAACAATTGTTCATCACTCCTTTGGTGTATCACCATTTTTACTTAGTTTTGTTTCCTTTTGCATCTTTTAACTCTATCTCCTTGGAATCTAGAGTAGGATTTAGCATTGAACCTCTGTAAAATTCATGCATACACCTAAATAGAGGGGTAAGAACCAGATTTCTCTAGAGAGTTTTCTCACCTTACAAGGTCCCACACCTTGGAGAAAACTCAATGTTGTGCAATCACACTAAATGACCCAATTTTGGACTACAGATCTAAAGGTCATTTTGGGGTGCTATAGATTTGCACTAATAGTTTTGGCACACCCAGTAGGACCTTAGAGGTCTTCATCTTCATTACAACAAAATTAATGTGCAATTTTTGTAAGTTTATTAATTTAAAGAGCCTTAATTTTCACATATGATGACTCCAAAAGGATAGAATCAACTGGTTTAATCGGTTCAAGATTGAAGATTCATGAGAAGGATCCAAAAAGGTCAAGGATCAAAGAAGAGGGATTTTTACAAATCTACAATTATCCCTAGAAAGAGGAGAAAGAGGAAGAAGGATTCAAAGGTCTCCATCTCCACCAAATAGAACTCTATCAAATCCTCCACCTGGTAGACCTTTCATCCAATCAACAAGGGTTCTCAAGCCAATCAGAATGTCACCACGCAATCCTTATGTCAACTTTCTTTGGAAGCAGCCCACTTACTCTCAATACACAAAACCCGGGCCCAAATGCAACATTGAAGAACATCCCATAATTTACTAGAGAAAATCATACCACTCCTGGTGATCATGTCCAAGACATTGCTAATTTTTGTGCAATCCATGAGATTATTGAGATGAACTTTTTAGTCAAGTTGTTTACCTCTTCATTCAAAGGGAAAGCTTCCTAATGGTTTAGGAGCCTTGAGGCATGCTCTATCAAAATTAGAACCAGTTGTACACATCTCTCCACAACCAGTTTGGAGAGAAAGGTGACAACTTATCTTTGTTAGAGAAACTGATAACTATAAAGAGAACTCCCAATGATTTTCTACCAAACTTCAATTTAATATTTCAAATAACATGGGATAGAATCCCATTGGTAGTGAGGCCAACAACTCAAGGTGCTTTCTTATACTTTCTCAAGGCTTTAATTTCGACATTTTTATGTTGATCGAATCCATGGGGGTGTAACTATACCTAAACCTTACAAAATCACCATTAGGGCTGAGAATTGTTTGATCCAAGTGGTAAACTTGCACCTAGGCCTCCTATGCCCTTATATCAAGAGTTGGGAAGCTTAAGTACTATTCAAGACACCTACTTTAGCTCCTATTCCCACTCCTAGAAATCAAAGTTCAAATGAAACTTCTACTTCATCCTCTAGTGCCTCAAATGAGCTTCAAGAAGTTATGAAACAATTGCAAAATTTTAGAAATGAGATAGTTATACTCGAGAGGCAGCAAGCTGAAAGTTTTAGGCCTTCTTATCAGCCTCAAACTAAGCCTAATATACAACCATATCAGCCTAATAGGCCACCCAAACCTTACGCAAATCAAAATCAAGTAAGGCATCCAGCCAACAGACCATTTCATCCCTATAACCCCAATGTTACATCTAACTCTAAAGCCTTAGTGCCGGTGCAACATAATATATCTCAAGAGTATGATTGGTGTAACCCATGCAATGAACCTCAAAAGTAATCTATGTGCTTCAATGGTTCTTTGAACCAAGATTTGATGGTGAAAACAACTGGTGTAGAGAGTGAAGTGAGTTGAGAAACAAACCAACAACAAGGGACATATCAACAAGATACAACTCCAAATGAGACTACACTTGTGAATTGGTAGGCTGAAGATTTTTGTGGTATGAATCAAACACCTTCTCAGAGTGTAGCAGCTAACACACGGTCAAAGAAGAGGAATATTGGTGAAGGAAAGTCATTAGATCCAAGTGATTCACAACCTTCCATCACTCCACAAGGTGTTGGAAAGCAAAATACAGTTCCAAATGTGCAAGGATAGCCCAAGCCACCTTCTAGACCAGCTCAAATGCTAGCTGTTGTAGCCCATGTACAAGAAAATAATGTGTATACTAAAGGGCAACAAAGAGATGGTTCATCCCCATTTAACATCATTGAACAAATGAAGAAGACCAATGTGAACATATCTATGTGGGAGTCACTATCCATCCTAGGACAAAGGGATCTATTACAAGCTGCCATGAAGAATTGGTCAACCTCAAATCAGCTAGCTCATATGCAAGAGAAGGTACTCACAAATGTTACTTAGCTTGAGGGGAATCATGGAGGAAAACAAGGTAAAATTTGAAGCCCCCTCCATTCTATGTTTCATTGATCATTGGGGATAAACTAGTACATAATTGTATGATTGATTTTGGGGCAAGTAGTTCCATGATGCACAAGTAAATAGTTGATCATTTGGGCCTTCAATATTAAGTCATATCTAAGGGGGTAGTGCAATTAGGTGGGACAAAAAAAGTAGCAACAGATTGGCGTAATTAAATATTTGAGCCTTATTTTGCATGCATGCCCCAATGTCATTTTTTTGCAAGATGTGTGGGTGATAGACTCTCCACCACTCTTTGCTATATGTTTGTCAAGGGATTTCATAGCTAGAATTAGAGGCTACATATCTGCTGATTGGTCACACATGTTGTTAAGGACAAGGTATAGATCCAAGGCCACAATCAGACCCGAACCTATTGCAAACTTTCACATTGAGCCTCATACTCCAAGCCCAATCAATGCCAATTGTTCAATGTTTGATCAAGAGGATTATCCAAGCACACATGAAGCTGACACAAAATTTGGAAGCATTCCATATTTTTCTCTTGACAAATGGGCAAGAAAGTTACATGCTTTTGATCCCTACAAGGAAATACAAGAATCTGATTTAGGAGTCTATTACGGGCATGAAGAAAATCGGTGTCTTCCTAGCATCACCAAGCCGGACCATAAAGATGACAATGAGGTATCGCAGTTGTTCTTTGATGGATCAAGAAGTAGACAAGGTGCAGAAGGAGGATCTATTATTATTTCACCTCAAGGCATTAAGTATTATTCAAATTTTAGATTTTAGTTTGCATGTTCTAACACCACTTCTGAATATGAGGCATTGATACATGGATTGCATTGGTCAAGGAAGAGAGGAATAAAAATCTTATAAGTCTTTTGTGATATTGAGTTGATTTTTAATCAAGTTAAAGGAAAACATGCTTCCAAGAATGATCTACTCAAGAGTTATAAGAATAGGATGTGGCATCTCATTGAGTATTTTGAGGGATTTAGCATCTAATTCATCCCTAGGAAAGAGAACCAAGCTGTTGATAGGCTTACAACAATTGGAGAAACTTTTGATGTTGTGGAGAGTATCAAAAGATATAAAATGCAGCCAAATGTCCATGTGATTACGAAGCCATCACTTCCAGAAAATAATGCAAGTTGGAAAGTGTTTGAGAGTGACAAATAAATCATCAATTTCTTGCAAGAGGAGGCTAAGTTCTTATCCTAAAATTAGGAAAAATTGAAACAATAGTATGGTGATCAATTGGTACAACTGAGAACCAAAATTTTTCAAAAATACTTTTGAATTTAGAGTCTATCTTCAATCCTAATAATCAATTTAGAAGGAGAATAAAAACATCCAAGTCAAGGGAGAGGATTCAGAGCCAATCTTAGTTGGAGAAGGAAAGTCACTTCAAATTGGTAAAGTGGGAACCGATCAAGAATGGTATGAATTCATGTAACTTTTACAAGAGTTCTTGGATGTATTTTCTTAGAGCTATAAAGACTTGAGAGGTTTCAATCCCAAGCTAGCTCAACACAAAATTGAACTAGATCCAAGTGCTAAGCCCATCGGGGAAAAAATAGAGACTGGTCAATCCACATATTGAGCCTCTCATGAAGAAGGAATTGAATAATTTATTAGAGGAAAGAATCATATTCCCCATCAAGCATTTAGCTGGGTTGCAAACTTGGTTCCAGTTAGAAAGAAGAGTGGAGAAATTAGGTTGTGTGTAGACTTTAGAGATTTGAACAAAGCATCCCTCAAGGATCACTACCCACTTCCTTCTATGGAGCATATTTTGCAAGTTGTTGTTGGCTCTAAGAGGTTTTCATTGCTAGATGGTTATTTAGGGTATAATCAAATCATGGTAAAGGAATATGATCAGTTCAAAACAACCTTCACCACCAAATGGGGAACCTATGCATATAGAAAAATGCCATTTGGGATGTCTAACACTGGAGCTACTTTCCAAAGGGAAATGGATATGGAATTCAAGGGATTGATAAAAAAATAGTGTTGATATACCTAGATGATATTACTATATTTCTTAAAAGTGCAAAAGACCATCTCTTTCATTTGAGACAAGTATTCTAAAGATGTAGAAGATTTGGGGTATCCTTGAATCCCAAAAAATGCATATTCCTAGCTCATGAAGGCAAGCTCCTAGGACACATGGTTTCCAAAGAAGGGCTAGAAATTGATCTAGAGAGAGTTGAAGCAATAAGAGCACTACCATTTCTAAGTCATAAGAAGGATCTTCAAAGTTTCTTGGGAAGAATCAATTTTGTTCGAAGGTTTGTTCCAAACTTTACAGCGCTTGTCAAGCCAATAAATACGATGTTAAAAAAATTGTGGCATTCAAATGGACTGATGAAGGTAAGGAAAATTTTGAAGCAATCAAATAAGCTATCTCATGGGCTCCAACTCTCATTAACCCATATTTCTCCAAATACTTCATCCTTTATGCATTTGGTTGTCTTTGATACAATTTCGCAATTCTAGTACATCGAATGAAGAAAATACAGAGCCAATTGCCTTCTTTAGCCAAATCTTGGAAGACTATGAAGTAAGGTATTACTTCATTGAGAAGCATTTTCTTATAGTGATTAGGATCTTACAGAAATTTAAGCATCTAGTTTCAAAAACAAGGTTCAACTGCTGGTTTCTCATGTGGGAGTTAAAGAATTCCTCCTCAAAAATATCTTAATGAAAAATGTGCAAGGTGGATTACTCATGTCATGGAGTATGACATTGAGATCAAAGTCACCAAGCTGGTCCCAGAAAGGTATTGTGTGAGAAATTGGCCTTGATTCAACCAATTGAAGCAAGTAAAGAGAAGAATGTTTTTTTAGTGCTGCAAAACAGCCAAGGACAAAGAGATGTTCAAGAAGAAAATGGTGGTGTGCTCACTCCTTCTGGACCCAAGACATAATGTACTTCTTACAAATAGGCCTATGCCCTCCAGAGATGAACAAAGCCAAAATAAGACACTTTAGATTACAGGCTATTCCATATACACTTGTTGATGGCATCTTGTTCAAAAAAATATCAATGGAGTGTTCTTAAGATGTATTGGGACAAATTAGATTGAAATAATGTTAGAAGAGTTTCATGATGGATCAGATCGGGGTCATTTATTTCAAGAGTGACAACTCTCAAGATCATCAATGCTGGTTATTATTGGCCCAAAGGGTTTAGTTATTGTTATGCATGGATCAAGACGTACAAGAATTGTGCATTCTTCATAGGAAAAGAGAGGATAGCAATACTTCATTGCACCCAATCTCAATTGACTAGCCATTCATGCAATGGGGTTTGGAATTTGTTGAAGTAATTAATCCAAACTCAAACCAAGGGAAAAAATGGATTCTAATAACAACAAACTACTTCACCAAATGGACTAAGGTGGTGGTACTCAAAGAGGCAAATGAATCCAACATTATAGACTTCTATGAGGGGATAAAAACCAAATTTGGTATACCTATCATAATTATATCAGATAATACGTTGGCATTCATAGGATCAAAGGTAAGCCCGAATGGGTGTTAAAAATGGGATCTATTTGAGCACTTCATCAAATTATTACCCTCAAGGTAATGGCCAAGTTGAGTCCACAAAAAGAATCTATTAAGGATCATTAAGAGGAATCTTTATGAAAATGAGATTACTTAACACACTAAGCTCAAATCAGCTCTATGGACTAATAGGATAACTCCTAAGAGATCCACAAGTAACTCTCCATTCAGACTTGTTTATGGGAAAGAGGCGGTCTTTCCTATATCACTTGAGTTGACAACATTGGAACTCATGAAGAAATTGCAATTATTGGAGTGTGAGATAATGGAGGTTACATATGCAGAATTGATGGAACTCTAAGAAATCAGAGAGAATGCAGTCCAAACAATGGAAAAATACCAAGCATTGATCAAGAGAAGCTTTGATAAGAAAGCTAAGGCTAGAACTTTCCAAGTTGGAGATTTAGTGTTGAAATGGGATGCAGATCGAGCAAAGCCAAGAAGGAATTCAAAATTTGATGCCATTTGGAGTGGCCCCTACATGGTCACAAAATGCAAAAACAACAATGCCTTCCAATTATCTACATTGGATGGTGAGGAACTATAGATTCTAGTTAATGGAATCCATCTAAAACATTTCTACTAGAAGGGAAACTTCTCACCTTGTACATATTAGCTTAGATTTTTCATTCATTCCTCGAAGTTCTTATACACATTGTTCTTTTGTAGCTTAGGTTTACATTTCCCTAATTTCTTTGGCATGATTTTGTTGCCCCAAGGATGCATCTTTTGTAGATCATGTTCCAGGTCAAAGTAATTTTCTACTCTCACAATCTTCATCGTAGAGATTTTCTAATGAATTTAGAGTAACAAGTAGTTGAGTTCATGATTCCATGCCCAATGGATTGCTTCAGGTAGCTGGTCACTTCATCTAGCAGGCAGATGACCCCTCTGAGTTGCCAAAATTGTTATCCAAAATAAGCCCATGCTTGTTTTGGTTAACTTGCCTTCATTCTTCCCTCCTTTTTCTGCAGGAAGATTTTTGTAAATTTAAAGCACTCAAAAGTTCCTAGAGATGGCTTCATCAGATAGGATTTTTCTTCCCCTTTCTAGAAAGGTAAAGAAGTCCTCCTAACTCCTTGTATTTTTTGAGTTATGGCTTGACGGAGTTTACAGTGAAGAAATTTTCCCTAGGCGGGTCCACAGAGCTAAGGAAGAAATTTTTCCAAATGAGATTGCGGGTCAGCGGAAAGCGGAAGACTTTTTATACTTAGTCTTTTTGGTTAAGAGGGAACAAAGGTAATTTTTGGCCCACGAGCCCGTAAAGGCACAAAGGAAGAAAAATTGCCTAAGGGCTAAGGAGGACATGTGGCTGCATATTAAGAAAGTGAGAAGGCGAGAGGATCGGAGGGAATTCGGAACTTAACCCTTTTTCATTCCAAAAGGAAAAAGTCACAAGGTGACCCACACTTCTACCAGAGACCAAATATCAAAGTCAAAGTAGGAATCGGGGTTGCGGGCTATGGGAGGTATTTTTAACTTTAATTTTTTTGTGCTTTTAGCGCAAAAGTGATCCTTGGACCCGTGAAGCCCTTTAACACCATGTGGCACTTTGCCCCTGCGGGGCCATGGGGTTTTTTGAGACTTTTGTAAATTTTTCAAAAAGGGGAAAAAGGTTGAAGGCAAGAAATGAGCCCCGTGATAAATCGGAGAGTGCCATGTGTCATCAGAGTGGCGGACTAGTGGAGGATTTTGGGAAAATTTCCCAATTTCACAAATAGGGGAAAAATTCAAAGTTTGACCCGTGACCCCAATTTTGACTTTTTTAACCGGCTTTTGCCCTAAATCTTCATAGGGCCATATCTTTCGACCCAGAGCTCAGATTTTCATGATCCTTATATCATTGGAAAGATGTTGAAATTCTCTACATGATGGACCCCTCAATTTTGAATTTTGATGGAGTTTGATGGGAAAATTTTGAAGAAATGTCTCTGGCATGGGAAAAATGTAGAACCAACCCCAACCACCAAAATTTATGAAGTATGGCATCTGTTTCTTCTCCAACAAGACCAAATGCATTGAAAAAGGATTTTCTAGGTGCCCTTTCTGTCTTAATGAATCTTGTCGGTGGTTGGAGATGTCAAATCAATTTGCCCACGTTTTTCACCTTTCTTCATTCTGTTTGATCAATATATGCCAATTTTTGGCTCATTTGAAAGGGTGGACAATTATTTCTTGTTTTGCAGACTCCCCTCTTCCCTTTGGCAAGTGAATTTGTGGAGTTTATTAGACCTTCCATTAAAATTGCATGTATTTCTGCCTTGTGGCCATTTGTAACACGTTGTATCGATCTATAGGGCAATAATACATGCATGTGGGTGATTTTTACCCCTTTTTGTCTTCATTGTTCTTATTTGATCTTCTATTACAAGATTAGTTATCTGTGTTTGGCTATTGCATGAAAATTTCTGGTTTGTGTTTACCAGAAAAACAATTGTTCATCACTCCTTTGGTGTATCACCATTTTTACTTAGTTTTGTTTCCTTTTGCATCTTTTAACTCTGTCTCCTTGGAATCTAGAGTAGGATTTAGCATTGAACCTCTGAAAAATTCATGCATACACCTAAATAGAGGAGTAAGAACCAGCTTTCTTTGGAGATTTTTCTCACCTTGCAAGGTCCCACACCTTGGAGAAAACTCAATGTTGTGCAATCACACTAAATGACCCAATTCTAGACTGTAGATCTGAAGGTCATTTTGGGTTGTTGTAGATTTGCACTAACAACATGGTAAAAATTTATAAAGGTTTATATACAGAACATGCTCGAGTAGTGAGTATCTCCCATTTAGTCTGTCAAATTTAAAACTTGTTTTTTACACAAAACCTCACAAGGAAAAAAAGGTTCTAAGTTGAAATCTTGTTTTAGTGATAAAATAATGTAAAATATATCCAAGTTAAACCACATGTTTTTCATCAAAACCATATTCTTTCATCCACATTTTTCCTCATTTATCAAATTTAATCGAAGTAGTAAGAGCAGAGTCGCACAGAAAAATGAACACATAAATAATAATTTTAGTGTATTACATTTGAGAAAACATAGTGCAAATAAATAGGCACTACATCTCCTTAGAATAAGGAGTTAAGTGCTAAAATAGCGGATCTATAACCATTGTTATGTGAGTTGTTATAACTCATGTAACAATACATAAATGAAATAAAACAAACTACTCAATACAACAAACTCACCCATGTGAGTAATAAACAAGAATATTCCTAACATTCCCTCCCTTAGTATGAACATGGGGAAAACACCATTTCAACCAAGAAACATACTTCTTTGTAGCTAACACATGGTCTTGATCTCAACATTGAATGTGGGAACTACATCATCTATGAATAGGGGCCCATCAACCTATCCGGTGAATACATTAATTGGGACCGATAAATTAATTCACATCAACCATCAAGTCAATTTGATAAAGAACACTTCCTACTATAGTATCAATGGTACAAATATCCACATCATCATTATCATTACACGGAAACAAAAATGTACTTCACATAGGAACACAAATGCTCATTTGTTCTTATTAATCACATACAACAAAATGTGTCACTAAAGTAGTTTGTGGCTTTTGAGGTAGTGATGAACTTGAAAGTACATTGATTTTGATCCTATTTTCATTACCTCCATCCTCCAATATGATGTTGCTAACTCAGCTGGATTAGATCATAGAGGTCAAATTTACATACCTCAATTGGACGTTAGATTCCATCGAAAATGTGTTTGAAAGGAATTTTTCATTTACATAACTTTGAATCTTTTCAAAAAAATTGACAACAAATTTGATAATCCTCTGACATTTGACTTGTTTAAAATTGACACAAAATGACTTAGAAATCCAAAAAGAATAGTTACAGGTATGCCAAATAACTTACCAGGAACTTCTATAGATGTAACTTTCTTTTTAGCTTACTTGTCAGCTACTGCAACATGTATCTTGTGTTGTTGATTACGATCATCCTTCTTCAAAGGAAATTGATTCATGTAATGATCTTTGCCATAGTTATAAAAACCTCCTACCAGTCCCATTTTAGGCTCAGAATTATTTCCAACCTTAAAGTTATCATTTTGACCTCCATAGGACTTTTGTCCGTTATTATTATTCTTTGCAAAATTGTTCGTGTATTTTTAGTAGTCTTATTCATTGTTGTTTTCTTATTATTATCAGTTGGAAACTTACTTTTGTTACAAAAATTTTCCATGGTCATTTCTTAGGTGCAAAAGAAGCTGAAGAAGAGTTTGGAACTTTCTTCTGTACTTCCTCCTTGTGAGCAAAAATAGCCTTTAATTTCTGTTCTTGCCTTATGGCTTTTTACACAACCCCTTCCATAATGGTTGGGCTGTAAACATCAAACTCTCCCCCAATAATGGGATTCAATCCCATGATGAATTTATGTATCCTAAACTTCTCATCAGTTTGATATTGAGGTACATACTTGAGTAGTTTTGTAAACCATTCCTAATACTCGCCATGCTGATTAACTTTCCTTGAGCCAAGTTCTAAAATAAAGTAATTTTCTCGATCATAATAAAGTTGATGGTTTAGCCATCGTTGCCTAAAATAACTTTTAAATTGATCCCAAGTGATGTTAGTTTCATCAATGTTTAGCTCAGCCTTTACGGCTGTCACACCATGAATATGCTTCATGGGAAAGCTTATATGCTCCCCAAATAGATTTGGTTTCCTTCGAGATCTCTTTGTGTCCACGAGCAGGAAGCAATCTAAATACATAATTTAGAACACACATTCCATAACATCCATTCTTATAACAAATAACCATACACAAATTCCATTCCATTCTTATAACAAATAACCATATGTTGTTGTAATGACTCGGTGTGCCACCGATCTATTCATTTCATGACTCGGTGAACTACCGATCTATTCATGTTTAACATTAAGTATTGAATACTTTTTTGTATACTAAGTATACTTGGTTCTCTTACCCTGTTCGGGGTATTGAGTGATCTGTCTGGGAACCTATCTAAATATTTTCTACTAATATTCATCTGCATCTTGATCCTTAGACTAGGTGACATAGGACAATGCAATCAACAGCTTGCGATACTTTGGCCAAAGTTTTCTAACATATTGTTCAGTATTACTCATTCCTTGATGGCATACTCATCAATCTGGAATACGTCCTTCACCTCACTCAATTTTTATCTAGAATGTCCTTTACTGACTTCCATCAGTCCACTTGCCCATGGTTTAACCCTAGTTCAGGTTAACAACATAGGTTATGATAGGGAGAGACTCACAAAGACTTAGGATATATTGGCATACTAGGTCAACCTAGGTTAACCCCATGTGCCAAGGTACATGAGTCCTAGAGGGTTACTTCGTATCATAACTATGCTACTACCCAGTCCTAGAGAAAAACTAAGTTCAAGTCCATAAGCGTGTAGATCTAGATGATCAATGCAAGAAGGGTGTTGCCACATGTCAACTACAATGTTGTATCCTCGAGAAGATCCTAATCTTCTCAAAGGTACAACTCTATAGTTGGTGTGTGCCAACATCCTATAGAACAACCTCATCGAGATGTACATACCCCTAGGAGATTATTAATATTTAATTAATTTGGATATTTAATAGCAGATTTCAGCAACCTTGTCCAAACCCTAATCCAACTCTTCCTAAGTTCCCTTCCAAATCAAGTTCCATTAATCCTTGGAGAACTTCCTTAACTCATGATTGCTTTCGATGTTCGTTAATTTTGGCTTAATAAGTAGTTACCAAAAAGAGAGGACAACAACCTCATAAGTTCTATTTAATGTGACTTAACCATTCAAGGAAGTGTAACAACCACCTAGATCGTAACTTATTAGACTTTATTAAATGAGGTCTAATGAGTATAAATCATATCTTCCTTGTCTTCTTGTTTACTTTTACATGAGTGAGGAAGAGTCTTCCTCTTCATGGTTAAGTTCTAGGGTTTAACACACCCTTTTTGTTCTTTACATAATCTATAGTTTTCATTGTGTGTTCATTACACATCACCTTACTATATTAAATTGTTTATATAAGAACATTGAATTCTGTAACTTATCTAGCTTGCATCTTAATTAGGGAGATTACTCTAATTCCCTTTTTATCCTACTTATTCAAGAATCCTCATTTAATCATATAAATAATATGAAGAATATCAACAAGATAAGATTCCATTTCTTTTACAAAGGTACAAGATAATTTACACAACTCATGCAAGTAAGTTCTCATCCTTCAATTTCATTTTCAAACTTATACCTTTACAAACTTATGCATTTACAAACTTATACATTTTAGGCTTACTATATGACAACAGTCTTCATTCAAAAAGGAATAATACTTTTCTTTTTCAATACATCTCAAGAACGAATCAGAATTCTTCACTATAATCAAACTTAGATCAGCCAATGCATCATATAAGATTTTGCCATCTTTTATCACTTACGAAGTCCATCTGCAAAAATTGCTAGCATGGTCAGTTCAATGAACTGAGCATGATAAGCACTAAGCCTTAAAATGAAGTGCATTCCACTAATTGTTCCAATAAAAACAACCCTGCTTTAATGAACAATTAGTATTTCATACTCTAAACATAAGTAATAACAATAAAAAAGAAGAGCATTAATGAACTAGAGTTCACTTCTAAAGAAGAACAAATTATAATCTATAATATCTGTCTTACAAATTAAAGTATGACTGGTCCTATCATTCATCTTAATCAACAAAACATAACATCTTATTGTTCCCATTCTACCAACTCAGAATACAACACTTATCTTAACTATAAGATACAAGAAGTGTTTTCAGAAGGTTCATACTAGGATGTTTCGTCTAACTTTCTAGTAAGAAGAAGAGAAACCATTTTCATTATGCCAAAGTACATAATATCCACAAGGTAGAAACAGGTTCATATGATAACCTAAGTTGTTTCATCTTAAGATTAACTATTTCAAATCAAACATTTAAGATATTCATCAGAACAAGAATAAATAAAGATCCCAGATGGAAGGATGAAACATCAACCAACCAACATGATACATTCTCTTTTTTTTAACAAACCAGACATCACTCTCCTTCTATTTCATTTCCATTAATGATAAGTAAGAGAAGGTTAGCCAAATTAATGATTAACTTTTCCTATAGAATAATCAACAAAAGATTCCAAACAAATGAACTTATTCCCAACTGTATTAGAAAAGAAGCTTAACAGAAATGATCCTAACCGTAGTCATTTCCTTCAACTTAATTAACAAAGTCCCTTCTTCAAATATATATAGTTCGAGTTCATATAAGGATTCCAAAGGAAGAACAAGAACACCTTAAAGTGAAAAGGTATCTAATGAAACTTTTCCTTTAAAAACTTCCTATAGTAAGCAAGGGATCTATTCAAATAGGAACATTAGAGCAGTGAAGGTCATACACAGTCCATATACACAAAAGAACCATAACTAATTCTTTTCTGGGTTCTTCATTTCTTTATGGGGACCTAACAGAAGAGAAATCCGAGTAGATGCTAACACCTGAAATTACCCAAGAGTTAAATCAAACAATATTATTTACCATACTTTTCAACATATTGCTTCAAGAATAAAAATAAAGAATGAATTCCCAATAAGAATCGTAAACTACAAAGATGGTTCCAGTCAAAATCTAACAGAGTTTACCAACCGACTCATAAAACCATATTTCCAGTTTTCTCCATGCACATGCATCTGTTTCCTTCTAAGAATTTAGAGTTTTAAAATAGTTCCCTACAGTAATAAACTCAATATATATGATAGGATCTTACAACATAATTACAAGATACCTTCTGCCCAAGATTCGAAATCCCAATCTGAGTGCCATGAGGAACATAAGTTCTTACCAAGATCAAAATCATTCACTGATTTTAAACAAGTTTGGGCAACTTATGTTCCCTTTTGATTTGTATCTTTTAACAAAGAAAACCAGAAAGAATCCCAACTGGACCGACACCTTGCTCAGGTTTCTAATTCCAACAATAAGAAACAATTCCCTCGACTCATTTTGCATCACAATACTCCTTATTGAGTTACTATAACTTTTGCATTCTAATGCTAGATAAAATGCAATGAACAAACATTTAAACAGTTCAAATTAAAAATCAAGCATCATTTTTGAATAACTGTCGTATCAAACCTTGCTCAATAGCTGAAGCGGTTTGGAAGATCACTTAAAGAGTTCAGACTATCACCATATAAGTGCTAAGGCCGTATTCATAATGAACTCTCAATACAATACACAAGGTCACAGTAAAACACAAACACCAACCAGATGTGGACTAGTAACAGTCCATAATAACATGATAATACTACACAATTATCACACCAAGATAGGGTTCCAAAGCAACAACAAATGTTCACAGGTTAAAAAAAACAAGAACCAAACCAACTACTACTCTATTCATAGCTCCATATATTTATGAAATGAAACACAAGCATAATAAGCATCAAGAACCCGACAGTAGTTCTCGAATACCCACAAGTTTCCAACAGAACTTGAGCTTACATACAAGTTTTCCTAACAAACATGAGCTTTTTACCAAGCACAGGATAACAAAACATTAGCTTCAATAGATACAGGTGGAACACAAGATTCTCAAAAGAACTTTAATGAGAATACATTCGTTTGAAAATCAACAAAACCTAACCATTAATTACCAAATCCAGTTAAGCCAAACAGAGTTACAGAATCATTTTTGCATGTTTTCATGTGCTTAAACAATCACATACTATATCTTAAACCAGACCACTTTTGCAAAGGATTTGAACCAAGAATTCAAGACTTAATAAACTCAGTAACCAAACAACCAAATACATCATGCAATGCATAAAAACTCACAGAAGAGTTGTTTTAATGAAAACACTTAGAGGAAAGCAAGAGATTTTAATAGTTAGAGCCTATCATGCCTGATAGTGTCTCTGTCAAATCGAAGAAGACCTCTAGCCGAGCTCACTCCTTCTCCTCTTTTCCACGAAAGATCGAACAACTAGATACCTCTTCCACAATGCCTCTTATAAATTCCATGAAATGAAAATAGATTTGAAACCTCAAAAATAGCCATGAAGTGTAGTTCAATCTGTTGGTTCGAAAAACTAGAGAGCATGCAGAGTGAAAATCGAGAAAACATGCAAAGTGAAACAACCCAAGAAAAATCCATTGGCATGCCTACCAAGATGGTTTGGGCTCAGTAAACCAAAAGCAATTAATTCCATTAATTCCAAATCTCCCACCTAATCTTCCTTGCCACCACCTGCCAAGTCTAGCGAATGCCAAGTCTAAATTAACATGTATTTCCATTTTAGTGATACTGCCACCTAAGCCTCCACCAAGCCAACTAGCCCCTGCCAAAGCTGGCAGTACCGAGTACAATAAAAACCTTATCAACATCATAAATGCCTTAGGAACCATTGCCAATATGCATGTGACTACATAAGTCCCCATTCATGCCCAATAGTTTAGGATAGATTACTTGCTTAGGTTAGATCTTAGGTAGATTAAAGTTTATACCTTAGGATATAACACTAACAACTAACCCCCACCATAGGCCTTAGCAATTAGGTTTAGATAATTCCACATAGGTAAATAATTCAAAATGCCATAGTTTAAAGCACTAGGTTAGATCACCATATAGCCTTATAGTAATAGGTTCAATGTTTAGTTTTAATACCTAGTAACTTTTTCCAATTCCCTTAGCACCAAGTTTAGGTTAGAATCAGAATTATATCAAGTTACATAGCTTAGGTAGGAAATACTTTTACCTGGCTTAGGATTTCAGTAGGTTAGTCCTTTATAGGATTCCGGTTCTCTCCTACACCATGAACAGGCTGAAATCCCAATTACGTCAGTAATGACCTGCCATGGTCGATCTCCAGAGACCCAAACGAAACATACCACTGAATGGAAATATTTTCACACAAAAGAGAATCAAAGAACTTGCATCTACTAAGTTCATTCCATGTGTTTCTCAATTCATGGAATGCCAATTCATCAGTTGTTCACTCTGAACAGATTTAAAACATTCCTTGGATCACTGAAATTGATCCAAGGATGAGTCGGGTAAATAGATAAGTTTACAACTCTTAAAACCAAATTGCAATCTCACCTACAAGAAGTGAAAAATGAATTCAAGAAAACTATTCCAGTTCAGTCAGAAGATCTTAAGAGTAGAAAAGACTTATCCACATCAAGCATGATTTCCCAAAGTCAAAAGAACATATCCTAAAAAGGAAAATCACATGCCAACACTTGAGATGCAAAGGAGGAAAATAACAACTGTCAAGGGTGTTACATGCTTCCCTCCTAAAAGGAATCATCATCCCGATGATTATTTCTTCTAACAATTTACATCAAGGATAGTCAAATCCTTCACTTTTCTTACTCAAAGTCAAATATTTCAAAACCTTATAGTTCCAGAAATCAACATTAAATAACTATTTGTTCAAATTAAATAATTATCTACCCAAAATTGGCTTACTTAATGTCATACAAAGATGAAATCATAAATCTTTATCAATCAACAGATTCAATTTTGTTCAAATAGATATGGAAAATAGTTTTTATATCCTCTAGATTTTCCCAAGTTACACTTTCCTCGTTAAATTGGTCCCACTAGACCTTACATTGACTTATTTCTCTATTTCTTAAATGTAACTGGTGAGTTTCCAGCACTCGAATGGGTTTAACCATGATTATTCTTGGGTCTTGGACCTACAAGGAATTCAATTTAACACATGTGATAAATCTGAAATGTATTTCTTAAGCAAAGAAATATGGAAAACATCATGCATTTGTGACAAAGTAGGTGGTAGTGCTAAATGATAAGCTACAGGGTTGATTACTTCAACTATTTCAAAAGGTCCCACATAACGAGGTGATAACTTGGCAGCCTTGCCAAAAGTTATAGAGCTCTTTTTGGTTTAACTCAAGAAAAACCTTCTCTCCAAGTTCAAATTTCTGTTAACCCACTTTAAGTCAACATAACTCTTTTGTCTATCTGCAGCTTCTTTCAAGTGTTCACGAATCATTTTAACTTGTTGTTCCATTTCCATAAGGATTTCAGGTCCAATTACCTCTCTATCCTCAATGTTATCCCAACTAATAGGGGTTCTACATTTCCTTCCGTAAAGCACCTCAAAAGGTGTCATCTTAAGAGAAGCATGATATGTGTTATTGTATGCAAATTCAACTAATGGAAGGTACTCCTCCCACTTGTATTGCTGATCCATACAATACATCCGTAACATATCCTCCAAAACCTGATTTACTCTTTCAGTCTGTCCATCTATTTTCGGATGATACGTAGAACTGAAATTCAATTTAGTTCCAAGAGCTGCATTAAGCATTTGCCAAAACCTTGATGTCATTCTAGGGTCTCTATTAGATATGATTAATTCAGGTACTCCATGTAATCTGAAAATTTTGTGTACAAATATTCTAGCCAAAACAAGAGAATCATCCTTTAGATTTCCAGCAATAAAATGAGCTACTTTTGTTAGTTTGTCAACTACTACTAAAATAACATCATGTTTATTTCTTGACATAGGCAATCCTTGTACAAAATCCATGCTTATTACCTGCCATTTGTACTGCGGTATGCTATGAGGATATAATAAACCAGTTGGGTGCATATGCTCCACTTTTACACATTGACATTCAAGACAATGAGTCACAAAATCAATAACATCCTTTTTCATTCCTTTCCAGAAATATTGTTGTCTTATATCAGCAAGCATTTTTGTAATGCCAGGGTGTCTAGAAAAAGGTGAATTGTGAAACTCTGCTAACAATTTCTTTCTCAAATCATTAGGCAAAGGTATGTATACTCTATTTTCATATCGTAAGATTCCTTCATTATCAAAGTGAAAACCTTTATATCTTTCATCCTTTGGGTCTGCAGCAAGTGTAATTTTTACTTGTTGAAAGTAAGATTCAGATTCCATAACACTTTTTACTTCATCCTTAAATTGAGTTCTTAGTGTTATAAGAGCATAAATGTGCTTCCTATGACTTAGAGCATCAGCCACTCTATTCTCTTTTCCCTTAATGTAACTTATGTCAAAATCATATTGAGACAAAAATCTAACCACCTTTCGTTATCTTGCATTCAAATTTGGCTGAGTGAAAATGTACTTCAACCCCAGATGATCAGTTTTCAACTCAAATGGTTTACCCAACAGATAATGCATCCAAACTTGAAGTGCATGAACTATGGCAGCAATATATAAATCGTGTGGAGCATAATTAAACTCATGTAACTTAATTTTTCTACTTTCATAAGCTATGACAAGATCATTTTGTAACAAAATACCTCCAATACCTTCCCCAAATGCATCAGTTATGACAGTAAAGTCTCCATTAGGATCAGGTACAGCTAAGATGGGTGTTGAAGTCAACTGAATTTTCAAAATTTTAAAAGAAAATTCATATTTATCATTCCAAAAAAAATTCTTATCCTTTTTTGCAATGAAGTTATTAGTGCAACCACCTTAGAAAAATCCTTAACAAATTTTCTATAATAACCTACAAGGCCCATGAAGCTTCTAACTTCATGTACATTCTTTGGTGTAGGCCACTTGGTTATAGCTAAAATTTTAGAAGGATCCACATCTATCCCATCTTTACTTATAACATGACCCAAATAGTGAACTTTGGTGTCATAGAAAGAACATTTGGACAACTTACCATACAACCATCTCTTTCTCAAAATTTCCAAAACTATTTTCAAGTGTTCATGATGCTCCTCAATACTTTTAGAATATATGAGAATGTCATCCAAGAATACAAGCACAAACTTGTCCAAGTATTCTTGAAATATATTATTCATTAAGTTCATAAAAGCTGTAGGTGCATTCATTAATCCAAAGGGTAAAACCGTGAATTCATAATGTCCATACCTTATCCTGAAAGTTGTTTTATGAATGTCCTCATCCTTAATTTGTAATTGATGATATTGAGATCGAATATCTATCTTAGAATATACCAATGCCCCACGCATCTGATCAAATAGGTCATCAATTCTAGGAAGTGGATATCTATTCTTGATTGTTGCTTTGTTTAACATCATGTAATCAATGCACAATCTAAGTGTTCCATCTTTCTTTTTCACAAAGATCACTAGTGCTCCCCAAGGTGAAACACTTGGTCTAATCAAACCCTTAGACAAAAGTTCTTACAACTAAGCCTTAAGTTCTACTAACTCTATGGTAGTCATTCGATAAGGTGCTTTAGAAATAGGTTCAGTACCTGGTTTGATTTCAATCGTGAAGTCAAACTCCCTTTTGGGTGGTAATCCCAGTAATTCTTCTGGAAACATGTCACCGTAGTTCCGTAACAGTGGATAATGTTCCATGAAATCACTTTTTTATTCAACATATTCTGAAATTTTTACTGCATATAAAGTACATCCCTTATTTTTGGCCTTTTTAAGTTGCATAGCTGACAATTTCCTTACAGAAACTTCTTGTTTTACACCTTGAATCTCTCTGCTATTTTTACTGAGATCATCTAAACAACTAATATGCTTTTCAAAATAGTCTACCTTTGCTTTATACTCGTCTAGCCAATTTACGCCTATGACTATATCATAAGATCCTAAAGGTGCTACATAGAGATCAACTTCTTTGGAAAAGATAGGTAAGTCAAGGACTGCCCAAAAAGACACATACTAACTGTATGAATAGAATTATTACCATAATGTATAGTCCATGATTTATCCATTTTTCCATCTTTTCTTTTAAGTTTTGAAGCAAGTTTATTAGAAATAAAACATTTAATATCTCCGTATCAAAAAGAATAGTTACAGGTATGCCGAATAACTTACTAGGAACTTCTATAGGTGTAACTTGCTTTTCACTTGCTTTGCTTGTCACTCATGCGGCAAGATATATCTTGTCTTTGTGGATTACGATCATCCTTCTTAAAGGACATCGATTCACATAATGATCTTTGCCACAGTTATAAAAACCTCATACCGGTCCCTTTTTAGGTCAGAATTATTTCCAACCTTAAAGTTATCATTTTAACCTCCATAGGACTTTTGTCTATTATTATTATTCTTGGAAAAATTGTTCCATGTATTTCCAAGACTTATTCATTGTTGTTTTCTTATTATTATCAGTTGGAAACTTACTTTTTCTACCAAACTTTTTCCATGGTCATTTCTTAGGTGCAAAAGAAGCTGAAGAAGAGTTTGGAACTTTCTTCCGTACTTCATCCTTGTGACCATAAATAGCCTTTAATTTCTATTCTTGCCTTATGGATTTTTACACAACCCCTTCCATAATGGTTGGGCTGTGAACATCAACCTCTCCCCCAATAATGGGATTCAATCCCATGATGAATTTCCGTATCCTAAACTTCTCATCAGTTTGATACTAAGGTACATACTTGAGTAGTTTCAGTAAACCATTCCCAATACTCAATTATAGTTAACTTCCCTTGAGCCAAGTTCTGAAATTCAGTCATTTTTTTATCATAATAAAGTTGTGGCAGCCATCGTTTCCTAAAATAAGTTTTAAATTGATCCCAAGTGATGTTATTTTCATCAATGTTTAGCTCAGCCTTACTGATTGTCCCACCATGAAGATGCTTCATGGGAAAGCTTATATGCTCCCCAAATAGCTTTGGTTTCCTCTAAGAAGTTTCTTATTGCAAAGTACTTCTCCATCTCACTGAGCCAATTCTCAGCTCCATCACCTAATGTGGTGCCATCAAACTTAGGTGGACTTATCCTTTTTATATCATTGGTGAGTTCAGCTGCCAACCTAGCCTTTTTGTTTTCTGGTTGGACAGGTACATTAGTATTGTTATTATCAACACCCATATTGGGGTTTTCCTCAGGAGGTGGCTGATTGTTATTACTAGCTTCTTCTTCCTCCTCATTACCCATCACTTGTTGTTTGAGTACCGTCAAACGATCTCTTGTGTCCAACAGGCAAAGCAGCAAGGATTTCATCAAGTTTTTGGGCTATTGCTGCTCCTTCATTAGGTGGAGCATTATTTGCAACATTTCCTCTTGTTCTAACCATTTTTTTACAAGAAAATTCAAGTTTTTATCAGATTATGGACACAATAGGTCCAAGAGCTACAACCTTTAGCTCTAATACCAAGATGTAACATTCCCATTTTAACACTTTAGAAACAAGGGATTTTTTTAAAGTAACGTTCTCTATTCTAAATACATAATTTAGAACACACATTCCATAACATCCATTCTTATAACAAATAACCATATGCTGCTGTAATGACTTGGTGTGCCACTGATCTATTCATTTCATGACTCGGTGAACTACCGATCTATTCATGTTTAACATTAAGTATTGAATAATTTTTTGTATACTAAGTATACTTGGTTCTCTTACCCTATTCGGGGTATTGAGTGATCTGTCTAGGAACCTATCTGAATATTTTCTACTAATATTCATCTACATCTCGATCCTTAGACTAGGTGACATAGGACAACGCAATCAGTAACTTGCGATACTTTGGCCAAAGTTTTCTAACATACTATTTGTATTAATCATTCCTCGACAACATAGTCATCAATCCAGAATACGTCCTTCACCTCACACAATTGTTATCTAGAATGTCCTTTAGTGAATTCCATGATTCCACTTTCCCATGGTTTAACCCTAGCTCAAGTTAACAACATAGGTTATGATAGGGAGAGACTCACAAAGACTTAGGATATATTGGCATACTAGGTCAACCTAGGTTAACCCCGTGTGCCAAGGTACCTGAGTCCTAGAGGGTTACTTTGTATCATAACTATGCTACTACCCAGTCCTAGAGAAAAACTAAGTTCAAGTCCATAAGCGTGTAGATCTAGACGATCAATGCAGAAGGGTGTTGCCACATGTCAACTACAATGTTGTATCCTCAAGAAGATCCTAATCTTCTCGAAGGTACAACTCTATAGCTAGCATGTGCCAAAGCATCCTCTGTAACAACCTCCTCGGGATGTTCATACCCCTAGGAGATTATTAATATTTAATTAATTTGGATATTTAATAGCAGATTTCAGCAACCTTGTCCAAACCCTAATCCAACTCTTCCTAAGTTCCCTTCCAAATCAAGTTCCATTAATCCTTGGAGAACTTCCTTAACTCACGATTGCTTTCAATTTTTGTTAATTTTGGTTTAATAAGTAGTTCCCAAAAAGAGAGGAAAACAACCTCATAAGTTCTGTTTAATGTGACTTAACCATTCAAGGAAGTGCAACAACCAACTAGATTGTAACTTATTAGACTTTATTAAAATGAGGTCTAATGTGTATAAATCATATCTTCCTTGTCTTCTTTTTTATTTTTACATGAGTGAGGAAGAGTCTTCCTCTTCATGGTTAAGTTCTAGGGTTTAACATGACCTTTTTGTTCTTTGCATAATCTATATTTTTCATTGTGTGTTCATTACACATCACCTTTCTATATTAAATTGTTTATATAAGAACATTGAATTCTATAACTTATCTAGCTGCATTTTAATTAGGAGATTACTCTAATTCCCTTTTTATCCTACTTATTCAAGAATCCTCATTTAATCATATAAATAATATGAAGAATATCAATAAGATAAGATGTCATTTCTTGTACAAAGGTACAAGATAATTTACACAACTCATGCAAGTAAGTTCTCATCCTTCAATCTCATTTTCAAACTTATACCTTTACAAACTTATGCATTTACAAACTTATGCTTTTACAACTTATACATTTTAGGCTTATTGTATGACAACAATCTTCATTCAAAAGGAATAATACCTATTCATATGATAACCTAAGTTGTTTCATCTTGAGATTAACTATTTCAAATCAAACATTTAAGATATTCATTCGAACAAGAATAAATAAATATCCCAGATGGAAGGATGAAACATCAACCAACCAAAGATGATACATTCTCTTTTTTTTAACAAACTAGACATCACTCTCCTTCTATTTCATTTCCATTAATGATAAGTAAGATAAGGTTGCCAAATTAACAATTAAATTTTCCTATATAATAATCACAAAAGATTCCAAATAAATGAACTTATTCCCAATCGTATTAGAAAAGAAGCTTAAAAGAAATGATCCTAAACCGTAGTGATTTCCTTCAACTTAATTAACAAAGTCCCTTCAGTAAAGATATACAGTTTGAGTTCATATAAGGATTCCAAAGGAAGAACAAGAACACCTTATAGTGAAAAGGTATCTAAAGAAAATTTTCCTTTAAAAACTTCCTATAGTAAGCAAGGGATCTATTCAATTAGGAACATTAGATAAATGAAGGTCATACACAATCCATATACACAAAAGAACCATAACTAATTATTTTATGGGTTCTTCATTTCCTTATGGGGACCTAACATGAAGAGATATCCGAGTAGATGCTAACCTGAGAATTACCCAAGAGTTAAATCAAACAATATTATTTACCATACTTTTCAACATATTGCTTTAAGAATAAAAATAAAGAATGAATTCCCAATAAGAACCGTAAACTACAAAGATGGTTCCATTCAAAATCTAACAAATTTTACCAACTGACTCATAAAACCATATTTCTAGTTTTCTCCATGCACATGCATATGTTTCCTTCTAGGAATTTAGAGTTTTAAAATAGTTCCCTACAGTAATA
The DNA here is from genome assembly GCA_018340775.1 of Taxus wallichiana var. yunnanensis. Classification (NCBI taxonomy): domain Eukaryota; kingdom Viridiplantae; phylum Streptophyta; class Pinopsida; order Cupressales; family Taxaceae; genus Taxus; species Taxus wallichiana. The sequence continues at coordinate 136,623,535 of CM031234.1, forward strand.
AACTCAATATATATGATAGGATATTACGACATAATTACAAGATACCTTCTAGCTCAAGATTTGAAATCCCAATTTGAGCACCATGTGGAACATAAGTTCTTACGAAGATCAAAATCATTCACTTATTTTAAACAAGTTCGGACAACTTATGTTCCTTTGATTTATATCTTTTAACAAATAAAACCGAGAAAGAATCCCAATTTGGATTGACACCTTGCTTCGGTTTCTAATTCCAACAATAAGAAACAATTCCCTTGACTCATTTTGCATCACAATACTCCGTATTAAGTTACTATAACTTTCGCATTCTAATGCTAGATAAAATGCAATGAACAAACATTTAAACTATTCAAATTAAAAATAAAGCGTCATTTTCGAATTATTGTAGTACAAACCTTGCTCAATAGCTGAAGTGGTTTTGAAGTTTACTTAAAGGGTTCCGAGCATCACCATATAAGTGCTAAGGCCATATTCATAATGAACTCTCAATACAATACATAAGGTCATAGTAAAACACAAACACCAACCAGATTCGGACTAGTAACAGTCCATAATAACATGATAATACCACACAACTATCACACCAAGATAGGGTTCCAAACAAGAAAATTTTCATAGGTTAAAAAAACAAGAATCAAACCAACTACTACTCTATTCACAGCTCCATATATTTATGAAACGAAACACAAGCATAAAAGCATCAAGAACCCAACAGCAGATCTCAAATACCCACAAGTTTCCAATAGAACTTGAGCTTACATACAAGTTTTCCTAACAAGCATGAGCTTTTACCAAGATAAGATAACAAAAATTATCTTCAACGGATGTAGGTGGAACACAAGATTCTCAAAATAACTTTAATGAGAATACATTCATTTTAAAATCAATAAAACCCAACCATTAATTACCAAATCTAGTTAAGCCAAATAGAGATGTAGACACCTAAAATTGGTTACTCAATTTAGTGTCCCCACGTTAAATCTACCTTCTCGAGTAACTGGGGCACCTTTATATCATCACTTTGGAGTATTAATTAAATTAAACATCTATCCTAAGTTTATTATACCCCATTGTGTTTTACCCATGGATAATTAAATATTAACTATTTAATTATACTTTTTTACATATATCTTAACCGTTTATCTACCCCATATCAATTCCTAACCTCCCATATCAATTATATCCATCTATTCCCCCTATTTCTCCTCCCCTAAACCGTGCAATAGGATATTTCCCATATTTGAGTCAGAAGGATACACTTTCATCTCTCCAAATCATCCTTTTTGGCCATTTCGGGACTCTGTTCCCCAATCGGCACCGACTGACACTCGGTCGACGCCAATTTTTTGGAACGGTGCCGATTGTACCTCAATTGGTGCCAATTATAAATACAGGGCCATAATTTAGTTCTGGTTAGACAGAAAGATAGAAAGAGAGACAGAGAGCTTAAGCCTTGAGCCTTCGAATCGTCAATCAGAAGAAGAGAGAATTTTGTCCAAATCAATCCCTTGGAGGTGTACCGTTACTCTTCCCTCACAACATCAACATAGTGAGTCTTCATCGATCTCTTGGTGACTCTGTTCTTATGTCTAGCTAAGGTGGAGCTTTGTTAGTATCCCTACAGCTCTTGCAGCTCTAGTAGACATTGACGAACCGGCCTTCATTGTCCATTCCACAAGCTTCCTGAAATTTTCCCCCAATAACGCTGACCAAGCCCGGTCGATGCCGACTGAGCCTAATTGATGCCGATTCACCCAATCGATGCCGATCATCCTGCAGATAGGTAAAAGGACTCAGGTAACACAAATCCAACATTGTTTTCACAGTTTCCTATTTTATGTTACTTTCTCATCATTGTTTACATTCTGTCTGTCATTTTTATTTAGAAAATATAGAATTTTACTTACATCTTTTATCATGTATGCTTCTTTCTTTAATTAAAAATGTGGACTGACATCCGCCGAGGGAGCTTATCGCTTCCTGGACCCGATTTTTGGGTAGTCCACCCAAATATCTTTTAACGTTATATTTTTCTATCAAGCATCTGTGTCTCACAGTTTCTCATATCTACTTTACAAGATTTCTCGTGCGCCGTCTTGTCTACATCGGCTTCTTTTTCCATCTACATCTTCGAGATCTTGTCTTATCTATCGTGTATTGATTTCATTTGATTTTTCCGGGGTTTTTGTGTTTAGTTTGTACAATAACTTGGACAGTACCAAGTGCATAAATTCTTGATCTACATTCAGCACGCCTTGTGGGACCACATGACTAAATTCCCCTATTGGTAAGTTCATCTCTTTTCTAGTTTTGAACTTTTTTCTTTTTCTTCACTGATCTTCATCAGTTTTCCTTAAAACATTTCCTTTCTTCATTTTGGTCTTATCTATCGTTTATAATTTGTAAAATAAAAATTATTTCTTTCTTGCATATCGAGATTCCCATTTCTACTTCTAAAATTAGTAAATCTTTCATTTGATTTCAAAACTGCACTTTTTGATTTATCTCTTGGTGTAGAATTGTCTTTTCTTTGAAATTTTCTAGTTTCTTAAATAGAAATATTGTTCTACTATTATCTAGATATATATTTTTAGATTTGTTTGCTTGTTTGCTTAACCTTTTCTTGCGGAGAACTTTTCTTATTCATGGGATTGTTCGAAGGGAAGAGCTCAACAAAGCACTTTTTGAAGTCCACACACCTTTGAGAGCTAAATCTACGTGGTTTTCTCTTTTACAAAGTGTTTTCTCCTTTTAAGAACTCAAAGGAATTTGTTTGTTTGTTTTCTATCACACTCAAACATTTCAATTTTGGTGCTTAACAAGAATTTAATCACATTTGGGAAAGAACTTGTTTGACTTGTCTTCATCGAAATCAAACACTTCATTTTTAGTGCTTAAAAAGAACTTCTTCTTTGTCATTTTTGTTGTATGTTCTTCATCTAGTTTTCTAAATAGGTTGGAAAACTAACCAAAATCAGTAGTGACACTATTTGAGTTTTGTTTTTCACCCTTGCACACAAAGCCAAAATCACTAGATATAAAGCATTTAAACAAAAATTCTTTCCTGGCCTTGCCTACTTGGAAGTGACATCCAAGAGGAAGAGCCTACGTGGTACTCGGGGTGCGTTACAAATTCACGAAGTTACGGTATATATTGGCAAAGAACCCAACTCCCTTATCGCAGTGGTGTGTGAAGTGCGGGGTAGGCCCCTATATCAATCCATGTACCAATCTTTTACTGAAGTGCCTTCGGGACTCCTCACCAAAACATTCCCCAAACCATCCTTAGTTTGGCTATCTGAGTAGTTCCTGTTCTAAAAATCCTTCCCTAATATTTTCTTTCTTAAAAGCATGAAAACTTAAAAGAGATAATCACCCACGCTACTTGAATTATCTGTGCATTAGTTCGGTCAATCCTTTTTTCTATATTTCTACTTGTTTATGATGGTCATCACCCGGTTACAATCTAGAAAAATGGCTCAAATAGCCTATTTTTCATCCGAGATCACCACTAATGTGGATGTTTCGGCACCCCTCGGGTCTTCCTTAGGACCATTGTTAGTTAGTTCCCCATCTTGGTCATATAATCCTTTCTATCATCCTAAAGCGATCCCATCATGTCCAGCTTCCCCCAGTCCTTCAGAGGTATCATCTACTTCTGATATAGAGTATGTTCCTCGTGGAGATCTTGAATTTTAGGCACTCCTTGATCACAACCCGGTAGCCCTTATGGACTATCTAGTGCATAAGTTTGTTTGAATATCTGATCAGGGACCACCAATCTAGCAAGTTTACGATTATTCTCATGAACCATCCCAGGATTTTATAGAACAATTAGCATACTTTTTCTTGCCTCAAACCATGGAAGAGGGTGGCACATCTATGCCTCCTTTTTCTCTTCCACCGACCATGTCAACTAGTTCTCAAATGATCTTGCCTATCCCTAGTGTCGTGGCTACCTCGCTAAACTCTTGCATCGCATAACATACTTTTGAGAGGCCCTCTTCTTTAGCTATGATGAGTGCATCCACACTCTCACAAATTTTTTTAATTCTTCTATGTCGTCTATTACGTCTCAAGGTCGGTAGCTCTCTGTAAATAAACCCCTTCTATGAGTCGGTTGGTTCCTCCTTCTTGTCCTCCAATTGTTCTTTCTTCCAATGCTCTAGTGGCGGTGACCTTTACCCATCCTCTGGTGTTAGCACCCTTAATCACCAATCCGGTAGTCAAAAGCCTCATTCAGAGTTTGTTCCCCACCATGTCCAATCAAATCAACACCCATGTTCCTCAATCCATTCCGATTCAGTCAACAAGTGTAGGAGCCCACCAATCACAGGCTCCATCTTTCATTCAACCACCTTTCTCTCAACCACTTGCCTTCTCACATCCTTTCATCAACAAATACCTCACTAGGCATCACCCAGAACACTGGTTATTCCTCTTATCATCTTGTTAATCAGCAGATGAATCCCTCGTTAACACCTCAACAAAACCTACCATTTGCTTCTTATGCAGGACATACCAACATGCCCCTCCTCAATCTGATGTCATCCAAATTCTTTTCAAGAAAATCACAAACCTAGAAGCCTCCACCAAAGGGGCTCACCCTTCATACTCTTTTGAAGAAGTGTGTAATGAACTGATTCATCCATCAGTGGCTTTTAAGCCTTATCCTCCCCAATGGGAACTTCCTAAGTTCTCAAAATTTCATATCAGGAGGATCCTCAATAGCACTTGTGAGCATTCAAACATGCTTGCTACCTTATAGTCCAGGATCAGGAGCTTATGCTCTGTACTTTCCCTATGTCTCTAGCAGGGCCTGCTTTAGACTGGTACAATAACATTCCTCAACACTCCATGTTTTCTTTCTCTCAATTAGCTCAGATGTTTGTTGAAAACTTCTCAATAAATATTGCACATAAAATCTCGATTATAGATCTTTATAACATTCATCAATTCAATGACGAGTCTATTACAGACTTTGTCACTCATTGGAGAGGGATAATAAATCAATTGTCTTTCTCCCTCCCTCAATCTCAATAGATCAAGTTGTTTACTCGGTCTTGCGCTAATCATATTTCTTCCACTTTAAGGATTCAAACCTTTCATACATTTGAAGAAACCTTTACAATGGCACACAAACTTGAGTCCCATGCCGTTGAACAAGGGAAGTTAAAACTTCACTCTAAATCTAAACCAGATTTTTGTCAATTTTTAAAATCAAACCCTTCCACTTCTAACAAAGACAAGAATCAGGGGTACACCAATGCTATCATATTAAAAACATCATGAGCCGATAACACTTCTTATCAAACACCACGGGAGAGACTCTTCATCTTCTTTAAAAGGACCCTCATCATCTCGATATTTTACTTCGTTGGGGGAATCATATGCTTCTATCTTAGAAAAAATGTTGGAAGTTCACATGATCAAACTTCCCCCTATTAGAAATTTTGATGAAATCCAAGAAAAATCATTTCAGTATAGGGAAAATGACTTTACATCATTATCATAGAAAGCAAAGGCCATGCCATTAAGCGATGTCGGACCTTCAAAATCTTGTCCAAAAATTCATTGATAAAGGCGACATCATTCGGATAACCCAAATGCTCCCCAAATTAGGCACTTGATGTCTTTAAACAACCTTTTCCCAATCATTCCCAAACAATGACACTTCAGGGTCTCAAAAACCAAACACTCATACTATCAGCTTCATCTCTACTGAAGAATATTCTTCTAAACCTAAGCCATCTACGAACACGTCGACCGAATCGAGAACTTCCTCCCGCTCCATTAATCTCTGAGATTCCACCATCTTCAGACAATTCGTCTTTGAATATTCCTCCATTGTTAGAGATGGATTCATCTCTCTCTTCCTCTTTATCTAATATTCCATCCATGCTAGAGACAGTGTCATCCTCATCTATCTCGTTGTCAGACATTCTTTCGATGCTTGAGGCATTTACATCTCTTCAAGTTTCCACAATGAATACATCTACTTCTGTTTCTCCTATTTTCACCATGACTATGCCATTGGTGAACATACCTATAGTCGTACCAACTTCTCTACCAATGGAAGCGTCTTCAATTTTGACTCTTCCCATTTCCTTTCCTACAGTAGTTACACCCACAATTATTGTACCGGAAGTATCTTCCTCACAGGAACCACTTCTTCATCATCCACTTCTTCCATCACCGATGCTACCTTACCTATTAAGGAAAAATCTAAAGAAATAACACCGGCACCTACACTTTCGGTTCCTAAACTTAAACCGAGACAACTGAAGTCTAATGTTGCATCATCAGTACCTCACCATCTGCTTCCCCGAAAAGGTTACAATCACCTTATGCGGTCGAATTTGTCACTATCCCTGAAAAAGGAAAACCAATATTTCGGACTATTAAGGCTCTTGGCGCTTTCCCTCAAAAATCCCTCTTCGTACCTCATAAAAGATTGGATTTATCTCTGCTAAGAAGGCATCTTCTTCTACAACACCATCTTCACCAAAGTGCCTCATAAGGCGGATTTACCCTCTAGAAAGGCGTCACCTTTTTTATCGAACCATCATCTTCGTCACCAAAAGACAAGGCACCCTTTGTCCCTCCTATCAGACCTATTTTAGGAGCTCCTCCCCCATCTAAATCAGTCGTATCTAAATCGTCATCTATTTTGGCCAAGTAGCCTTCTTCAACTCCGAAGACCAAAACACTTGTCACATCTTCGTCATCTTTAAAATCTATCTTAGGAGCTCCTCCTCCACCAAAATCAATCTTGCCTCACTCGCTTCTATCTCAAGCACCCAAGGCTGCTTTTCCCAATAACTGAAAAGAAAAATGATCCCTAAAAAGACTGTCAAACTAGATATATAGATTCTTTTACCTCGTGATCTGTTAAGGCAAAAGAGGCACCTTCATCATGTAACATCCTCAATTTATACCTTAGAACAAGTGAAATTTTTTTTTTTGATAATTGCATCTGGTTCTAAATACATAATTTAGAACTCACAAATCAAATAACCATTCTTATAACAAACAACCATATGCAGCTGTAATGACTAGGAGTACCTCCGATCTATTCATTCCATGACTCGGTAATCTACCGATCTATTCATGAGTAATAAGAGTTGGCGTTTTTATTTAACCCTTCACTCTTGCGGTTCTCTTCCCTATTCTGGGATTCAGAATGCTCTATCCAAGGAACCTAACTAAATAATTTTTACCATTATTCATCGGCATCTCATCCCTTAGACTAGGTGAATTAGGACAACGCAATCAGCAACTTGCAATACTTTGGCCAAAGATTTGAAACATACTGTTTATGTCTCATATTCCTTAATGGCATACTCATCAATCTGGAATATGCCCTTCACCCCATTCTTATGTTATGTAGAATGTCTTATACCACTTCTGTCAGTCCCTCCTATCTCAACTTATTCACTCGGAAACAGATTAACAAGGTGATAACGTTATATGGATGCCCACGAGGATTAGGGATACGATGACATACTGGTTCAACCCTAGTTAAACCAGTGTGTCAAGATACCCCGAATCTCCTAGGCAGCCTTATAACGTGACCACATTCCTAATCGGTCCCTGAGTAACTCGTTCGAGATCAAAGTGTAAATCTTAGCGATCAATGCAAAGGGTGTCGTCATAAGTCACCTGCATTGTTGTAACTTCGAGAAGATCCTAATCTTCTCAGAGGTACAACCCTGCAGTTGACTTGTGCCGTCAACCTTTAAATCCGCCTCGGAAAGATCTACTTATTAATATGCGTTACGCACGTTGAGTTTAAATTACATTAAAGACGTTCCCCTAGGGTTAGCCTTTCCCGATCCCTAGATTCTTCGTCTTAGAATGACCTTCCTCAATAAAACCCATTACACGGTGGAGATATTAAGGCCAAGGTCTCATCATGGAGTTCTTAGAATATACATGATTCTAAGACAACGGAATTTGACAATAACTCATAAACTTCACATGAGATTGCCATCTGAACCCCATTAGGTTTATATCAGTTCTCCTAACTGAATTTATATCATACTTATTAGTATCAAGATATAAATGATTAAGAATCCAATTAAATGTTGTCCTGTCATAATCAAGACTAGGGATTAGTAATTTAATTCAGCTTGATTAGCGTTCTGCTTAGGTTTATTTTAATCCTATCTTTTAGAAAGACAATGATTTAAATTTCAATTTTGCTTTCGATAGAACAAATTAGAACTACTAAACACTCATAAGAATTCAATCACATTTTCTTGTAAGCTTTCATTGACAATCACAAAAGTCTCCAAATTATACAAAGATAACATTGCCCCTCCGGTATATAAACCGAAGAAGGTCAACTATCAAAATAAGAATACAACACATAAGTAGCAAATACTTATTTCTATTCCTTTCAGAACTATACAAATACATTTTATGCATTCAGCATACTTGATACAATGCTCAACGGAAAAGGAACATCTTTCCACATATAGTACATTTAGAAAATCAAGATGTAATTCATTATAAATCAAATTAAACAATCTGATCATCCTGTCAGATCTGCATTGCTTTTACCACTTACGGCATCCATCTGCAAAAATTATCAACATGGGTCAGTTCAATGAACTGAGCATGATAAGCACTAACTCTTAAAACAATTGCAATCCGTCAATTGTTTTCATTAAACACCCTGTTTAAATGATATAAAATCACCAAACAAGTAAACATGATTCAGACTATACGTTAGGAATATATCATGTCTATAACGTGTAATAATAATTTTCGTTACAGAGTAGTACTATATACTTCTCAAATATTTCATCAAAATATTAGGGATCAAGAAGAACAAAAGTATCCTAAGCAATTATTCATTGTAAATCCCAAGATGAACAAACATCAGAAAATCATGATATTCAACTTAAAAAAGAGGAATACCATATCAATCCTGATACCGTCATTATGTAAAAACAATTACAGATGTTAGTTAAACAATTATATCAACTTATAATTTACAACAGAAGAGAAATAAACAAATTGTACATGTTTCCCTCTGAATTAGCTCATGACTGTACCGTCTTTTCAAAAGCAAGGCATTCACCTAATACGCATGCAAATAAATCAGTCGAGTCCATCAATAGCACACTGTTTTATTAAAACTTAAAATAAAGCAACTACAGTACAGTAACCCTCTTGCCAAACAACGGTGTCTATCTAACAAGCAGACTCAGTATGACCTTGCGCAAGAAGCGACAGACAAGAAGATAAACACTGAAAGGCTTTTAGACACAAGGTCGAAATCAAAAGATCTCCTTTGTTATCGCAGTCAACCAAAGACTCATGATCATTTAAGCAATGACATTTCCCTATGACTATGCGGAGGGATTTTTAAACGAAATCCAAGCAACATGCACAGCCACATCCAACTGGAATGTAGTCAGAAAGAAAACATAACATAACATAACGTAGTCACTTCTGAACGCATCCAGAGTTGAAAGTATGTTATTCACGACCTACTTTATAGAAGCCATAATTCATGATGTCAAGCTATTAAAGAAAACCAACAAAGCCAAGAACATTACATGTTCATACTCAGGCTTATACAGAAAACAGTGACATAGATTACCATTCGAGGATTTAAAACTAATGCACGTAAAACAGTATTCACAGGATTTAGCTTTTCCAGAAGCCGATATACAAGATATCTTCCCATACTCATGGAACCCAATGGTGTCGAAAACAATAGTAAACCCAACAGTCTTAATTTGAAGCAGTTACACTGTTTATCTATCAAGAATTCAACTGAGTCCCAACAACAGTATATAAGATAAAAATAGTTAATGATTCTATCTATGCCAACTATGGTAAGCATTCAAAAATCAGGTGTAAGCAAATCAAAATACTGATTTCATAACAAGGAATTCAACTGAACCTCTTCAAAATTCTCGAACAAGCTTACACAGAAGGAAACGTAAATGTATACCCAGGGAGTCTGTACCAAATTCATTACAAATAACAGAGGTCGTATGACCTGTTACTTCTACAAGATTCCAACGAAATTCAAATTATCAATACTCAAAGATGTATCTATATCCTCAACAGTGGACCATAATATACGATTCATTCAAAGGACTCCACAGAGTCGTTTCAATACAATAATCATATATATATATATATATATCAATACTATCAATGGGTTGAATCCCCATAACCTCCACGCAAGGGGAAAAACAACTCCAGCAAGGTCGTAATGAATACTGTAACACAGCGAGTTACCTTTTCATAAATAACTATAAAATTTCATAACGTAACCCAACCAGAATCCATAACCACCACTAAATAACAACCACGACAGAGCTTACAAAAGAAAAGGTCAATTAACTGAACAATCAAACAAATGTCCTTCAGTATCCCTTCCGACAGTTTCCACAACAAGAATCAATGAAAAGTATCCATCAACAAGCATCTCAATAGTCTGTACCCATCGAGAGAACAATTTATGGACTCACACAGAGCAGGCCTATCACATATACTTGCAATAATTTCGCATATTAAAGCCGGAATGCAAAACACAAAGAAATATAGCAACAGTTCGAATTTAATAAACACCCATCAAGGGATAAATGAAAAATCGAACCAGCATGAAGATACAGTACCAAAATCACACAAGACAACCATAGAAAATCATCCATTTCCATAAATCATTTGAACAGAGTTGTTCTAATGAAATCACTTGAAAGACAGCAAGATTTTTAAAGGTTAGGGCCTAACATGCCTGGATATTTGCTCAAAATTCTGAAGCAGACCACTGAAAGAGCTCGGACTTTCTTTTCCTTTTCCAAGTTAGAGCCACCAAAAAAATTTCTTTCCTACGGTAGTTACACCCACAATTATTGTGCTGTAAGTATCTTCCTCACATGAGGAACCACTTCTTCATCATCCACTTCTTCCATCACCGATGCTACCTTACTATTAAGGAAAAATCTAAAGAAATAACACCGGCACCTACACTTTCGGTTCCTAAACTTAAACCGAGACAACTGAAGTCTAACGTTGCATCATCAGCACCTCACCATCTGCTTCCCCGAAAAGGTTACAATCACCTTATTCGGTCGAATTTGTCACTATCCCTGAAAAAGGAAAACCAATATTTCGGACTATTAAGGCTCTTGGTGCTTTCCCTCAAAAATCCCTCTCCGTACCTCATAAAAGATTGGATTTATCTGCTGAGAAGGCATCTTCTTCTACAACACCATCTTCACCAGTGCCTCATAAGGTGGATTTACCCTCTAGAAAGGCGTCACCTTTTTTATCAGAACCATCATCTTCGTCACCAAAAGACAAGGCACCCTTTGTCCCTCCTATTAGATCTATTTTTGGAACTCCTCCCCCATCTAAATCATTCGTATCTAAATCGTCATCTATTATGGCCAAGCAGCCTTCTTCAACTCCAAAGACCAAAACACTTGTCACATCTTCGTCATCCATAAAATCTATCTTAGGAGCTCCTCCTCCACCAAAATCAATCTGCCTCACTTGCTTCTATCTCAAGCACCCAAGGCTACTTTTCCCAATAACCAAAAAGAAAAATGATCCCTAAAAATATTATCAAACTATATATACTGATTCTTTTACCTCGTGATCTGTTAAGGCAAAAGAGGCACCTCCATCATCCTTGTCCTCATCTTTGTCTACTAGATTCTATACTAAAATTCTTCACCAACTTATCCAATATTCATCTATATCTCTTCCTCGATCAAACCCTATAATCCTAAAGGAGTAAAACCTTCCTAGTTTAACTCTGATTTGATTTGTGCTTACCACCACACTCCAGGTCATGACACCGAGGGATGTAAATCCCTTCAATCTATCATTAATAGCCTCTTGGAAGAAAGTGATCTTCTGCTGGAAGAGGAGGAGGAACAAGTGTCTCCTGTCATCTCAACTACATCTGAGCTTGAATGGTCTACCCAGACCTCTAATTCTATTAATTCCACTGGATGATCTTCCACCTTCTCAAATCGACACAATTCATATCGCCACTAGAGCACAACAGTATGATAATCCATCATCATCTATAGTATCTCGACCATGGGTTGTCATTTCGTGGCCCCTGAAGGATTTCCTCCTTCCTCATCAGCCCCGAGACCTTGGGTCTCTATTCGTGCTTCACCTCGGGCTCAAATTCGTGTCAGTTGAGGAGAGTGTTATGAAACAACTCACCCATGCTCCGGTCAAAATGTCTCTTTTTGACCTCATTCAATCATCTCCACAGCATCACCAGGCTCTGATTGATAATCTACATTGCATCACAGTGAATTCAGATGAGCCCTAGCCTTTCGAGATGGTTGTTGGATTGAATAGACCATCAACCACCATTTCCTTCGAGGATTCTGAAATTCCTCCCCTTTCTTATGAGGATTTAGAGGCTCCCCTCTTTATCACAGTTCAAATCAACAACACTACGTTAAAACGCACTATGATCGATAGTGGTGCTGCACTCAACATCATTTCCTCCCACACATTCAAGAAACTTAAGTTACCAAAGAATGTAGTGTCACCACTGCCTTTTGCCCTTTGATCATTTAATGATCAGTTGGCGATTACTTTAGGAACTGTGGTCCTGCCCATTCGGGTAGGTAAGAAACTACTTCATGAGCTTTTTACATTGTTGAAGGGAAATTCCACTACAATATGATCCTTGGACACTCCCTGGATTAAATGCATAATGCATTGTGTCCCATCAACCCTCCATCGATGCTTAAAATATCAGTATGAGGAAAAATATATACTCATCCAGAGTCCTTTTCCTTCTCGCACAATGTGACATGACCATAGGGTTTTCCCCTCCAAAGGAGACTGCTTGTTCTCCTGATGAGGCTTCATCCTCTTCCATACCTGTAACAAAACTACCAAATTTACAAAATTTGGAAGAGAAGTTATAGCGTTTTTCACTAGGAGAGCTTCCTCTTCTCTCTTTTGATGCCCATCTCAAACCTAATGAGTATGGTAGACCAGAAAAACAACCTGAATATCAGCCATGTCTTGGTCGCATCGTCACCATTGGTTTGCCCAATCGGTAGAATAATGTCATCTACGGTGGTCTTGATACACCTCACTATCACCCAGATTCTCCCCCTAGGGCCAAACCCTATTCAACAGGGTTTGATTATTTATAGAATCCCGCATTCGCATAAAAACTTATTTATATCGATGCGCATGGAAGGGATTTGGCCTAGGAAAGTATGAACAAGGTGTGCATGACCTCACATCCATTCCAACTCTTAAACCACATCAAAAATTTGGTTTAGGGTTTAAACCTCTCTCAAAAGCCACCATCACCATTCTCGATGAGCCTCTTTCCATTGAGGAACCATCTTCTCCTGCTAGGTCGGAAGCATCACTTGATGTGGATGACACCATTTCCATCCCACCTAACTTTTTTTTTAGTCAATACCATTTCCATAGGTCCATTGACCTATAAAACTAATGGAAAATCCACTTCCATACCATTAGTCTTCCCTAAAATAGTTAGAGATGACTCTCCCACTATCAACACTATCCATTGTGTGGATGATGATTCTGTCCTCACCTATCTGGGGGTAGAGGATTCCTATCTTCCTAAAACCATTCCTTCTGATACATCTATGCTTCTCAACGAAGCCACTGTCGACCTTAATATAGGGACTTCTAAAGACCCTCACATCATTAAGGTTGGCCAATCTCTTAATCCACAGGAGTTAGGAGACTTCACCACCTTTCTTTCCAACCATCACCAAGCTTTTGCTTGGTCATACAAAGATATGCCAGGCCTCGATCCTAATATCGTGGTCCACAATATCATTACTCTTCCAGACATCAAACCAGTTAAACAAAAACTACGTAAGATGCATCCTCGTGTAGCCCTTCTTGTTAAAGAAGAGTTGCAGTGCTTTCTTTCTTCTAAATTCATCCAACCCATCGACTATCCACAATGGGTTTCAAATGTAGTACCAGTAACCAAAGCTACTGGGAAAATTTGAATTTGCACCGAATTCTTGGATCTTAATCTCGCTTGTCCTTAAGATGATTTTCCTCTACCTAATATTAATCAACTCATGGATTTAGCTGCAGTCACGAGATGCTTTCTCTTATGGATGGTTTCTCTGGATATAATCAAATTCTCATCACACTAGAGGACCAGCATAATATTTCTTTCATAACTCATTGCGGGACTTTTTGTTATCGTGGCATTCCCTTGGTCTTAAGAACGTAGGAGAAACTTATCAGCGTGCAATGACCTACATCTTCTATGATCTCTTACACAAAACTGTGGAAGATTACATCGATGACCTCCTTAGTAAGTCCAAATGCCGTCAGGATCACCTTTTCATTCTTGTACCTCTCTTTGAGAGGCTCATTCATTTTTGTAATCACCTAAATCCATCTAAATGCATGTTTGGCATTCTCACTGGTAAACTCTTAAGCTTTATCATTTTCATTAGGGGCATTGAAGTTGATCCTGCAAAAATAAAGGCTATCCTTGAGATGCCTCCCCCTTCCAACTTAAAGTAGCTCCAGGGTCTTCAAGGATGCCTTCAATCAGTGCGTCATTTTATCTCGCAATCGCGAGACCATTATACCTTTTCATCATCTCCTCCATAAGAAAGTGCATTTTGAATGAGATGAGCGTTGCCAAAAGGCCTTTGATGATCTCAAAACTTATATTCTTTCTCCACTTGTGCTTACACCTCCATGTGAGGGGGAGCCATTATATATTTATATTTCTATGACTGAACATGCTCTAGGAGCCATGATCTTGCATTGGGATGTTAACGGCAAAGAACAAGCCATCTATTACATCAATCACACTCTTCATGAGTATGAAACACGTTATTCTGAAGCTGAAAAATTGTGTTGTGCCCTCTTCTTTGTGAATTCTAAACTTCATCACTATCTTCTTAATCATAAAAATTATATTGTTACAAGTGTCAATCCACTCAAGACAATGCATGTGAATCCTTATCACAATGATCATATTACTCGTTGGCTCATTCTCATGAAGCAGATTGATCTCGAGTTCATCTCACAAAAATCTATCAAGGGTCAGGTCATTACAGATCAATTAGTTGATACTCCTCTTCCAGGACACTCAAGTCCCCCTTGCTCAATTCCCAGATGAGTACATCCAACAAATCAATTTCGGTCTGTCTCCATTTAAAGTAAAACTCTTCTTTGACGGGTCCAAGTGTCAGCAAGGGGGAGGTGCAGGTTTCGTCATGATTCCTCCTTGGGGTGCACCTATCCCAGTCGCACACAAACTTAACTTTGAATGTACCAATAATATGGCCGAATATGAAGCTCTTGTTTTAGGTCTTCAAAATTCCATTAATCTTGGTGCTCGCCATATCGACATCTTTGGTGATTCTGAGCTTATCATTAATCAAGTCACTGGTGTCTATCAGTGCAAAAATGATATCCTTCAAAAATATCATGATATCATTCTCTTTCAACTTCAATATTTTGATAAATTTACTATCCAAGCTATTCCTTGCACTACAAATCGATTCACAAATACAATGGCTTCTTTAGCCTCACTTATTCTACCTTTTACCGAAGACTCACGACTTTATGTGGTTGTTCAGCATTTAGACCAACCCTCTCATCTCGGGCGGTTGACTTCAATCAACGCTGTCACAACCAACACTCAAGATGAGTGGTATCAGCACATTTTTTATTATCTATCCCTCTCAGTGCTTCCTCTAGATCTAACTTCCAATGGCAGAAGATATTCTATCCTATGTGCTAATTGCTATAATATTTTGGGTGGAATCCTCTACAAACATGGTTTTGATGGTATTTTGCTTCAATGCCTCAAGACCCCTGAATCATCTAAAGCTATCTAGGAAGTCCATGACGGTATCTGTGGTGGACATTTTAGTGGCTTGGCCGTAGTCAAACGCATCTTACGTTTAGTTTACTATTGGCCTTCTCTTAATCAAGAATATTGCGAATACACTAAGAAATATGTTAAGTGTCAACAACATTCCAATCTTTCACATATCCCTTGTCAAACTTTACAACTGCGCAGCAATGGATTTTTGGCCCTTTTCAAAATGGGGTATTGATCTCATCGGTCTCATCCATCCCCATTCCTCACAAAGCATCATCACTCTATCATTACTACCACAGAATACTTCACTAAGTGGGTGGAAGCTATTCCTCTTTCATCAACCAAAGCTAAATCCATTTTTGATTTTTTCTATCAACACATCATTTTTCGCTTTGGTGTCCCACACAAAATCATCACAGACAATGGTAAATCTTTCACAAACATTGATTTATAGAACCGTTGTGACGCTTTCAATATCAAAATCAGATTTTCTTCTCCATACTATCCCCAAGCTAACGGCCAAGCTGAGGCTTCTAATAAAACTTTGTGTAATATCCTCGCAAAGGTAACTAGTCAAGCTGGTAGGGATTGGCATCTACATATCCCTTTTGCTCTCTAGGCTTATCGGACTAGCATTTGTACTCCTACTGGTGCTACTTCCTTCTCTCTCATATATGGGTCGGAGGTTGTCCTTCCTTTGGAAGTCCAAATTCCATCTCTTCATGTCTCTCTCAGAGAATTTGTTTATGATGAGGACTATCATCAAAATCATCTAGTGTAGCTTGAGTTACTAGATGAGCGGCGTCTCAATGCTCGTGATAATCATCAAGTCTATCTTGAGCATGTCAAATGTGCATATAACAAGCATTTGCAACACTATGACTTCAAGGTTGGTGATCTTGTTCTTAAAGAAAACCAAAATGTCACTACACTAGAAAGGAGTCAGTGTGGTAAGTTTTCTCCTAACTAGATGGGTTAGTACGTGGTCACTCATAAATATGGATCCGGGGCTTATCGCCTGTCTTCCATGGATGGTGTACCTGAAATGGAGCCTCTTAATGCTTTGCATCTAAGTCCCTTCTACTGTTAAAATCTATCTTACACAATCTTAGTCACAAAACCAGATTCTTCATCCATCTGTAACTAGATCATGCATTTCGTAGTGATTCGAAACTATGTGGTTCTCCGCGTTATGTCTTTTCTACCTTAAATATGAGTATCACGGCTCTACTCATGGAATTTTCCTTACAGATTTGTTCCTTCTCATGGTAGGAATACCTCAATCACTATTTCATCCACCCTAGGTGTTAATCTTGATCAAAACAACTCGGGGCATGAGTACGTACTTCATACATTTTCTTCCTCTCTCTCGATCTATCTGGTCTAAACTCAAACTTTCACAAAGCCGCCAAAAAAAAAAATGGGGGAAAGATATGTTATCCTATTCCCAAAAGATAGACTGATCCCTTAAAGGATAGCTATCCATGCCTTATCAAATAAAATCAAAAATATAGACCATTCCTCGAAGGATGGATATCATCAAAGTCAAAATACAGACCGCTCCCTTGAAGGACGGCTATTTGTTTTATGGCATTTTCAGCCTTTGAAGTAACAAACTTCTTTTATTTTCCAGTTTGTTCACTTTTTAGCATCTCTGAAAAGACTTCCTGTATCGATCATTCTTTTTATATCTAGCAAAATTCCCGCATCGATGAGTTTGCTTTTCTATGCAAAAAAAAAAAAACATACAAATTATGAAGCTGTGACATGAGACCTTTTCGATCATATGGACATCCTGTTTTCCCCATATGGGCATGTATTCAAATCCTTCATGTGTTCGAGACAAGAAGTAAACTTAGCTCTCTTCCTAATCTACCTCCTAGATCTGGTTTGCGACTAACTAGTGTCAGTTTATTTTAACCTCATCTATGGCCTTATGTGTATCGTTTTTGATTTTCCATCAAGGTCTCTATTTATGGTCGGTTAGGGGCCTAACTCATCATTCGTTGTCTTATCTAGGTGTAGTACTTTTTATTTATAAAAATAATATCATTACATCACTTTATTTCACAAAAAATAAAAATAAAAACATTTCCCATGATTATTTGTTGTTCATCCGAGTTAAATTAACATTTAACATGTTAATTTAAGTCAAATATATCATCTATCTATGATTATCTTATCTAATTCATCCAAAACACATCAAAGCATGTATTAAAAACACATGTAAATCCATCTATCTATCTCATTTAAATTAAATTAACATCTTAAACATTTTTATTTTATCAATCTATCAATCACATCAAATCACATCACATCTATCCATCTATCCTCTATAAACATGTATCTATGTCCATCAAAATTACACTACATCTATCTATATCTATCAAAATTAAATGCATAAGTACAATCACATAACACAAAAAGATGAATATATATACATGAATGTCTGTACAAAAGAATGGATGGCTTCCAATCAAGCCATCTATATCATACATCAAAAATGCCTTCAAATCGAGGCTACATCAGTATATCGATACAAGAATAACATATCTATATGGTGAAGTCGGATAGATGGAAGACACTATCTCCTCCACCCTCCTCTAGTCTAGGTCTGTCTCTCCTGGCCACCTCCTACCGAGCTAGAAGTGCCTACTACTGGGGCCCTACCACCATCTCGATCTCTCCTGGTGCTCACACCCTCCGATGCACCACTAGCTACGGCTATCGCTGATCTCCTCCTCGCACCATAATGAGGCACATCAGGGGCATGTTGTGCCAAGGCGTCCTCATAATATCTCACCTCAGCAAGGAGAGATTGATAGGTGCTCAGAATCACCATACCGGGTGCTTGTAATGGCACTTCTGCATCGCTGCAGTGGTGAGCCTCCTGCTGCCACACCCTATGCCCCGGACTCTAAAGTGGTGCTTGTATCACTGTATTTGGCCCTGAGGGCCTCTCTGTGCCTATGGTAGTGATCTCTCTGTTGTATCATTATATCCCGCTCCTGACGTGTGGTATCCCTCTCTAATATCAGTGCATCCCTCTCCTCTGTCAGGGCTCTAATCTCCTCAAGGGCAGCCTAGTGTGCATGTGTCAGGGCAGCATGCTCTCCCTCTAGTCTCTCCAAAGGCACTGCAGCTATGTCCTCCTCATCTACATCTATGGATGCTGGAAGGTGTCGTGGTAGCTCTGTGGAGTACCATGCCACGTAGCCATCATCTACTCCTGCATCATCATCACTATCTGTGGAAGGTGGGGCCTCCCTCAGTGGATCTACCGGGATCAAAATCAGTAGGTCGGTCTCTCTACTATCCCACCTGTATGGCATATATGTGGTTGGGACCGTCTATACTAAACCAAACTACCTCAGTACCCATATAAACGGGATGCACTCCCAGATATCTAGCCTGTGGCCCCTGACCACCCTGCTCCATCTCAGCTCCACCAGGTGAGCATCCTGACGGCCCATGTCGGGTAGACCCGATATGGTCTCCATATAACCTGCTCTGGTGTCAGAGTCCTGAATTACTCAGTATACCACTCTGCAGATCTCCCTGTATCTCCCGGGGCCATGTCTGCCGCCATCACTGGAATCCATAATCAAGGGCCCCCTCTACTACTGGCATCCATGGAAGCCCTGATGGCCTAATCACTACTATATGCTCATATGCCTAGCAATGGAGCACAAAGCTAACATCAATACTGTCCACCTACCTGTGGTGTACATCCATAGCTCATGATATATCTGTGCTACTAAGGCATCTACAAATGTGAACACCTACCTAAACTCTAGGATGTCACAGACACAGTCCAGTAGAAGTAGTGGAAATCTCCCACCTCCTGAATCTGGTAGAGAAAAATAGGAGATCACCATCTGAATCAATGCTATCCATCCGCTCCTAGCATCATCCTGTCTGTAATGTGAGGCTATCCTCACTACCCCGGACACTATCTCTGAATCATCTGCCCTATCTCCATACAATCATCCTAGGGCCCTCTACTCATTGCTCTCATGGAGTGGTCTCTATCGGGTCCCTAGTAATCAATGACTGAGGATCCTATAGATATCCTCATGGGTGATGGTCATCTCACCCGTCCTGAACCAGAATGTGCATGTCCTATTGTCCCATTATCGTATCAATGCTCACATCAACTCTACATCTTGAGGCACCCGTTGGTAGTAATGGAAGCCCCGAGCCCGGCTAGCTCCAGGTGATGCCAATCGGTGTCTGTCACATCAGGAAGAATAGTCTCTAAAATCTCGGGAATAGCATCCCACATATGTAATGCCTCTCGTGCCTACATCCACGACATCAAGAGTGGTGTTAGCTTCTCATTTATTCAAATTGAAACATCAAAAACACATTCTACCACTTTCTCAGTCTAATCAATCCAATCAGCATCGATTGAGTTCTAATTGACGTCGATCTTATTCATTCGATGTCAATTGGAATTCCAATCGGCGTCGATTGAACCTAATCGGCGTCAATTTTTCCAATTGATGCCGATTGGGAGGCAGAGTGTCCAAAACACTCTAGCCTCCCACTTATTCCTCTTTCCTAAAAACTAGCATCCTAGTATGCTATTTAATGGTAAACATATACACAAGGCTAAGGTAGATCCACTTACCCTAGGTCATGTCCTCTTCTGCTTCTGACTGCTCCCAGAGGCTTCCATGTTGCTCAAAGTCAATTTTTGACTCTTTCTAAATCAATCATCGCGGTGTAAATAAATCATTCATGTTTCCCTTTCTCATATTTATATGGGTTCGATACGGTCAACAAGACCTGATTTTTATGGTCGGCGCCGATTAGTTTAGTCAACGTTGATTTTGGCTTGATCGACGCCGATTGAGGCCAATTGGTTGCAATTTTTCCTTTCCACATCACTTTCTTCCATCTCTCATTTTTTCTTTTTTTTTTTTTTCCAAAGTGTTGATGCTTGGCTTATTTATCTGATCATTATTATGACCTGAGTGTTTCCTTTTGGCACATATTTTTGATATTATCACCCATTTCGAGTCTATTCCTATATGCGGGTCACTCACATTGGTGGCAGCCTAAAGATAGCAGGTCTATAGGCACTAACGTCATCTAGTTCGCAGACTGTCTAGTTGTACCTACCAATGTGTCACTCTTTAGTTGCTACTATTTTACAGCCCTCCTTCCACTCATGGGTCTATAGGTACTAACATCATCTCATATGAAGACCATCTAGCCTACCCTACCAATGTGAGGTCCTTAGGTTGCTACCTTTTTTATTATTTTCATGCGTCATCAATAATCATATTCACTCCAGATATCTAGTTGGGGCATCTTGCATTCTCATCTACCTTTTTCAAACTTGGGATCAGTTGGTCTTTTGGGATTCATCCCATCCCTAGTTTGAGGGGGATCACATCATCACCTTTTTTTCTTCCTTTCTTCCAACTCCTTTTTTTTGTCTTGCAACTTTTCTTATCGCAAGTTACTCAACAAAAAGGGGCAGAATGTAGACACCTAAAATTGGTTACTCAATTTAGTGTCCCCCGCGTTCGTCTACCTTCTCGGGTAACCTGGGGCACCTTTATATCATCACTTTGGAGTATTAATTAAATTAAACATCTATCCTAAGTTTATTATACCCCATTGTGTTTTACCCATGGATAATTAAATATTAACTATTTAATTATACTTTTTTACATGTATCTTAACCGCTTATCTACCCCATATCAATTCCTAACCTCCCATATCAATTCTATCCATCTATTCCCCCTATTTCTCCTCCCCCCAAACCATGCAGCAGGATATTTCCTATATTTGAGAGTCGAAGGATACACTTTCATCTCTCCAAATCATCCTTTTTGGTCATTTCGGGACTCTGTTCCCCAATCGGCGCCGATTGATACTCGGTCGACGTCAAATTTTCGAACGGCACTAGTTATACCTCGGTCGGCACCGATTATAAATACAGGGCCAGAATTTAGTTCTGGTTAGACAAAAAGATAGAAAGAGAGACAGAGAGCTTAAGCCTTGAGCCTTCGAATCATCAATCGGAAGAAGAGAGAATTTTGTCCAAATCAATCCCTGGGAGGTGTACCGTTACTCTACCCTCGTAACATTGACATAGTGAGGCTTCATCGATCTCTTGGTAACTTTTTTCTTGCATCTAGTGAAGGTGGAGCTTTTAGTTTCCTACAGACTCCTGCATCTCCAGCAAACATTGACAATCGCCTTCATTGTCCATTCCTCAAGCTTCTGCAAGTTTCCCACGATCGACACCGACCAAGCCTGGGTCGATGCCAATCGAGCCTAATTGACGCCGATTCACCCAATCGATGCCAATCATCCTGCAGATAGGTAAAAGAACTCAGGTAACACAAATCCAGCATTGTTTTCACAGTTTCCTATTTTCTGTTGCTTTTTGTCTGCTGTTTACATTTTGTCTGTCATTTTTAATCAGAAAATATAGACATTTACTTACATCTTTTATCATGTATGCTTCTTTCTTTAATTGAAAACATGGACTGACATCCACTGAGGGAGCTTATCACTTCTGGACCCACTTTTCAGGCAGTCCACCCAAATATATTTTAATGTTGTCTTTTTCTGTCAAGTATCTATGTCTCACAGGTTTCTCGGATCTACTTTACAGATTGCTCATGTGCACCCGTCTTGTCTACATCGGCTTTCTTTTCCATCTACATCTTCGGATCTTGTCTTATCTATCAGGTATTGATTTCATTTGAGTTTTTCAGGGTTCTTTTGTTTAGTTTGGTACATTAACTTGGAAAGGTAACAAGCGCAAAAATTCTTGATCTACAAGAGATACAAAATCATTTTTGCATGCATTTTTCATGTGCTTAAACAATCACATACTACATCTTAAACCTGGACCACTTTTGCAAAGGATTTGAACCAAGAATTAAAGACTTAATAAACTCAAGTAACAAAACAACCAAATACATCATGTAATGCATAAAAGCTGATAGATCGAGTTGTTTTAATGAAAACACTTAGAGGAAAACAAGATATTTTAATGATTAGAGCCTATCATGCCTGATAGTGTCTCTGTCAAATCAAAGAAGACCTCTAGCTGAGCTCACTTCTCCTCTTTTCCATGAAAGATAGAACAACTAGATACCTCTTCCACAATGCCTCTTATAAATTCCATGAAACGAAAATAGATTTGAAACCTCAAAAATAGCCATGAAGTGCAGTTCAACCTGCTGGTTCGAAAAACTAGAGCACATGCAGAGTGAAAATCGGAAAACATGCAAAGTGAAACAACCCAAGAAAAATCTGTTGGCATGCCTACCAAGATGGTTTGGGCTCGTAAACCAAAAGAAATTAATTCCATTAATTCCAAATCTCCCACCTAATCTTCCTTGCCACTTCCTGCCAAGTTTGGTGAATGCCAAGTCTAAATTAACATGTATTTCCATTTTAGTGATACTTCCATGTAAGCCTCCTCCAAGCCAACTAGCCCTTGCAAAGCTAACAAGATCGAGTACAATAAAAACCTTATCAACATCATAAATTCCTTAGGAACCGTCGCCAATATGCATGCGACTACATAAGTCCCCATTCATGCCCAATAGTTTAGGACATATTACTTGCTTAGGTTAGATCTTAGGTAGATTAAAGTTTATACCTTAGGATATAACACTAACAACTAATCCCCACCATAGGCCTTAGCAATTAGGTTTAGATAATTCCACATAGGTAAATAATTCAAAATGTCATAGTTTTAAAGCACTAGGTTAGATCACCATATAGCCTTATAGTAATAGATTCAATTTTTAGTTTTAATACCTAGTAGCTTTTTCCAATTCCCTTAGCACCAAGTTTAGGTTATAATTAGAATTATATCAAGTTACATAGCTTATGTAGGAAATACTTTTACCTGGCTTAGGATTTCGTAGGTTAGTCCTTTATAGGATTTCGGTTCTCTCCTATGCCATGAACAAGCTAAAATCCCAATTACGTCAGTAATGACCTGCCATGGTCGATCTCCAAAGACCCAAACGAAACATACCACTAAATGGAAATATTTTCACACAAAATTGAATCAAAGAACTTGCATCTACTAAGTTCATTCCATGTGTTTCTCGATTCATGGAATGCCAATTCATCGGTTGTTCACTTTGAATAGATTTAAAACATTCCTTGGATCACTGAAATTGATCCAAGGATGAGTCGGGTAAATAGATAAGTTTAAAACTCTTAAAACGAAATTTCAATCTCACCGTAAAGAAGTGAAAATGAATTCAAGAAAACTATTCTAGTTCGATCAAAAGATCTTAAGAGAAGAAAAGACCTATCCACATCAAGCATGATTTCCCAAAGTCAAAAGAACATATCCTAAAAAAAGAAAATCACATGCCAACACTTGAGATGCAAAGGATGAAAATAACAACTGTCAAGGGTGTTACAAGCTTCCCTCCTAAAAGGAATCATCATCTTGATGATTATTTATTCTAACAATTTACATCAAGGATAGTCAAATCCTTCACTTTTCTTACTCAAAGTCAAATATTTCAAAACCTTATAGTTCCAAAATCAATATTAAATAAGCTGTTTGTTCAAATTAGATAATTATCGCCCAAAATTGGCTTACTTAATGTCATACAAAGATGAAATCATAAATCTTTATTAGTCAACAGATTAAATTCTTTTCAAATAGATATGGAAAAGCAGTTTTTATATCCTCTAGATTTTCCCAAGTTGCACTTTCCTCGTTAAAGCTGGTCCCCTTTGGACCTTACATTGACTTATTTATCTATTTCTTAAATTCAATGGCAAGTTTCAGCACTCAAATGGGTTTAACCATGATTATTCTGGGGTCTTGGACCTACAAGGAATTCCAATTTAACACATGTGATAAATCCGAAACGTATTTCTTAAGCAAAGAAATATGGAAAACATCATGCATTCGTGACAAAGCAAGTGGTAGTGCTAAATGATAAGCTACAGGGTTGATTACTTCAACTATTTCAAAAGGTCCCACATAACGAGGTGATAACTTGGAAGCCTTGCCAAAGGTTATAGAGCTCTTTTTCAGTTTAACCTAAAGAAAAACCTTCTCTCCAAGTTCAAATTTCCTGTCAACCCGCTTTAAGTAAGCATAACTGTTTTTCATTTCTGTAGCTTCTTTCAAGCATTCACGAATCATTTTAACTTGTTGTTCCATTTTCGTAAGGATTTCAGGCCCAATTACCTCTCTATCCTCAATGTTATCCCAACTAATAGGGGTTTGACATTTCCTTTCGTAAAGCACCTCGAAAGGTGTCATCTTAAGAGAAGCATGATATGTGTTATTGTATGCAAATTCAACTAATGGAAGGTACTCCTCCCACTTGTATTGCTGATCCATACAGTACATCCGTAACATATCCTCCAAACCCATTTACACTATTAGTCTATCCATCTATTTAGGATGATACGCAGAACTAAAATTCAATTTAGTTCCAAGAGATACATTAATCATTTGCCAAAACCTTGATGTCATTCTAGGGTCTCTATCAGATATGATTAATTCAGGTACTCCATGTAATCTGAAATTTTCATGTACAAATCTTCTATCCAAAACAGGAGAATCATCATTTAGATTTCCAGCAATAAAATGAGCTACTTTTGTTAGTTTTTCAACTACTACTAAAATAACATCACATTTATTTCTTGACATAGGCAATCCTTGTACAAAATCCATGCTTATTACCTGCCATTTGTATTGCGGTATGCTATGAGGATACAATAAACCATCTAGGTGCATATGCTCACTGTTACATGTTGACATTTAAGACAATGAGTCACAAAATCAATAACATCCTTTTTCATTCCTTTCCAAAAATATTGTTTTCTTATATCAGCAAGCATTTTTGTAATGTCAAGGTGTCCAAAAAAGGTGAATTCTAAAACTCTGCTAACAATTTCTTTCTCAAATCGTTAGGAAAAGGTATGTATACTCTGTTTTCATATCGTAATATTCCTTCATTATCAAAGTGAAAACATTTATATCTTTCATCCTTTGGGTCTGTAGCAAGAACAATTTTTACTTGTTGAATGTAAGAGTCGATTCCATAACACTTTTTACTTCATCCTTAAACTGAGTTCTTAGTGTTATAAGAGAAAAAATGTGCTTCCTACGAAGTAGAGCATCACCACTCTATTATCTTTTCCCTTAATGTAACTTATGTCAAAATCATATTGAGACAAAAATCTAACCACCTTCATTGTCTTGCATTCAAATTTGGTTGAGTGAAAATGTACTTCAGCCCCAGAGATAATCAATTTTCAACTCAAATGGTTTACGCAGTGAGATAATGCCTCTAAACTTGAAGTGCATGAACTATGGCAGCAAGCTCTAAATCATGTGGAGCATAATTCAACTCATGTAACTTAATTTTTCTACTTACATATGCTAAGACAAGATCATTTTGTAACAAAATACCTCCAAGACCTTCCCGGATGCATCGATTCTGACAGTAAAGTCTTCATTAGGATCAAGTACTGGCTAAGATGGGTCTTTGAAGTCCCTTTGAATTTTCAAAATTTTAAAAGTAGATTCACATTTATCATTCCAAACAAATTTCTTATCATTTTTCTGCAATGAAGTTATTTGTGCAGCCACCTTAGAAAAATCATTAACAAATTTTCTATAATAACCTGCAAGGCCCATGAAGCTTCTAACTTCATGTACATTCTTTGGTGTAGGCCACTCGGTTATAGCTACAATTTTAGAAGGATCTACAGCTATCCCATCTTTACTTATAACATGACCCAAATAGTGAACTTCAGTGTCATAGAAAGAACATTTGGACAACTTACCATACAACCGTCTCTTTCTCATAATTTCCAAAACTATTTTCAAGTGTTCATGATGCTCCTCAATAATTTTAGAATATATGAGAATGTCATCCAAGAATACAAGCACAAACTTGTCCAAGTATTCTTGAAAGATATTATTCATTAAGTTCATAAAATTTGTAGGTGCATTCATTAATCCAAAGGGTAAAACCGTGAATTCATAATGCCCATACCTTGTCCTGAAAGCCATTTTATGAATGTCCTCATCCTTAATTCATAATTGATGATATCCAAATCAAATATATATCTTAGAATATATTGATCCCCACGCATCTGATCAAATAGGTCATCAATTCTAGGAAGTGGATATCTATTCTTGATTGTTGTTTTGTTTAACATCCCGTAATCAATGTACAATCTAAGTGTTCCATCTTTCTTTTCACAAAGATCACTTTGGTGCTCCCCAAGGTGAAACACTTGGTCTAATCAAACCCTTAGACAAAATTTCTTGCAACTGAGCCTTTAGTTCGACTAACTCCGTGGTAGTCATTCGATAAGGTGCTTTAGAAATAGGTTCAATACCTGGTTTGATTTCAATCGTGAAGTCAAACTCCCTTTTGGGTGGTAATCCCGATAATTCTTCCAGAAACACATCACTGTAGTTCTGTAATAGTGGGTAATGTTCCATGAATTCATTGTTTTCTTCAATGATTCTAAATTTTTACTACATATAAGGTACAACCCTTATTTTTCCCTTTCTAAGTTGCATAGCTAACAATTTCCTAACCAAAATTTCTCATTTTACACATTGAATCTCTACTATTTTCCATGAGATCATATAAATAACTAATATGATTTTCAAAATAGTTTATCTTTACTTTATGCTTGTGTAACCAATTTACGCCTATGACTATATCATAAGATCCCAAAGGTGCTACATAGAGATCAACTTCTGTGGAAAAGCTAGGTAAGTCAAGGACTGCCCCAAAAAGACACATACTAACTGTATGAATATAATTATTACCATAATGTACAGTCCATGATTTATCCATTTTTCTAGCTTTTCTTTTAATTTTTGAAGCAATTTTACTAGAAATAAAACATTTAGTAGCTCCCATATCAAAAAGAATAGTTACAGGTATGTCGAATAACTTACTAGGAACTTCTATAGGTGTAACTTACTTTTCAGCTTGCTTGTCACCACTTTGAAGCATGTATCTTGTCTTTGTTGATTACGATCATCCTTCTTGAGGAAGTGATTTGTGTAATGATCTTTTCTACAGTTATAATAGCCTCCTACCGGTCCCTTTTTAGGCTCAAAATTATTTCCATCCTTAAAGTTATCATTTTGACCTCTATAGGACTTTCGTCTCGTTATTATTATTCTTGGCAAAATTATTCCGTGTATTTCCAACAGATCTTATTGATTGTTGTTTTCTTATTATTATCAGTTGGAAACTTACTTTTGTTACCAAAATTTTTCCATGTTCCTTTCTTAGGTGCAAGAGAAGCTGAACAAGAGTTTGTAAATTTCTTCCGTACTTCCTCCTTATGAGCTGAAATAGCCTTTAATTTATATTCTTGCCTTATGGCTTCTTCAACAACCCCTTCCATAGTGGTTGGGCTGTGAACATCAACCTCTCCCCCAATAATGGGATTCAATCCCATGATGAATTTCCGTATCCTGAACTTCTCATCAGTTTGATACTAAGGTAAATACTTGAGTAGTTTTGTAAACCGTTCCCAATACTCGATTCTGATTAACCTGTTGAGCCAAGTTCTGAAATTCAGCCATTTTTTGATCAAAATAAAGTTGTGGCAGCCATTGTTTCCTAAAATAACTTTTCAATTGTTCCCAAGTGATGTTAGTTTCATCAATGTTTAGCTCATCCTTATGGTTGTCCCACCATGAAGATGCTTCATGGGAAAGCTGATATGCTCCCCAAATAGATTTGGTTTCCTTCGAGAAGTTTCTTATTGCAACGTACTTCTTCATCTCGCTAATCCAATTCTTAGCTCCATCACCTAATGTGGTGCCATCAAACTTAGTTGGACTTATCATTTTTATATCATTGGTGAGTTCAGCTGCCAACCTAGCCTTTGTGATTTCGGTTCGATGGTACATTAGTATTGTTATTATCAACACCCATATTGGGGTTGTCCTCAGGAGGTGGCTGATTGTTATTATCAGCTTCTTCTTCCTCCTCATTACCCATCACTTGTTGTTCGAGTACCATAAAACAATCTCTTGTGTCCAATAGGGAAGCAAGGATTTCATCAAGTTTTGGGTTGTTTTACGCTCCTTCATCGGTGGAGAATTATTTGCAATGTTTCCTCTAGTTCTAACCATTTTCTATTACAATAAAATTCAATTTTTTATCAGATTATGGAGACAATAGGTACAAGAGCTGTAACCTTCAACTCTAATACCAAGATGTAACATTACCATTTTAACACTTTAGAAACAAGGGAAAAAAAATTTTATTAACATTCTCGATTCTAAATACATAATTTAGAACACACATTCCATAACATCCATTCTTATAAAAATAACCATATGCTACTATAATGACTCGAGTGTGCCACCGATCTATTCATTTCATGACTCGGTGAACTACCAATCTATTCATGTTTAACATTAAGTATTGAATACTTTTCTTGTATACTAAGTATACTTGGTTCTCTTACCTGTTCGGGGTATTGAGTGATCTGTCTGGGAACCTATCTGAATATTTTCTACTAATATTCATTTACATCTTGATCCTTAGACTAGGTGACATAGGACAATGTAATCAGCAGCTTGTGATACTTTGGCCAAAGTTTTCTAACATACTGTTCGTATTACTCATTCCTTGACGGCATACTCGTCAATCTAAAATACATCCTTCACCTCACTCAATTGTTATCTAGAATGTCCTTTACTGACTTCCATCATTCCATTTTCCCATGGTTTAACCCTAGCTCAAGTTAACAACATAGGTTATGATAGGGAGAGACTCACAAAGACATAGGATATATTGGCATCTTGGGTCAACCTAGGTTAACCCCGTGTACCAAGGTACCCGAGTCCTAGAGGGTTAGTTTTTATCGTAACTATGCTACTACCCAGTCCTAGAGAAAACTAAGTTCAAGTCCATAAGCATGTAGATCTATATGATCAATGTATAAGGGTGTTACCACATTTCAACTACAATGTTGCATCCTGGAGAAGATCCTAATCTTCTTGAAGGTACATCTCTGTAGTTGGCATGTGCTAGCATCCTATAGAATAACCTCATCGAGATGTACATACCCCTAGGAGATTATTAATATTTAATTAATTTGGATATTTAATAGTAGATTTCAGCAACCTTGTCCAAATCCTAATCCAACTCTTCCTAAGTTCCCTTCCAAATCAGGTTCCATTAATCCTTGGAGAACTTCCTTAACTCACGATTTCTTTTGATGTTCATTAATTTTGGCTTAATAAGTAGTTACCAAAAAGAGAGGACAGAAACCTCATAAGTTCTGTTTAATGTGACTTAACCATTCAAGGAAGTGTAACAACCACCTAGATCGTAACTTATTAGACTTTATTAAATGAGGTCTAATGAGTATAAATTGTATCTTCCTTGTCTTATTTTTACTCTTACATGAGTGAAGAAAAGTCTTCCTCTTCATGGTTAAGTTCTAGGGTTTAACACACCCTTTTTCTTCTTTACATAATCTATAGTTTTCATTGTGTGTTCATTAGACATCACCTTTCTATATTAAATTGTTTGTATAAGAACATTGAATTCGTAACTTATCTAGTTGCATCTTAATTAGGAGATTACTCTAATTCCCTTTTTATCCTACTTATTCAATAATCCTTGTTTAATCATATAAATAATATGAAGAATATCAAAAAGATAAGATGACATTTCTTTTACAAAGGTATAAGATAATTTACACAACTCATGCAAGTAAGTTCTCATCCTTCAATTTCATTTTCAAACTTATACCTTTACAAACTTATGCATTTACAACTTATACATTTTAGGATTATGTATGACAAATGTATTCATTCAAAAAGGAATAATACTTTTCTTTTTCAATACATCTTAAGAACGAATCAAAATTATTCACTATAATCAAACTTAGATTAGCCAATACATCATATAAGATTTTTCCATCTTTTATCACTTACAAAGTCCATCTCTGAAAAAATTGCTAGACGCGTTAGTTCAATGAACTAAGCATGATAAGAACTAAGCCTTAAAAAAGTGCATTCCACTAATTTTTCCAATAAAAACAACCCTACTTTAATGAACCATTAGTATTTCATACCCTAAACATAAGTAATAACAACCAAAAAGAAGAGAATTAATGAACTAGAGTTCACTTCTAAAGAAGAATAGATTATAATCTATAATATCTATCTTACAAATTAAAATATGAATGGTCCTTTAATTCACCTTAATCGATAGAACATAACATCTTATTGTTCCCATTCTACCATCTAAGAATTCAACACTTATCTTAACTATAAGATACAAGAAGTGTTTTCAAAAGGTTCATACTAGGATGTTTCGTCTAACTTTCTAGTAACAAGAAGAGAAACCATTTTCATTATGCCAAAGTACATAGTATCAAAAAGGAAGAAACATGTTCATATGATAACCTAAGCTATTTCATCTTGAGATTAATTATTTCAAATCAAACATTTAAGATATTGATCAGAATAGGAATAAATAAAGATCCCAAATGGAAGGATGAAACATCAACCAACCAAAGCATGATACATTCTCTCTTCTTTTAACAAACTAGACATCACTCTCCTTCTATTTCATTTCCATTAATGATAAGTAAGAGAAGGTTTCCAAATTAACGATTAACTTTTCCTATAGAATAATCAACAAAAGATTCCAAATAAATGAACTTATTCCCAACTGTATTAGAAAAGAATCTTAACAGAAATGATCCTAAACCGTAGCCATTTCCTTTAATTTAATTAACAAAGTCCCTTCTTTAAATATATACAGTTTGAGTTCATATAAGGATTCCAAAGGAAGAACAAGAACACCTTATAGTGAAAAGGTATCTAATGAAACTTTTCCTTTCAAAAATTCCTATAATAAGTAAGGGATCTATTCAATTATGAACATTAGAGCGGTTGATGGTCGTACATAGTCCATATACATAAAAGAACCATAAATATTTATTTTTCGGGTTCTTCATTTCTTTATGGAAACCTAACGAAGAGAAATCCAAGTAGATGCTAATGCCCTAGGAATTACCCAAGAGTTGAAACAAACAATATTATTTACCATACTTTTCAACATATTGCTTCAAGAATAAAAATAAAGAATGAATTCGAATAAGAATCGTAAACTACAAAGATGGTTCCAGTCAAAATATAATAGATTTTACCAACCGACTCATAAAACCATATTCCCAGTTTTCTCCATGCACATACATCTATTTCCTTCTAGGAATTTAGAGTTTTAAAATAGTTCCCTATAGTAATAAACTCAATATATACGATAGGATGTTACAACATAATTATAAGATACCTTCTACCCAAGATTCGAAATCCAAATCTAAGCGCCATGAGGAACATAAATTCTTACCAAGATCAAAATCATTCACTGATTTTAAACAAGTTTGGGAAACTTATGTTCCCTTTTGATTTGTATCTTTTAACAAAGAAAACCAGAAAGACTCCCAACTGGACCAACACCTTGCTCTGGTTTCTAATTCCAACAATAAGAAACAATTCCCTCAACTCATTTTGCATAACAATGCTCTTTATTGAGTTACTATAACTTTCACAATCTAATGCTAGATAAAATACAATGAAAAAACATTTAAACAGTTCAAATTAAAAATCAAGCGTCATTTTCGAATAACTATCATATCAAACCTTTCTCAATAGCTGAAGCGGTTTGGAAGTTTACTTAAAGAGTTATGACCATCACCATATAAGTGTTAAGGCCGTATTCATAATGAACTCTCAATACAATACACAAGGTCATAGTAAAACACAAACACCAACCAGATGCGGACTAGTAACAGTCCATAATAACATGATAATACTACACAACTATCACACCAAGATAGGGTTCCAGCAACAACAAATGTTCGCAGGTTAAAAAACAAGAACCAAACCAACTACTACTCTATTCATAGCTTCATATATTTATGAAACAAAATGCAATCATAATAGCATCAAGAACCTGGTAGTATTTTTTGAATACCCACAAGTTTCCATCAAAACTCGAGCTTACATACAAGTTTTCCTAACAAGCATGAGCTTTTACCAAGTATAGCATAACAAAACATTAGCTTCAACAGATGCAGGTGGAACACAAGATTCTCAAAATAACTTTAATGAGAATACATTCGTTCAAAAATCAACAAAACCCAACCATTAATTACCAAATCTAGTTAAGCCAAACAAAGTTACAGAATCATTTTTGCATGCATTTTTAATGTGCTTAAAAATCACATACTATATCTTAATCCGGACCGCTTTTAAGGGATTCAAACCAAGAATTCAAGACTTAATAAACTCAGTAACTAAACAACCAAATACATCATGCAATGCATAAAAACTCACAGAGAAGAGTTGTTTTAATTAAAACACTTAGAGGAAAGCAAGATATTTTAATAGTTAGAGCCTATCATGCCTGATAGTGTCTCTATCAAATCAAAGAAGACCTCTAGCCGAGCTCACTCCTCTTTTACACAAAATATCAAACAACCGAGATACCTCTTCCACAATTCCTCTTATAAATTCCACTAAATGAAAATAGGTTCAAAACCTCAACACTTTATCTTCTCATTCAATCAGGTATCCCAAGCCTTCTTATATCATTTCTCTATCAATATCGTCAAGAGAGTTACCATGACCGATCTATATTCCACACATCGGTATGAGGAAAAATCTATCTCAGATTTTGTCACTCGCTAGCATATCTTTGATCAATCAACTTAAATTTCAACTACCACAAACCTGAACTCATTGCGCTCTTCACACGAGCTTGTGTTAGACATATCTCCCCAACCTTGTAGGTCTAAACATTTCGAACATTCGATGAGGCATTCAATATGGCACGAAAGTTAGAGATTCGGGCCATCGAAGAGAATAAAATCCACTTACGAAATAATAATTCGAGAATTCAATTCAAATGAAACCTCTTCTTCTTCCAAACCACAAACCAATTATTCAAAACTAAGGGCACCGCTAACGTAGTAGTGCTACTCAAGGCCGGACCATCTCATCCGTCAAATCATGATACACCCTTATCTAATCATCACCTATCTAGGATTTTCGATTCAAACAAGAGCAATGAAAATATACCCCAATTGGGGAACCTTACTCTTTTATCTTATAAAATCTTATCAAAGCTAGAGCCATCACTCTTCCACCCATAAAATCACACACTTGTTTTGACTGCTCGCCCCATGCCCACATAGTATAAAGAGCATGATTTCTATAACTATCACCGAGTAAAGGGTCATAGTGACGAAGAAGCGCATCACTTTCAAGAATATTGTCCAAGAAATACTTGAGAAAGGTGAGTTAATTGTGGATAATCCCAACACCACCCCCAACCAAAATCTATAAATCTTCAATAAATCATTTCCCAAACATGCCCCTTCATCCAATCAAACCGGTGAGACATCCACTTACGATACCCATACCCGTGAGGTTCATTCTATCTTAAACGAGGTACCTATCGCCTCTCAATTACCTCACATCCCTTTCATAGAGGAAATCCTATCCCAAAATCCTCCTTCCACATTTGAACCAACCTCCACCGTTCCTTCACCAATAAAGGAACATCTTTCATCTCCTACATCACCTATGGAGGGTCTTCTACTAACATTGATACCATCTCACCCCTAGCTTCACCACTTAAAGAACCTTTACCTACCATACCTCCTCCACCCATAGAGGATATCCCATCACCTACTCCACCCATAGAGGAGAACCCATTATCTCCTCCACCCGCAGAGGAGCACCCATTACCTCCTCCACCAACAGAGGAGCACCTATCTGCTCCTCCAATTATAGATGAGATCTCATCATCTCTTCCACCCATCATAAACCTAGTTGAGATACCTTTTCCTCTTGGAGAGAATTCTCCATTAGCTACCCAAAATCCAATAGACCTACTTTCAGCTCTCTTTCCCATGGAAGCTAAAGCTAGCCAATTCCCCATATCTAAGATGCATTTTACAGGAATTCCCATTAGGTCCTCACCAAATCCACCCGTAGAAATGCGGTTCTCATGTTTGGCCGATCACTTAGATTATGTCGATAGGGCTTCACTATGGGGCGCCTCTTACTCCGTGTCTCAACACGGATGTAGAGATCCTCGTTGATACCTCCACTATCTACCCAAACACATTTCTACCCATCAAACAAAATACAACCACGCTTTGTCACAACCCCTTCCACGATACCCATTATCACTCACACCACACCCTTACCTATAACATGACCTACATCTAAACCCAAACCCGTACCCACAACATTTTCCTCGACTAAACCTATTACCACTTTAGGGGTCACCCGACCACCAGCCTTACTCATCTGCGCCTATTAAATTGGATTTAGCTACATCATCCAAAAACAATACCACACCTACTCGACACCCAAACCAAAGAAACAAACTCATCGACCTCATACCTCAATAGCACAAATCACGCCTGCAATTGGCCCGTCTACCTTAAGACCTCGGCTACCCAACATGGTCAAGCACCCTTCACCCATCTATAAACCAATAACACAACCCATTCCTTCCTCACAAACCTCTAACCTACCTAGGCACACAACACGACTTATACCCGCACTCGTAGTCTCTTTACCACCAATACTTCCAATACCTTCAGCTATTGCTTCACTACCCACTAAACTTTACTCATCGTCCCTCACACCCCGGGTGTGACCCACATCATCTACCTTCACGAAACCCTCGTTATCCCCGTGGGTAACTCACCCTCTTCCTCCATATACTTTTTATTCTAGACCTCATACACCCACATCACCTTTACCCAAGAAGGTGCAACCAAAAACAAAACCCCACTACCCCACAACAAGGTACTCAAAACAACCCCACACCCTCATACCCATCCATCTACTATACCCCTACCCAAACGAACCCATCCGATACCTCAAACCACACCGGCACCTAAACCCATAGCTCAAACCATTCCTACTCTTTCAAAAACAATTCCTTGACAACCAACCACACCTACACCCAAACCCACATTCACTTCCCATTGTGATCCACTAAGGGGTCCTATGCCAAAATTTTAACCAACCTGCTCGAGACTTCTATTATCACATTACTACCACTCCGACCTTACGACCCTCTCAAACTCAAGCCAAAAGGGTCTGATGATACTAAAATTTGTGCATACCATTGTGTGCGGGGCATGATATGGAGAAATGCAAGGCCTTGACCATCCTTATCCAATTGTGTCCACCAGAAACCAACTTTGATGACAACGACCTTCTCGATGAGGATCTTGCTTCACCAACACCCATTCCCACACTGCCCACTCAACAACCACAACCTCCACCCTCACAGCTCCTAGAGCCACCCTCAAGATTTGAAATTAACATGGTTCGCATCAAAGAACTTTCCACACCACCACCCAAATGTCGTTGCACCCAGACTAACCTCATAGGGTTTTTCTCCTCCAGTAGTTTTTTCCTTCATGTCATTATACCACTCACCCTACACCTTCTCCATTTACCAACTTCCCTCGAATCAACATGATACACATCACTACACATGTGCAAAAGGGCAAAGAAAAGGCAACTAACCCACCAACCAATCCTATACCCAACATACCATATGCACCCATACTTAAAATCACTATCCGCGCCCCACATACCCCATTTCTAATGGCATCACACATCGCACCATGCTCAAACAATTACACCAATCTCCTCAAAATATTCTTATATGACCTCATCCAAACCTTAAAATCCCATCATCAAGCTCTCATGAAGGTTCTTCAATCTATTCACCCAATGACCCTACACTGTAGCTTCCATTATCACACCCCATCATGTAGCCTTTCTCACCAAATTATTACCTTCATGCTCACCTCACCTTGTTACCAAGTGGCCTCCTTAGCTTCTCGAGGAGGAGATCGTGCCACACCAAAACGATGACCTGGACCCAACCCTCTTCATCTTTGTGCACATTGATGACATATGACTACGTCGTGTGATGATTGATGGAGGTGCTAGCATTAACATCATTTCATCCCATACATTTTCTCAAATGCGCATACCTGAAAATTGCATGCATAAACATCCACTCATGTTGCATTCATTCAATGACGCTATCACCTCCACACTAGGCACTATCATCCTTCACATTCATGTGGGGCCCCGCACTATTCTAGAATTGTTTTACATTTTGGAGGGGGATTCCAATATAACTTGTTGCTTGGTATACCATGGATCCATGTCATGGGTTGCGTTCCTTCCAATTTGCATCGTTGTGTAAAGTTTGAACACAAAGGACACACTCATACCATTCCATTTGACCCATCACCTTTTAAAACATGCAACATGCTTTACCAACCCAATGATGTGCTCATACCTGTCACGCCGTCTACCTCCGTAACCAATACCACTTCACCTACACCTCCACCTACTAGTACAATTGTTTCTTTCACCACACATACCTCCTCTATTCGTACCACTACTATAACCTCCATGGCCAACCCATTAGCTTCCCAATCCATTAACTCCACCTTTGTATTGACCTCCTCGACATATCATCCATACCAGCTACCCACATACCCACCACTGATCCCTTGGAAGGTGTTTTTCAATGCCTCACTCTGGGGGAGTACCACCTATATAGTGTCAACACATTCCATACTCTTCACGAGTATGGAAGCCTTCACCAACACCCTCACTATGATCACCGCATAGGATAACGCCTCCTTTATGGTCCTCCTCATCTTTGTACTAGTCTCACCTATGTGGGACTTGATACTACCACTTACACACGAACCACCATCACAACCCCGCCCATTTTCTGCTGACTTTTAATCACTTACCAATTGTCATTTTTCCCACACCTTCCTACACCACTGTGCATGGAAGGGTTTTGGTTTTGACTTTTAAGAGAAAGGCCACCATACTATTATTCCATGTACCACCTGAAAACATAACGACTGCATTTTTTATCGGCTTCCCGAACCTCCTACCAAACAGGCCCACATTGAACTCATTAAAGACCCTATCCCTCCTCCACCTTCATCTTCATCACTACCTTCACCCGCTCCACCTTCATCACCATCCTCACCAATAGGGTCGATGGATCCTGAATCTATCCCCCCTAACTTTTTTTTTGTCATAAACACTATTTCCTTGGGGCCTTTGACTTATCAACATGAAGGCTAGACCCCTTCCACTCTTCCATTCATGTATCTTGAAATGATCGACAATGACACACCTACCATTAAAGTCGTTCAATGTTAGGATGATGAATCCATACTCACCTACCTTCATGTAGAAGACTCATATATTCATTGGTCGTTACCATATGAGACACAAACCATGTTGAATGAGTCGACTCTCGAGATCAACATTCAAACTCGGGACGACCCGCACATCCTAAAGATCAGACAATATTTAGATCTTTCTTTGACAGAAATCCATCACTCCTTTTCTCCAAGATCATAACCACACTTTCGCTTGGTATTATGTAGACATGCCCAAAGTATTGACCCCACCATAGTGGTCCACAATATCGTAACCATTCCCGATGCCAAACCTATCAAACAAAAGCCGAGGAAAATGTACCTCGCATTGCTCTTCTCGTTAAAGAATAACTTTAGAACCTTATTTCTGTTTTCTTCATCTTACCCATTGATTATCCTTGTTGGATTTCTAAAATTTTCCCTATTACTAAAGCAACATGGGGAGACTCGCATTTGCATGGACTTCTTTGACCTCAACTTAGCCTTCCCAAAAGATGACTTTCCCTTTCCCGGTATTGATCAACTGGTTGACCTCACCACTGGTCACGAGATGCTCTCACTCATGGATGGATTCTTGGGTTATAACCAAATTTTTCTTGCCCCAGAAGATCAGCACAAGACCGCATTCATTACCCCTTGGGGAACCTTTTGCTATCAAGTCATGCCTTTTGGCCTTAAAAACGTTGGTGCTACATATCAATGTGTTATGACTTACATCTTCCATGATATCATGCATCGAATATTGGAATATTACGTGGATGATATCTTGGCCAAATATAAATTCACACCTTGAGCACCTCGTCATACTTGAAACCATCTTTTACCACCTCATTAAATATTATGTCTTCCTTGACCTAAAAAGTGCATCTTCGCAGTTCTCTCAGGAAAGCTCCTGGGATTTATTATTTCCTCCGTGGTATATAATTTGACCCTAATCAATTCAAGGCCATCTAGAAATGCCTCCGCCCACTAACCTCAAAAATCAGTACTGTAAGGTAAATTGCATTCCATTCACCATTTCATTTCACAATTATCCGATCGGTGTCAACCATTTCATCATCTCTTAGGAAGGATGTCTCCTTTAAATGGGATGAGGACTGGCCACAAATATTTTGAGGCCCTAAAATAATACCTTCTCCAACCAGCCATCCTCATTCCACCTAAAGAAGATCAACCTTTTACGTATACATATCGGATACCAATCATTCCTTAGGAGCCATGCTCATTCATCGTGATGAACAACGAGGTGTAGGTGGTTTATTACATAATCCTTACTCTTTTGGACTATGAAACTTGATACAACCATCTAGAAAATCTTTTCTTAGCCTTAGTTTTCATTGCCACCAAACTCCGCCATTACCTACTCAACCAAAAACCTATGTTGTGACCAACACCGATCCCTTACACTTCATGTATGCCAAACCTTATCAAAATTAGCGTGCCGCGTGATGGCTTATGCTTTTAGCTGATCTTGACCTCAAATTCATTCACCAAAAGTCCATCAAGGGCTAGGCTATCGCAAAAAACTAGCTAACGCACATATTTCCAGGGACCAACCCTATAATTTTGACTTTCCTGATGATTCAATTGCTACTCTTTCCCTGGATGAACCCCCTTACCAAATGACACTGTTCTTTGACGGTTCCA
Organism: Taxus wallichiana var. yunnanensis; assembly: GCA_018340775.1. NCBI lineage: Eukaryota > Viridiplantae > Streptophyta > Pinopsida > Cupressales > Taxaceae > Taxus > Taxus wallichiana. The sequence continues at coordinate 136,663,316 of CM031234.1, forward strand.
AGTGTCAGCGTGGGGGTAAGGCTGGTGTTATCCTCATTCCTCTGGATGGATAACCCATGCCTTTTTCTTTCAAACTATAATTTAAATGCACCAACAATATTGTCGGTGTCTGAAAGCTGGTACTAGGTCTACGGTCCACATATGCCCTAGATGTCAAATTAATCCACATATTTGGTGATTCACAATTGGTCGTAAAAAAATTCAATGGTATGTACTAATTTCATAACGAGATACTTCAAAATTATAAACATCATGTAGACATACTTTTGACCACCTTTTACCGTTACACCCTTCAAACCATCCACGTTCAACCAACAAATTTGTAGATACCATGGCCTACTTAGCTTCCCAAATACCCACTTCCCTACCGATTCCAAAATATTTGTTACCGAACAATATCTCCATTCACCTTCTTATTTAACTCGCGATGTTTACTCAATTAGAAATGACACCCCACGACCCGAGTGACCTTTGGTATAAACAATACTCCGACTACCTTTCCCTCTCCATCTTACCTCCTGATGTCACCCGTAATAGACAATGTGCCTTCCTTAAAAAGGTCTCTCATTTCATCATTCGGGGGAACTCCTCTATAAGCGTGCCTTTAATGGTATTCTCTTACGATGCCTCACAAGTTCTGAAATTCCTTATACCATCAAGGAGGTTCATGATGGCATATGTGGAGGTCACTTTAGTGGCCTTGTTGTTGCTAAGCGTATTCTTCGCCTAGGCTATTACTGGCCGACCCTTAACCATGATTGTTGTGACTATGTCAAACACTATGTGAAATGTCAACAAAATTCCAACCTTCATCATACACCCAATCATGCCTTACAGGTCACTCGTGACCTTTATCCCTTCTCTCAATGGGGTTTGGATCTTGTCGGAAAAATCAATCCTCATTCTTCCCAATGCCATCAATGGATCATAACTGCTACCGAATACTACACAAAATGGGTGAAATCCATACCACTCATCTCCACGAAAGCTGAGAAAATATGTGAGTTCATTAACCATCACATCATTTTCCACTTTGGTGTCCCTCATCACCTCATCACTGACAATGGAAAACAATTCAAAAACAAAACACTGCAAAAAATTTACGATGCCTTCGGCATTCAAATTAGTTTTTCATCACCTTATTACCCACAAACCAATGGCCAAGCCGAATCCACTAACAAAACCCTCAAAACAATTCTCATGAAAGTGGTTGACGATACTGGGAAGGATTTGCATACGCACATTCCTTTTTCCCTATGGGCATACCGCACTAGTATTCGCACTTCCACTATGGCCACACCATTTTCACTGGTTTATGGTATAAAGGTTGTTCTACCTCTCGAAGTCTAGATCCCATCACTTCGCATTTCTTTCCAGGACATTCTTACTGATGATGAATTTCGTCAGGATCACTTAGCACAACTAGAGTTATTAGACGAACGTCATCTTAACGCTCTAGATCACCTTCAAGTTTACCAACAATGTATCAAACATGCTTATGACAAACGTGTTCATGAACAAACCTTCCAAGTCGGTGACCTTGTCTTGAAATAAAATCAACACGTAACCAAATTAGAAAAAAGTAAATGGGGAAAATTCACTCCTAATTGTCTTAGACCATACATCGTAACTCATACCTATGGATCGGGTGCCTATCATTTGTCCTCACTTGAGGGTAAAACCAAACCTGGAGCCCCTTAACGCATTGCATATTCAACCATTCTATTGCTTACTCATTGTCCTACCTCACCCTTTGTCTCTTTACAAAGGGCTCGTCCCTTTAGCACTATTCACTCCATACACCTTCCTAACAATTACACAAGAATCATGTGAGTACCCATCACTTGTTATCTTCTCTTGAATATGTGTACCACGGCTCGAACATAGTATGATTCTCATGGATACTTTTTGTCTATCTTTAGATGAGATCCCATGGTCGTTCCACCTTACCTTTTGAACAAGAGTCCTATCCTTCACCTTGGTTTTGTCCATTATTTCAAAAACCTCACATGGGACCAAACTCCTTGAGTCAAAATTTTAATAAAAAGATGAATCCCTCAAAATGACATCTTCCTCTTAACCAAATTTCTACTATAAATAGACTTCTCCCTCAAAGGACAGCTATGTAAATATTTCAAAAAAACAATAAAAAATGAGAGAAACCAAGCTTCCCGCATCGATCATCTTCACAAAGACCTCAAGGAGTACCATATTATTTATCCCATATAGACTTCCCACATCGATCGGTCTATCACGGCAAAAACACTCTTTCATCATGGACTTTCCCATTGTGACCTCGGACCTCTTCTTCACCAAAAGACCTATCACTTAAAACATATAAACTTAACTATATTTCACCCACCTTACCATTTCCACTCTCATTCCCTCAATCACCTCATGGGACATCTTGGAATTTCGACATTTGGTGATCTTGTGACTAATTTCACCATAGAATAATTAATCGTGTAATGCCTTTTGGGTCTTGTGTTCATCACCACCTTCAAGGTATGATCTACTCAAGTATGATCCTACCCAATTAGGTGGCTTTATAACCCCCTTATCTTTTAACCATCTTTGTTGAAATTTTTATTGCCTTATACAGGACTTGGTACTCAACGCTTACCTTTGGGGTAATCCTCCCCTTTCACCATAGTCACCTTCACCTACATCATTTTACCTATAATCTACCCACACCTATTACACCTAAACCCATTACATGCCTAAAAACCTACCAACTCATTCTCATATTCTTCCCTAACTCATGGGAGAAATGCATTGGCCTGAGGTCCCTTTTCATCGGGACTATGTAGGCAGCACTTCGAGGGCATGGGGCCCTTGGAGGTTAGCTCAGCCATTCTCTACCCTAAATAATTCATCAACCATACCTAACTCACCATTTACCCCACATTTCACTTAGTTCCCCTTTTCTAACAAAATTAGAAATTAAGCCACATACATAACAAGTTGCTTCCCATTTTATACATTTATTACACCTACCATCTCTCTATCATCACTATGCATAGATTATACAACATTTCACATATGACCCATAGTATCATTCATTGCAAAAATAATGAATCATAACTAAACCTACTTTTGACTCAGCCATGCCTAAACCAACTGGACTCAATCCATGCCTATGACCTAGCTCGACCATGCCTACCAACCCGACTTAATCCATTCCTATGACCTAACTTGATCCATGCCTAAACTAACCTAACTCAATTCATGCCTATGACCTAACTCAATCCATGCCTATAACCTGACTCAATCCATGCCTACCAAACCTAACTCGATCCATGCCTATAACCTGACTCGATCTATGCCTAAACCAACCTAACTCCATCATGCCTAACTCACCTAATTTCCATCCATATCAAAGTAACAAATCCATATCTTATCCTAACACAAGCCATAAACCAATATCTCATAAACCCATTAAAACATCACAAAATACCATGAATCTCATCATATAAATCAATAAATGTGTATCTGAAAATACATGCCTATCTCATCATGGCCATCATCTCAAAAATGTCGGCACGCAGGCCAATATACAATACAAAATGTCATCGGAATGCGGGACAATCTCATATATACAAAAAAATAATGAATGAATCAATACAAAAAATCTTCAGCACGCAGGCTGATATATGCTCACAATATACAACAAAATCACTCATACATCCTCACTATCTTTGGCATGTAGGCGGTATGTGATAAAAAATACAACTATCTTCGGCATGTAGGCGAATATATATCAAAAATAATCACTAGTATACATCAAAAATCGGGAGGCCACATATCAGACATCTTACCGGATGTCCTCCATCTCTATGTCACCTACACCCTCGGCCTCCTATGTCCCTGTTGGCACATCACCTAGCTCTAGTCACTATGCATTGGTGGCCTCTCCCTGATCAGGCCTCAGAGCTTGCTGACCTCCTATGCTCTCCACACTATGTGTGCGGGATCTCATCCTCTCACTAGACGCTTGCTATGCCCTGTACTCTCTGTAAGAGAGGAAGTCTATCCCAGTTGCCATGAGCTGGTCCTGATAGTATCTCGCCTCACCTAGGGCATCCCATAACCTAGATATAGGCATGGTCTATGGTGGTCCCATAGGTCTTGGCCCCTGTACCTACCCTGTGCCATCTTGTGAAACAAGCTGGGACCAGCTCCCTGTGCTTGTGGTGGTCCCCCCTTTGTGCTCGTATCTGGGCTTGTAAGGCCCCAATATGTACCTAGGTTGTGGCCAACTAGCCTTGTAAACCTGCCACCTAAGCCACTAAGGCTGCCACCTAACCATCTCTGTCTCCATCTCCTCCACCCTCTCCCTCCACCATCTCGGGCTGCAATGGCACCTATTGCTCGTACTCGTAGCTCTGCTACCTCTACCTCTGACCCCTCCAGCTGTGTCTGTAGTATACCTATCTATGTGATCAGTGTCGCTACCTACCCCTATAGGGTGTCTCTCTACACTATCATGGTAGCTAAGTCTGGCTGCCCCGGTCTAGGTGGTATGGCTTGTAACTGAGCTACCCACCACTACCTATACCTATTTGTGCATCCAGCGTCATCAATCCGCCGATCCACTGGCTACTCCTCCTCTCCTATAGGCACTGTAGGCTATGGTAGAGGTAGAGGCCTCTCCATGTCATCTCTCTGATATTGTGGGAAGGATGGAGGAATATCTTGTACAATCTCGAACTGGCTGTCGGACCCTGTCTATCGGGATCATCTCATCCTCCCCACAACGGTGACCCTGTATCCACCTCTCTAGCTAGAGCTCAGCTAGCTCCTCATGCATGTGCTTATATGAGAGGAATCCCACATATGGTCTCCAAATAATGTCCACTCCAGACAAACCCTCCAACAAATACCAAAAATGGGCCACATCACATGTTGGCCTATCCGACCTTCGCTCTCCTGCAACTGGCACCCATCTCTTGTATCCCAACCGCAAATATCTAGTTGGGAATGCATCTGATCAGGGAATCCCTATAGGTTGAACATATGTTATGTGCTCGTAGGCCTAGTAGTGCAGTATAAATTTATAGCACAGCTAATCCTACGCAACCTTCCATATGCCCACAACTCTGTAGTATAGGCTGCAGCAAGAATGTTGGTGCCCATGAAAAGCATGTATCATGTACCATCATATCATGGAGCACCCCCATTAGTGATCAGGGAAAGTTTCCACCCTCTACATCAGGTAGTGCATAGCAACACACTGCCTCCATTAATAGAACTACTAGCCTCGTCTCATCTAGACAAGCTAGGTAAATCTTGTCATAGCTCAAATCGACACTATGGAAGCTCGGCTCACTGCCCCTCACCAAAAACTATCACGATCGGATCCTCGAGGCCTCAAAGGAGATAGAGTACACTGAGCCCCTAATGTGGGTAACCTCAAAATCTGAAACACATCCTCCAGGGTGATGGTCATCTCACACATCGAAAGGTGGAACGTGTTGGTCACGGAGTCCCATCTATCGATGAGTGCGACCATCAAACTAGGCTACCGAACAGCATGTCAGTAGCACTGAATACCACTCAAGACCACTTCCTCCATGTCTTTGTAGCCCCAAAGGGCTCGTTAGGCCACACAATGTCACCGGTAGTGGTGGAACCCCTGTCCCACATATGTAACTATGATATCCCCTGCATCCAATCAAAGCATAACATTAATCTACCTTTACCATGACCATATTCATCACTTATCATTACCCACCACCCTATTTTTACCCTACCCATCTCAACCACATAGCCTACATCATTTTTTGGAACCTTGTGCCTAAAATCTCGACCGAGTGCCAGTTCATCCTAACCGACTCTAGTCACCCTTAAAATTACATCGGTCACCTATTTGGTGACCGATACCATTCAATCAGATCGACCACGGTTACTACATAACCGGCATTGGTCACTGTTTGGTGACCAATCCGGTTCTACCCGACCGACACTAGCCAAGCTTGACCAACATTGGCCACTATCGCAGAAAAATCCGCAACTTCCCAAACCCCCCTTTTTCTAAAACCCTCCCACCTGTCCCTTTTAGCCCACCTACAATGACCTATACTACCCCAAAACCCCTACCCACCCCACCTATCCAATTTCCTACCCTCCCCCCCCTCTTTTTGCCCGTTATTCCCCTCCATACCTGATTTAACTTTTTCCCGCCCACAAAATACAAACTACCCACAAACCCCTGTAAATAACAAATAACTACAACCTCTACTCTATCTAATTAACAATGTAGCATTAGGTGCTTACATCATCACACATTGCCATCTCGGTGACACGTCACCAGTCACCTTTGTCTTTGGTGGTTTTCCGATCCCTCTCCAACCTCTGCCATCCCCAAATATCTACCTGCACCCTTCGACCAATCAAATCGCTCACCCTGATATCATGGACCCACTACTCACCAGCCCAACCACCATCAAATCACACTTTGCCGGATCACCATCCTATTTCCTCTAGACACTTTTCTCACATTTCTCTCCTTTTTGTCATTTCTTCACTTCGTAATTCACAAATGAATAATAAAAGTGTGGATTTTTGTTTTTATACAAAACTTGACCTAACCGACATTGGTTCCCCTAGACCGGCATCGGTCTCATGCCCTACCTCACCGTCATCAGTTTTCCTATACCGACATCGATTATCCATGACTGCCATCGGTCACCCTTACCTACACATTGCCCCTACTTTTCCATTTTACCCCACCCTTTACCTTTCTCCTTTACCCCATCCACCCTTTACCCAACCCATTACCTTACCTTTCTGACCTCATCATTTACTACCTCCATTTTTCCTCCTTTGGGGACTCATTATTTTACCCCTACCTTGGCCTTACCCGTGCCATGACCTAGATATTTGGACCTAGACCATCACTAGTGACCTTTGACCTCATGTGTTTGTTATACCTTGTGGCACTGTTACCTATGTTGATTGACCTAATGACCTTACCTAGCCTATTGTTGTGACCACTTATCCTAACCAAGCTAACTCAACCTAAGACCTATTCTTAGGAAGTTCCCATAACTAACTAAGACTTACCTAAACCCTAAAAATCAAAGCCTACATTCCCTCTAACCACATTCCCACATGCTCACAAGAGGCTCCGAGTCTAATCCGTGGGATAATGACATGAGATCTAAGGAAATCAGGAGGATCTCCCTAGTTTAGTAAACCTAGGAAATCCTACCTTGACCGACGTTAGTTATCCCTAACCATCGTCGGTTAAGCCAAACCACCATCGGTTACCCCTTTTAACCCCTAAACTACCTTATTCTCAAGGTTGGAAAACATTGGGAGAAATTTTATGAGCAATAACACATCTCAGAGAGATAACACATCTTCAGAGAGCCAATTCTAGTGAAAATCACATCCAAGGAAGGAGATTGAGCATCTTCTCCTGCACAACCATCCCAGCCATGATCTAATCTATCCAAGCAAAGAGGAGTGTACATGCATCCCATATAAAATATTTTCTTCAGTTGGTGATCACTTGCAGCCTTCAATCCCATCATCAACACCTCCATCCTTCACACATAGACATTCAGGGATAGAATCCAAGTAAGTACAACATCCTACTTTCTGGTTATTTCATTTCATCATCATTATATCATCCATTTTTATCTTGCTCCCTATTGACATTCTCCATATTTCCATCTCTATAGACCCATTAAAACCTCGCAAAACCTACTCCAATAACCCAATACCTCGTATTGACCAACTAAAGCCCCTTGTGCAATCAAAAAGGATACCAAAAGCCTATCTGTGACATTTCTAGATCTCACAGTAACCGGCACCGATTATACCTAACTATTGTCGGTCACCCCTGACCAACACCGGTCTCTGTGTTTACTCACATAGCCCTAAATAGATACCTACCCACCTAATTCTATCTCACCCTCATTCACATGTGACCTACCCGAGACCTTTATCATACCTACGAGACCTAGAACCAATCATTTGACCTTTGGATTCTATTCTAGCTTAGCCTGTTAGATTAGATCTATTTTCTTATTATGTTTTAAGTGAGATACCTAAATCATTTTAAAATAACAATAGGATTTACTTTGTTTACAACATTAATTTTTAAAACAGTGGACTGACAGACATCTAGGAAGTATCATACTTCCTGGATCTAGCTTACGCTAGGCAATTCACTACCCATATTGTTTAATTCCTTCTGGTGGTCTTGTTTTCATTACATGTAGTTCCTCTTAGCCAAAAGGAATCTCTCACGATCAGCTATGGATTCAGAATTCATACACGTGCAACAACCCATCAACCAACTTTTTAACATGTATTCCTCCTACTCCTGTTACCCTATCTATTTCGTCAACACTTTAAAGAAATAATCTAAGAAAAATTTGAAACACTTCCGGTGCATCAAATTCTACAGTGAGCCTCATACATTTGACCCTTTAAATATATTCAGGTTTATATCATTTCAGGAAACATAGAAAGCCACCTGTTAGATCTATGACCTAATAAAGAGCGGTCCAGATTTCAAAATGCATAAATACATATTAAATGTGGCGGGCGGGGAGCTTCCTCGATCCCCCGCTAAGGCACGTGGCCCCTAGTCCCCACAAAGGGGGCAAAGCCCCCCTTGCAACCCCGACACTATCGGGCTCCACAACCAATAGCTATCGGGATCCATAACCAACAATATCCCACTTGGAGATTGATTGTTGTAACTCCACCACTACAGTGCCTACTTGGACTTTTCTTCTTAGATTGTTTCTTCCACTTCAAGATCAATCTTGAAGACCCACAGAAGTTGAATGCAAATCCAACTTCTCCTTTTTCATTGGCTTAGTAAACATATCAGCAAGATTATCATTTGTATGAATCTTCACTAACTCAAGTTTCTCATCCTCCAACACTTTTCATATGAAGTGATATCTTAGTTGAATGTGTTTTGTTCTTGAATGGAAGGTTGAGTTATTTTCCAAGTGAATTGCACTTTGACTATAACTGTGTAACTTAAAATCCCCTTGCTTCTTACCCAACTCTTCCATGAACCTGCTCAACCATAATATTTCCTTACTTGCCTCAGTCGCTGCAACATATTCTACCTCTGTAGTAGATAGGGAAACTACTTTCTACAACTTTGAGATCCAACTCACTGCTGCACCACCAACTATAAACATGTATCCAGTAGTGCTCCTCCTGCTATCCACATCTCCTACCATATCTAAATCCACAAATCCCTATAAATTATAATCTAACCCTCTGAAGCACAAGTGCCTACTAGTGGTCCCTCTCAAGTACCTGAGAATCCACTAGACTGCCTTCCAGTGTGCTTTACCTAGATTTTCCATATACCTGCTAACAACTCCCATTGCTTGGGAAATGTATGGCTTGGTACAAACCATGGCATACATAAGGCTCCCAACTGCTGAAGAATAAGGAACTCGTGCCATATAATATTTTTCCTCTTGTGTTGTTGGGCATTGCTCTTTACTTAGTCTAAAATGCCCAGCTAAAGGTGTACTAACTGGTTTCACATTATGCATCTAAAACCTTTCTCACACCTTTTCTACATAGTCCTCCTGAGACAATACCAATTTCTTATTTATTCTATCCCTCTTGATGTACACACCAAGGATTTTCTTTGTTGTACCCAAATCCTTCATTTCAAATGTTTGTGCAAGATTTTCCTTAAGCTTTGCAATTTCTTGCATATTAGACCTTGCTACAAGCATATCGTCTACATATAAATAGAAGAATAATGTATCTCCCACTATCCAACCATTTAAATTATACACAATGGTCTTATTGACATCTAGTAAAACCATGATCATGCATGAAACTATCGAACTTTAGATACCATTGTTGGGAGCTTTCTTGAGCCCATATAGGCTCTTATTCAACCTGTAAACCAATTTCTCCTTACCCTTCACCTAAAATCTAAGTGATTGTTGCATATAAATCTCCTCCTCTAAGTCACCATGGAGAAATGTTGTCTTGACATCAATTTTCTCTAAGTGTAAATCTTCAACAACAAATAAACTTAATACAGTATGAATGGAAGACATCTTTACAACAAGGAGAAAATTTCATCAAAATTGATACATTTCTTTTGTTCATACCCCTTCACTACAAGCCTTGCTTTGTACCTTTTCCGTCCACCTTCTTCTTCTTTCACACAGTAGACCCATTTTTTTGTAGTACTCTCTTCCCAGCTGGTAATTTGACTAAATCCCATGTTTGGTTCTTCTCCAGGGAGTCCATTTCCTCCTTCATGCCATGCTCCCACTCCTTAGTGGACTCCACCTGCATTGCCTCATCAAAGCTCTCTAGCTCACCACTATCTGTTAGTAACAAATAATACAAAGTAGGGGAAAATATTTCTAGAGGTCTACTAATACGTTGTGACCTTCTTACCAAAGATGGGGTGACTCGGGATCATTATTTTCTTGAATTTCGATAGAGGTGTCGATCTTTGCGACGTTGGCTATCGTGCTTGGCCTACAAAACTATCAACCTTGGTACCTGTAGGTGGATATTTTCCATCCGAGAGTTCATTTTTAGGAGCTATATCCTCAACCAAATCTTCCTTGGGATTTTTTCATCCTGTACCTGATCCCTATACATTCTATTTTCATGCTAAACAACATCACAACTCCTATTTATCTTAGATTCATCTAGATCCCAAAACTGAAATCCATAATCACCATTGCAGCCATAGCCTATGAATGTACATCGTTTTGATTTTGAATCCAATTTCTTCATGTTTTCTTTATTAACATGCACAAATACCTCTGAAGTAAATACTCTTAGAAATAAAAGGTCTACCTCTTTCCTGGTCCAAAATTCTTCAATAATTCCTCCATCTAATGCACTTGAAGGCCCACAGTTTATTAAGTACACAAGCAATATCTATAGCCTCTACCAAAAACAGAAGAGGCAGCCTCACATGCAATCTCATTGACCATGCATGCTCCATTATTGTTCTATTCATCCTCTCACTAACACCATTTTTTTGTGGAGTCCTGGGAACTGTTTTCTCTCTATGAATCCCGTTCAAGGAACAATAATCATCAAATTTCTTACTGCAATACTCACCGCCATTATCAGATCTCAAACATTTCAATTTAAAACCACATTCATTCTCAGCAAGTTCTTTCCATTTCTTAAATGTATCAAAGACATCAGACTTACGCTTAATGCAATATACCCATACCTTCCTTGTGGCATCATCTATGAATGTGACATAGTACAGAGAACCACCAAGAGATGCAACATGGGTCGGCCCCCACACATCTGTATGAACTAGCTCCAAATTTTTCTCTTTCTTGGTATTCCCTGCCTTGAGAAATCTAACTCTTTTCTGTTTCCCAAAAATGCAATGCTCACAAAACTCTAAGTCTAATTGCTTCAAACATGAAAGCTTACCTTTTTCCTATAGAATTTTCATGCCCTTCTCACTCATATGTCCCAATCTACTATGCCACATGCTGACATCCTTATCTGAAGTAGACAATATGGTAGAAGAATTAGATATACAAGTAGATAAATAAAGAGTGCCTACTTTCTTACCCCGTGCCACTACTAGGGCACCCTTGGAAACCTTCCAAGCATCTGAAGTGAATGTGACTGTGTAACCTTCACCACCCAACTATCCTACAGAGATGAGATTTCTCCTGAGACTAGGTACATGCCTCACATCTCTCAATATCCATGTAGTTTCATTCTACAATTTCAGGTGTACATTGCCCTTCCCAACAATGTTGCATGGCTCATCATCACCTAAATAAACCTATCCAAAATTTCCCTAGACGTACTATTTAAAATATCCCTTATCAGGGATTGCATGGAAAGAGGCACCTGAATCTATTACCCAAGATTCTACTCTAGTATCAAGAGAAAGTATAAGAGCTTCCTGAACAATATTACCTGTCATATTTTTCTCTTTAATACCTTCAGGTTGGTATTCTTTGTTTCCTTTGAGCCAATAATCCTTTTTAGCATGTCCTCTCTTTCCATAGTTCCAACAAATAATGCCTCTACTCCTAGATTTGGATATGCCAATATTCGATTTAGATCTCCCACAAGATTTACTCTTTGATTTCTCCTTGCTCCTCCCTCTACTCTCCATATTCAATGCATTTCCAGAAGAAGAATTTTCCCCTATACTTTTCCTACGCATTTCCTCATTTAAGATGACACTTACTACATCTTCAAATTTAAGAGAAGTAGATGATGTATTACTAACTGCCATTACTAAGTTGTCCCAACTTTCTAGCAAAGAACATAGGAATAATAATGCTCTAACCTCCTCATCAAATGGGATTTTAACTGAATCTAAGCTGATTTATAATAGATTTTAAATAATTAAGATGGTTAGATATAGATCCACCTTCTTGCATTTGTAGATTAAATAATATTTTCATCAAATAAACTTTATTGGATGCACTAGGTGTTTCATATAAATTAGCTAGATTTTTCATCAACTCTACCGTACTCTTCACCTGTGAGATATTTGAAGCTACGGATGATGCCAGACTCAATCAAATCACACCGAGAGCCTTCCTATCCAAACATTCCATTCATCATCAGACATGAATGGGGGCTTCACTCCTACACCTCCCAATGGTAGGTATAGATCCTTTTGATACAAGTAATCTTCCACCTGCATTTTCCATAGCTAGTAATTTCGGCCATCAAACTTCTCAACTCTAAACTTACTCTCCTCTACCATTGCTACTTCTCCCACTCAAATAGAAATCCCTCTATGAGTATACTACCAAAAAATAAATCTCAAACGTACTCTAATACCAGTTGTTAGGATTATACCAGTTGTACAGAGTAAACAAGCATGCAATGAATAATGTGGGAAACGTAAAATAGAAATAATATGCAATAAAACAGAGACACAGATTTAACATGGTTCACCCAAAATGGGCTACATCCACCGAAATAACCAATCCTTTTATTCAATCCAGCAAAACTCTCTTACTATGCATCAACTGCTGTAGTGAGCCACATACATTCAACCCTTTAAATATATTCAGGTTTATATCATTTCATGGAAACATAGAAATCCACTCGTTAGATCTGTGACCTAATAAAGAGAAATCCATATTTCATAATGCATAAATACATATTAAATTTGGTAATTGGGGGCACTACCCTCAATCCCCCACCGTGGCATGTGGCCCCTGGTCCCTGTAAAGCGGACGAAGCCCCCTTGCAACCCCCAGCGCTATCGAGCTCCACAACCAATAGCTATTAGGATCCACAACCACAGCGGTTAATCCCTTCGGGGAAGAAACAAAGGCCGTACAAACTAAAGATTGATGATACCATCAAGGAGGAGGTCAAAAATATGCTTAATGCAAGGATCATTTTTCCCATACACCATTCAATGTGGGTGGCTAATATTGTGCCGAGTGTGGAAGAAGAATGGTGAAATAAGGATATGTGTATATTTTCACAACTCAGAATCGGAGCCTCACTAAAGGACAATTATCCTCTTCCTATCATGGACCATATCCTGCAAGCGAGTCATTGGATTTTAAATGATCTCATTACTTGATGGATTATCGGGATATAATCAAATCAAAGTGGTAGAGGAGGACCACACCAAGACAACCTTTATAATACCTCGGGGCAATTTTTCCTACAATAGAATGCCTTTTGGCCTAATCAATGCAGGAGCTATATTCCAAAGGGAGATGGATTTGTCCTTCAAATATCTAAAGCATTACATTGTCATATATCTTGATGATCTCATAGTATTTTCAAAGAAGAGGGGAGATCATATCTATCACTGCACAGTAATCTGGAAATGTGTAGGAAACATGGCATATCACTAAATCAAAAAAAAAGTGCATTTTTGGAGTCACGTAAGGAAAGTTATTGAGGCACATTGTGAAAAACATGGATCACACATTGATCTTCGAGGATTAGATCCATTCAAGCATTAGCCCTACCCAAAGTAAGAAAGGAGTTCATTCATTCTTTGGAAAGGTGAACTTTCTTCATCATTTTGTGCCTGAGTTTGCTGAGTTGACGAAACACATCACTTCCATGATGAAACCACAAGAAAAATTCAAATGGAACAATGAAGGGAATTCAACATTCAAAGAGATCAAGAAATCCATTGCCAAGGCTCGACTCTTGTATCTCCAGATTTTAACAAATAATTCATCATGTATTGTTATGCATCAAAACATACACTCTCTGCCATTCTTGTTCAGAAAAATGATGAAGGCATGAAAGCACCTATTACTTTCATGAGTTATCCTTTGAAAAATCATGAGCTAAAATACATCCAATTGGAGAAACATGCCTATGCAGTGGTCAAGGATGTAAAAAATTCAGGTTTTACATCCTCAATTCCCATACGGTGGTGATGGTCCCCGGAAGTGCAATCAAGTCCATCTTGACACAATAGGATCCCAGAGCTAAAAGAGGAAATTGGATTGCAAAGACTCAAGAATATGACTTGGAGATTTGACCCTCTAATCTGGTAAGGGGAAATGGCTTGTACAAGTTGATTGTTGAAGATGAAACACTCAAAGTTCAACATGGAAAAAAATTTTGCTTGTTCATCTTGTTCAGAAGACAACCCACAAGTTCTCTTTGTCACCACTACTGATGAGTGGTATGTTGATATTGCCTATTACCTGACTTATGGAGAATGCCCTCCCCATTTTGATTACAAGAAAAGAACACTCAAGATGAAGGTAGCTAAATTTTTAATCTAAAATCATGCACTTTACAAAAGAGGCTTGGATGGTTGTTTCCTCGGTGTGTATAGATAAAGAGAAAAAAAGAAAACTTGCTTAAAGCATATCATGACCAAGCATGTGGCGGGAATTTTTCAGCAATGGTCACTACACACAAGATCCTTTGAGGAAGGTATTATTAGCTTTCCATCTTTACGACACTCGATATTGGGTTTCTAAATGCAAAGCATGCCAACAGTTCATTGGAAGACCACAACTCTTTGCATTACCACTCATGCCTATGGTTATTGAAGAATCATTTAAATAGTGGGGGCTAGAATTCATTGGTGTTCGAAGCCTCGGTCAAGTGTGGGGCACACCTATGTACTCACATCAATAGATTACTTCACCAAATAGGTGGAAACCATTCCGGCCAAACAAGAAAACACTAAAACAAGTATGTAACTTTATCAAGGAGAATATCATAGTCCTTTTCGGAGTGCCACGAATATTTTAGCAAATAATGCTACCCATATCTCTTCAAGAGAGCTAACCAAGTTTTTTATAGCTACAGAATCTCCCTATCTCATTCTTCTGACTACTATCCATAAGGAAATGGACAGGATGAATCAAGCAACAAGAACATTGTGACCATTGTCGTAAGCTTGTAAATGAGAATAAAAGGAATTGGCACAAAAGGTTGTACAACGCATTGTGGGTAGATATGATCACTCCCAAGAAGGTAATAGGTATGTCACCATTCCAACTGTTGTATGGAGTCGAAGAAGAAATTCCTCTCACGATCGAGATGCTAGCTCTCAAGCTACTACAGGAAATAGAAGATGTTCAGTACAAGGATTCCATTAACAATAGGATCCTCTTTCTTGAGAAGCTGGAAGAAAATAGACTCCAAGTGGTGGATCCCATTAAGGAGAACCAATTGAAAGTAAAGAATATTTGTGACAAGAAGGCCAAGGCAAGAGAATTTAAAGTTGGAGACTTCATCCTACTATGGGACAAGAGAAGAGAACCAAAAGGCAACCATGGAAATTTTGATTCATTATGGCTTGGCCCATTCCAGATTCATGAAGCTTGTGGCGATAATGCTTTTCTTCTCTCATATTTGGATGGAACGCTAATGGAATTTCCTCAAAGTAGGAAATACTTGAAATTATATCATTAGCAAAAGTGGGTTGTTCCCCCACCTTGTACCATAGGTATGTTTCCCTTTCCGTTGTGTGGTTTTGTTTCCCCTTCTGTTGCGTGTCGTGTGTTTCCTCCCTGTTGAGTTCTTGTGTGTTTCCTTCTTCTGGTCTTTCCTTCTCTAATTTATATATGACTCAGCAAGGCCCAATGGATAAGGCACTAGTCAATGAATAACATGTTATATATATTGAGATTCTAGATTCCCATGTCATGTCTTCACTATGCTCATTCCATGTCGGTCATTAATCTAGAGTGAAATGTTGTCAACCTCAAAATCCCCCTCATTTTCTAGGTCAAATTTAAATATTTTGAGCTCACGCCCTCTATAAGTGTTCAAGTAAATTTGGAATCCTAAAAAGATAGAGAAATTCATGCCTTGGAGTTGTTTAAACTCTCCATTATGCACTTTTGATAAATTTTCCGTTTTCTGTCTAGAAGCATGAAAATTTTATTATTATCCTAATTTAAATGAAATTTTCAATCTTTCTATGGTCATAGATCATCGAACCTTGTAGTTTTTTCAATTCTTTGGTTCGTGAAAGAAATTTGAAAATCGGGCACAAAATGGTGGAGGTTTCTTCTACTCTACATTTTTTCCAAAAGTCGTGAATGACGGGTGTTTTCCTCCCCATAAAATTTTAGCTCCATCATCCACGGGTACATGGACATATCTAATTAGAAGCGGGTTGGCAGAGAACTTTGAGGTTTTGAGCCTTTTTGTAAAAAGGTTAAAAGTTAAAAAGTGACCCACACCCCCAATCAAGCTTAAAGAAAAACCTCAAATCTTAATCCCATCATTTGAAATTCAAAGAAAGGAGGTGGACCATCGGGAGATTTGAAATTTTGAGCCTCTTTGTAAAAAAGGTGAAAAGTTAAAAAGTGACCTACAGCCCCGATCAGGCTTAAAGGGAAAAATTCAAATCTTGAGCCCGCCATTGGAAAGTCAAAGCAGGAGGTAGACCGATAGGGAAATTTATGTTTTTAAGCCTTGTTTCCAAAAGGGCTAAAAGGCATAAAGTGACCCTTGATCCCTGATCATGCTATAAGGGAGAAAGTCAAATATTAAGCCCGCATCGAAGGTCAAAGCAGGAGGTAGGCCTATGGAGAAATTTTTGTTTTTGAGCCCACATTGAAAAAGGGTAAAATTATAAAAGTGACCCACGACTCTGTCTCCACTCAAGTGAAGCCACGTGTTAGGCTTATATCAAAAGCGGAAGGGCGGACCAAAAATGTAAAAAATTCCAAATCTCTATAAAGTCACAAAATGCAAAAGGCATCCTCCATGCCCACTCCAGTAAATTTCTCCCACGTGGATGACTCTGGTTTAAAGTTTCAAAGGCAAGATGAACGGTTCAAATTCAAAGTTACAAAACAAGTGTAATGGCTACATTATGAAAAGTCTAGTTTTTCGCCATTGGTGTTTCTTCGCGAATCAAGAATCTGAACGGATGCGAATGATTGAAAATATTGTAAACCGTTTCTTTCTAACAAATAAGAAGTGGAAACCATTTCTTGTAATATATTTAATGGCTTCTTCATGCCATTGTAAAGGGCTTGAAATTGATCTTGTAGACTCACGAGTGCATTGTACTTAGAGAAAACAAAGGAGATAGCCATTTTCTTCTACTTTCCTCCATTCTCAAATTTCTTCCATTCCCACATTATGTACAACTTATGTTTAAGAATCAATACAAGAAGAAGGATTTTGTAGCCTCTTTGATGAGGATATTTTAGAAAATTTGAGTTCGCAATCTTATCTCATCTTGTTTCCATTTGTAGGGTTGTTTCTTCTCATAAATGCATGTGTTGAAGTTTCTAACTAGTGCATGCAGGAATATGATTTTCTACCTACAACATTAGTTCTCCTAACTATTTTCTCGGTCCCTTTCCCACCTTCATATAAAATTATCCCCTTGCAGATAACTACAAGAATTTTCCATAGGGTTAGTGGAGATCCCTTATTGGATGCCAAGCCGAAAGGCCACCACAAAAATACATGCTTTCTTTCACATACATACACGGTAGTTGGACGGAGTTAAGTAGAGGGACATAGACTCCTAGAGCATTGGTAAGGAATCCACAAGTTTGTCCACACCGAAAAATTTCCTCGCTAACAAGATGCATTAAAAAGGAATTTCTCTCACTCTTTAGAAGGGGAAGATAATGGGAAAGTGTGAGAAAGATCTTGAAAAATTTGTTCTGTCACTTCACTCCATTTATCATAATTAAAAGGTAGTTGGAAAGGAGTTAAGGATGGCTTCTTACCTCCTCCTCCTCCTATATATATTGTAATCAAGGGTCTTCAAAAACAAAAACCAATCGGTGAGTTTTCTTCTATGTCTCAGTCCCTCTTCTGTAAAAGGCAGGGGCCTGGAGCTCTAGCCTTCTTCCTAGGTTTTGTAATAGCAATCTTGCCTCTTTTCTATTGTAATATTGTGCACAATTTTTGGAGTAATATAATATGCCCTGTGGTGTATTTTTCCATCCTTTGCATATCTTTGTTGTCTTTGATCACCTTTATTTTCACATAGAAATTGTGCATCTTTATAATGTTATTACTATCTTATAAGTTGTGCTTAAGTAGTTTGAGGTAGTGTTCTATGTGATCTTCTCTAGCTTGTGGTGCAATTTCATCCACCCTTTTCAATCGTTCACCATTTCCCTTCTTTAAATAGTTACGTTCTTGATTGATTGCTTAAGAGGCTTGTTCAGCGCATCACCCCATTAAATTTTTATGTTTTGTTTCACTTTTATGACCCTTATCTCACACTTCAGAGAAGAAACAACTTCTTTAAAATCTAGATGTCACCTTAGGGCACACGTCCCACCAACCTAAGGTTTCCTATGACTCTAAAGGTCCATCCACCAAGATAATCATCAAAATTTTTCTTGTCATGCCTGGAGGGAAGATTCATAGCAATATTTTATCATTGCATCAACTTGGTTTGTTCCTTATAAAGTTCAAAATTTAATGAAGATAGTTGTGGAGCACATCCAGTGACTCCACATGGTCCGTAAAAATCATTACAAAGGCTCGCATACCTCCCTCTCATCCATTTCCACTCATCTTTCTTTCCACGTCTTCCATTTCTCTTCATCTTATGGATTCATGCAATCATGACTTCATTACCACCAAGGGATCATCCCCTTCTCCATATTCAAACCATCAATTCCACCCTTCCCCTTTCTTTGAGAAGCTATACCCTTCTCACCCTAGCAAGTAATGGCTCCAAATCCAAAAGAAGAGGATCATATGGTGAGAATTAATGTGAACTCAAGAGGTTCGTATCACAATATTGGCATTAGAGAAGTTGAAGATGTTACCTTCATTTATCCTCCCAAAAAGAAGCTCCCCTAGAAACATTTTGGCCAATAGGATTCATATTGCAAGATGAAGCCACACATGATGGAAAATTTGTAGACTCAAAAACCATCATACAAAAGTGGGAAGCTTTGACAGAGGAGGAAGAAGATGAGCTCAAGTGCTTATCATATTTGGGGGATGCCTCAATGAAGAAGGGCCTGTGGAAATAACAACCTTCACCACTTCATCAACCCCACAACAAAGTTATCCTCCTGCTCACAACAGCTCCCTTGGGACTAGGCCAAGGGCTCTAGAAAAATAATCATTGAAAGCTTTTTTCTTTCAATCAAAGATCCTGGATTCACTAGAAAAGATGTTAAAAACAAGGAGGGAAAGGATAGGGATGACGACCTTCAGATAAGCCTACAAGGAAGCCCCATTCCAAAGGCTACAATCCAAAACAATGGGTAGGAATAGAGAGTCAGATTGAATCCCACTAGATAATGGTCTTCCTCAAGACCAAGGAAAGCTTCAATACCAATCATGCTCATGTTGGGCCCCTATAATATTGAATAAGTAAAAAAGGCACGTAGGTGTGCAAGGCCTGAGTTAAAGAAAGGTGTGCAAGGATAAAGTGCACATGGAAGGGTTTAAGGAAGCTCGTGGTGCGTGTGAATAGAACCAAGGGTTCGGGACTTAGTCAAATTGGATATTTGGGACATAACACGTGAAAAGCATGACCCAAATGTGTGTGGATAAGGTGTCAGCCTGGCGATAGGTTGGCCCAGGAAGGAGCATGCATGCGGTAGAAGCTTATAGAAGCACATCATGGTATAAAGTGGAAATCTCAGGCCTGGAGGAGCATGCTCGCATGGAGGACCACATTTAGACACTTGGCATCAAATCTGAGGGCACTGGAGGATGAGTTGGCAGCCCAGAAAGGTTGTAAATACAAGTTCCAGAGAGTAAATAGGGAGATACTTAGAGAGTGGGTGGAGCTCTGCAGAAATACTACAAGAACTCTGTTAGTGGGTAATTGCATTTGGGAAAGGATGTATTGGGCATGGGGATTGTAATTTTTATTTTTGGTAGCATAGCTACATTATTTCATTTCAATGCATGATCTGCGGTCTTCTTCTCTGTGACATTCTGTAAATGGCTCCATGGATGTAATGAGGTTACCAGTTTATATATATATGAATATCAATTATTTTGATGCATATATATTTCTCATAAGTTCTATTCATTTATGTTTATGCTAAGTATGGATGTTTGTATACTTCTTTCTGTTATGATACAAGTCATATAGTCTATTAAGTACTATCTATCTGGAATGACTATAAGGATCTAGAGGCCATTCTGAGCTCTATGGTTCTTGTATGTCTTAAATCCTCTTTAAATCTCTTAAACACAAATCATAGATGATGTTTCACACTAAACTCACAGAAAATATTTACTCAAAGCACCCACGCGTGCCTCAGAGAGTGCCCAAGCATTCACTGGGTGATAGGTTGGCATGCATGAGGTTCCTTTCTTTTGTGATAGGGGTAAAAATGACTACATCTTAGTTTCATTTCCGGGACCTCTTTTGAAGTTGTAGTGGGAATTAGCATACATCATGATCTGTGTAGTGAGTAATGATAGAGCGGTTAACTTTGGAAAGTGTTGAATCATGGTTTAAGAGCACAGAGGATGAATTTTCTCAGAGATTCAGCATTGGACTTGAGTTTGATGCACGTAGATGGGTAGAAGAGAACCTCTACCATGATCTGTATGAAACTTTTTTTTGTTGCTTCCCAGTGGAACTATATGAATGGCTCTTAGCCTATGCATCTAGATCAAGTTGGCATTATGGATCACATGTGTGGACCTAAGAAGAATACCAGAGGTTGTAGGATGTAGATCTAACATGGACCCATGTTGTGGATCATTGGTGGAAAGGATTATTGGCTAGCTACACTCTGGAGTATGCCATTTCCACATATTCTTGTCTCGGAGGTTGTTGAGTTTGAGTTTTTGTGGGAGCTTAGAGGATCATTTCTATGTGTTGTCCCTCTGGCTATGAAAATATTGATGGTTACCATGAATTTAGAGGCATTCCCAATGGCCGATAAACCATTCTAAGCACTTGGTGAGGAAGCAAGGGTGGAGAAAAATGACAAATGTTGTGACAGAGAAAGAAAGGGAGGAGAGACAACTCAAGTATGGTGAAGCACATGAAAGGGAGATTGCTAGACAATGTGAGGTTGTAGGTGTGATGGATGTATGGTGGAAGACGTTGCGGGAAGGATTTGAGGTTCATGCAGAGGACGTGGAACTGAGAGAGTCTGTGTGACCCCATCTTGGCAAGTGTGTAAGAGATACCCCTTCGGCTTCTGATGAGATTTCATTGCGTGGAGAGAGAAGAACCGTTGGTGCACATCTGAGCCCACCTAGTGATTGAACCTAGCGCTTGGTTTTCCAGATCAGGGGGAAAATATTACTAGTCCAGTTGGTTACATTGGAAGTGATCGGTCTACACCCAAGAGACATAATTTCTCGTTTGGGCCTTTTATGGCTGTAAACACCAACCCAGTATTAGGAGGAATTTTCTGGCAAGGTTTAGACACGCAAGCTTTTGGTCTTGCATCTAGGAGTGGCACGGGGTATGCTATTAATAGTGGGGCATTGTCGCAGACTATAGGCACGTAGTTCATCGTAAGCGTGGGGACCCTTGGCATGACCACTACGGGATCTGGTGGATTTGGGGGTTAGCAGGAACATGACCTGGTAGACCTAGTGGATCTAGTGGTTTAGGAGTAAGAGCTAGTGGGTGCGGTGGATTAGGCGGAAGAGGAAACATAGGTGGAAACTAAGGATCTGGCTTAGGAGGATTTGGGCCCCAACCACCCCCAAGTTTTCTTTGAAATTTCTCTACATTTTCCCAATTACAGAGGTATTGAGGATGCTGCAGAACATGTTCACAAGTGTGAACTACTATGGTGCGTAAAGGGTATCACAACCCTGGAGCAGAAGGCTAGTCAGTTTACAACCATGTTGTAAGGGAACGCGTATAGCTGGTATAGGAAGTATGACCCTCATCAAACAGTAGTGGATTATACTGCTTTAAAGAACACATTCTTGGTAGAATTATACATTCTTTAGTTTGAACAGAAGAGCATCATTGCTTTGAAGGAGATTCAGCAAGGAATGGCAGAGAGTGTACGGGAGTATGATGCACACTTTAAAACTCTCTTATCTAAATTGTCATATGATATTCACCCTTCATAGTATGCTCGGTTGTTTTTGGAGGCTTGATCACCCCTTTTAGAAGGTCCTTATCTCATAAAACTTTTATAGACCTGTGTGAGGCATTGGAATCTACTCTACGCACCGAGGTTGTTGGTAGTGTTGATACTGGCATTAGCCCATTCCGGAGGCTCATATTATTGCTATGGCTAAGCAGCTAGAATAGTTGTTTACAAACTCAACCAATGAGACTCCCATTAGTTTGCGGTGCATAGATTTTGAATTAGAGGGGAATGTCAAGGATAATTGCCCTCGGAGGATAGTACATGCTATGGTAGTAGATTGTAAAAATTTCATGGGGACTATGATACAAGTAGATACCCCTTGCAGCGATGCAATCTAGAAGAATGTGTCTTGTTATCGTAAGATTTGCACATCTACAACCCATGATACTAAGTACTATACACTCATTGATCATGGGATGTACTGCACCGGTGTTGTCGTAGTTCCAAGGGTGATGATTTCCATTATGAGGAGCGTGCGAGATGGAGGTATGCGCGGAAGGGGTTTTTAAGGAGCATTTCATGGTAGTGGTAACCGCGGAGGAGGAAGGAGTGAGTTTCCATGTGGAACCTATTTCAATTGTGGATCTACATAACATTATAAACGAGAATGCCTAGACTGTTAAATTTCTCATGGTGTGGAAAGAAGCATAAGCATGAGGAGTGCCCGAAGTTGTTTAAGCATATCAATCAACAAAGACCTGGAAAGACAAGGGTACTACAATGGTAAGTATTAAGAAGGCAGACACACAGTGGATGCCTTGGGTAACATGGGATGCAGGTTTGGAGCGTTTCTTGGTAATAACAAGGGTAGAAGCCATGTGCACAAAAGAGATACCAAGGCAGAAGAACTTGGTTTCAAGGGAGGAAGTAGTTCATGGAAAGTACCTAGACCCTACACATCAAAAGGAGGTGTATCAAGACACTATGGATGTCATTTGGAGTTTACAAGGGGAAATCCAAAGTGTCTAAAGGAGCAATCCAAGAGGGAGGAATAAGGAAGGAGATTCAAGGCACCAAAGGATGACCTAGATGAGGTCAAGGAGGTGTGTAAAATGCTAAGGTAAGAGAATATCATTCCCTTGCTAGGATCATGGTTGAGAGAGAAGGTACCATGCGCCGGAGGAGAGTGCAAGAGGTAGGTCTTACATGCAAACCTTCCCCCTCACAGCCTTGACTATGATAAGGAGATCACATTGAATGCAATTGTAGATGGATGGCTCCTTAGTAATATCCTCATTGACATTAGCACAGAGGTTAATGTTCTAACTTTGGATGCATGACATTAAATGGGAAGACCTGCATTACAACCATCTTTGAATGTGTTATATATGAAAAACAAGACTAAGGTGATGCCCATCAGTGTCTTAAAGGATGCAGCTATTACTATCCAGGAGCTAAGTTTACTTGGGGACTTCAAAGTCTTGGCACTCATCGAGGTAGACAATTTCCCAGCACTACTTGGGCGCCCATGGTGTTACAAGAATAATGCAGACCTTCGGTTCAACAAAGGGTACATTAGCTTTGAAAATAAGGAGGAATGGGTCATTATACCCCTGGCTAATGGGAATTCGACACCCTATATTGAACCTTTGGGGGAAGAAGTTCTAGACAAGATATATGTGTGCTCAATCAGGGACCTAGAGATAATACATCCTACCGATGGAGTTATCCAGTTTGAGGATGCTCAATCAAGTAAGTGATACCACCAATTTAGCATGTGAAAATTGGGTGCATAGAACTTATGAATTGATCAAACAACAGTTGAGAGGGTTGGTGATCAAGTTAATAAAGGCACGCATAGTTTGAAACCTAGGAGGAAAGGAGCTACCTAATTATTCAGGAGGATCCTTCCCTGAGATATTTCTACAGGAGATGGAAACTCAGTGGAAGAGTGAGAAGGAATGGAGATGGATGTTAAGTTATATCCTTCTCATTATGGTGGCATGGTGGTGGGATACACATCAGGAGAGCCTTTTGGAATGGTGTGAGGTAATAATTGCTCTCTATCAGATTCTCTAGGAGCAACGTGCCCACCACCATCAAGGACTACCATGGGAGGGTAAGTGCAGCAAGTTGGGGGACAAAAGGGGTCATAAGTGGACATCATATTGTAAATAACAACATAATATCAACTTGTAGGGATTATTAGTAATACATACACTCAAAATTAGAAAAACTTATATTAATATGAATCGTAGCATCTGAAATCTAGTTTCTAAAATACTATTTTTTTAAAAATGGACAATATTAACTATATTAAATGCTCAAAATTCAATGACTTGGTTTTTTTTTTTTTAAAACGCCTATAAAATTATAGTCCGTTTGCCCACGATTTGGATGACCAAAAATTGATATATATTTTTCTCCTTTGGTGAGAAGTTAGATGCCACTATCTATCTTGGGATGGATTTTATTTTTATTTTTTTGAGTAATATTTTATTTTTTATGATTTTTTCCATGAAAGTGGTATGAAAACATAAAGAAAACATAGCACTTTCTGTTTGCCCACCATAACTTCATCAAAAAATATTAAAATCAAATAATTTTTTTTTGAACATGTATATAATTTCACCATGGTTGGGATGGTATAAGTTTTATCACATTCTAATAAGTGAAACAAAATTTTCAGTCTTAAACCTAGACATAAACATTCACGAGAAAAAGTGTCTTAAAGACCTACTATTAGTAAAAAATTATAAAATGATATTTATCCTATTCTATTCACTTTAAAATCAGTATTTCTACAAAGCTAATAGTCTCCCCTACGCAATGGTACCATTTTTATGACATATTTTTACTTTTCGGCATGGTTCAAGTCCGTGGAAGACTAAATTTGATGTTTTGTTGTTTTTAATGTAAAATTTAGGATTTGATGTCCACTTAATTGTCCCCCAACTTGGTGCACTTACCCCAGAAGTAGTCCACCTCTTTCCATATCCATGAATGTGAGAGGATCTAGAGAGAAGGTGCAGAACCTTTTACACCATCCCTCTAGGTGCACAAGGTGTACTATACACTATAGGGTTTCATGCGTGTATGGTAAATACATTCGAGAGACATGCCGTCCGATAGGGAATTGGCAAGAGCTAGTGGCTAACATCATCCAAACCTTTGAGTATTAGAGTACCAAGCCATCAGTTGATAAGGCCTTACAGGGTATCAAGTGCCTTACCATGGGGGATAGTGCCATGGTGGAAGATAGGCTATTGGAGTTGCTAGGTGGACCAAGTTTGGAAGCGTGCTTTGAAGAGGAGATAGAGGAAATAGAATAGTTACAGCTTGAGCACGTGTGTTTGGAAAAAGAGAAAGGGAATTTGGTGTATGTGATTGATGGGGAGGAAGCAGAAAGTTTGGATGTTAGCCATTCTGTATGGACGTGTGAGTTAGTGGAAAGTGTTGATACTCGCATGCATGCCTACCATGAGCCCTTAAAGAAAAAGAAGGCTAATGTTGGTTCAAGAGAAGAACCTAAGGAAGCTATTATTAGAGAACAATGGTCGAAGAAGGAATTCTCTAAGATCATTGATCTATTGCACAAATTTGAGGATTTATTCCCACATGGGTACCATGAGCTCAAAGGTGTTCACCATTCCTTGGGGGAGATGAAGATAAAGTTGAAGGACGGTGTGCTCCCGGTCCTGAAGAGGCCCTATCAGATGAGTCCCAATTTACGCATGAAGGTTAATGAGGAGATAGACAAAATGATAGCTTCTGGGATCATTGAAGTAATGGAAGAATCAAAATGGATAAGTTTGATGGTGATCAACATCAAGAAGGATGAGTGGATTAGGATCTACGTGGATTACAAGGAGCTAAACATAGTTTTTGTCATTGATCCTTTTCCAACCCCATTCACGGAAGAAATTTTAGGAGTTGTTGGGCAAAAAATATATTCCTTTACGGATGGATTTTTAGGGTACCACCAAGTCTAGATTGCAAAAGAGAACCAAGAGAAGACAACTTTTGCCACTGAGTGGGGAAGTTTTGCATACATGGTCATGCCCTTTGGGTTGAAGAATGTGCCTGCTATTTTTTTTTTTGCATAGTGGTGCAAGCGTTCTAGGACTTCATCCATAATTTTCTTCAGGTCTATTTGGATGATTGGACAGTGTATGGTCTAGTAAAAGACCATTGTGACAATTTGAGGTTAATGTTTGAGAGGTGTAGGTAGTTGAGGATATCCCTCAACATTAAGAAGTGTGTATTTGCTACACCCTTTGGGATGTTATTGGGGCATATCATATGTAAGGAGGGCTTTCTGGTAGATCCTGCTAAAGTTGCAGTTATTGTGGGGTTAGGGGAGCCTACTAGCTAAAGCACAGTGCGCGGATTCCTTGGGCATATGGGTTATTACAGGAAATTCATCAAAGGGTATGCCAAGATCACCATGCCTTTAGAGGAGCTGCTCAGACATAAAAGTTCCTTCCATTGGGGAGAGGCACAGCAGAGGGCATTTGATACATTAAAGGATAGGCTTGTCACCATGCGCCTATATTATGTTTTCCCTCTTAGGACAAGCCCTTCCATGTCCATGTAGATGCCTCAGGAACCGCCATTAGAGTAGTGCTTGCACAACTAGGTGAAGGAATTGTTGATCATCCTCTGTGTTTTGCAAGCAAGAAGTTGACACCAAGTAGAGTAGAATTACACCATGACTAAGCACGAGGCATTGTCAATGATCTCTAAATTGTTCAAGTCCAGATAGTATCTACTAGAAACACCCTTTATGTTTTACACCAACCACATGGCATTAAAGTATTTGGTGAACAATCCCATTCTGCAAGGGTGCATATGTCGGTGGGTGTTGTTGTTTCAAGAGTTTGAGTTCACCGTAGTAGTGAATCCTAGGAAAATTAATTATGGACCTGATCATCTGTCAAGAATTGAT
The DNA here is from genome assembly GCA_018340775.1 of Taxus wallichiana var. yunnanensis. Classification (NCBI taxonomy): domain Eukaryota; kingdom Viridiplantae; phylum Streptophyta; class Pinopsida; order Cupressales; family Taxaceae; genus Taxus; species Taxus wallichiana. The sequence continues at coordinate 136,690,706 of CM031234.1, forward strand.
TCAGGGGAGGATGCGCAGAGTATTGAGGAGAAAATTCCAGACACACAATTGTTTAGGTTGTAGTGCACGCCCTTGGATTTGGAGGAGATTGCAGTATTTTTAAAGGAAGGTGTGGTGCCAAAAGGAATGAAGGCATTAGAGAAGAAGCAACTAGCCATACGCATTGTGCCCTACATGTTGATCAGTGGGGACTTATACAAGTTGGAACGTGATGAGGTGTTGCATAGGTGTTTATTAGAACATGAGCACCTCGTCATCATGGAGGAAGCACATGGAGGAAGTGTAGGTGGGCATTATGCGGGTGATGTCATCACGCATAAGATATTAATGGAAGGTTTGTGGTGGGAAACCATGTACAAGGATTATAAAGACTATTGTAAAGTGTGTGACCATTGTCAGTGCATTGGCAAGCTAGGAAACAGAGATGAAATTCCTTTGCACCCTATACCTAGCACAGAGCCTTTTGAAAAGTGGGCAATAGACAATGTAGGCCCTATTGCACCAACGGCACGTAGGACTAGGTCATGCTATGTCATCACTTGCATCGATTATTTGACCATATGGGAAAAGGTAGCCCTAACTAAAGATTGCACACAGCAGAGCCATAGCAGAAATATTCTTATGGGAGAACATTATCACGAGGTATGTATGTCCTTTGTGTTTAACAATAGATAGGGGTACGCATTTCTTGAATGAGACCTGAGGATCCTGTTAGCAGAATTCATGGTGGCTCATCACAATACTACACCCTATCACCCATAAGAAAATGGAACCACGGAGGCATTCAACAAAATATTGAGTCATACCCTGACCAAAATTTGTGATGTCGGAAGACAAGATTGGGATGAAAAAGTATCAGCAGTATTATGGGCTTACAGGACAACGTATAAAAGGCTGAACAAATCCACACCATTTCAGTTAGTGTTTGGCATGGAAGCTATTCTTCTAGTTGAATTCATGTTACCTTCTCTACGAATAGCATGTACAGGAGGGTTGGCTGATGAGAAAGTGCTGGAAGAAATAATTGATGAGTTAATGAAGTTGGATGAGAGATGATCACTCGCTAGGTGGAGCCAAACAACAAAAAAATCAAAGAAAAAGGCTTGGCATGATCACCACATTAGAAATAAGAATTTTGAGGTTGGGTAGATGGTTTTACTATATGATTCTAAGTTTTTGTGCCATCCTGGGAAGTTGAAAGTCCATTGGTTGGGTCCTTACACAATCTCATACATCCTTGATTCGGGCACATGCTAGTTATAAGCGTTGGATGGGACAAAGTTGCCTAGACACTTCAATGGGAGTAGGTTGAAGCCCTACTATAAATAAGTCTTCTTGGTGTTTGTAAATAAGGTAGTTTTTCCAGTTAGTTTAGAATTTTCCTTTATGCATTTATTTTCTTGTGTTTCCCTTTCACGTTGTTGTTTTGTTTTGTGCCTTGGGTGCCAGATAACCTTATTGCTACTTTTTGAGAATTTGTGAGTGCGCAGAGGACCGTGCATCATTTTAGTGTGGGGTGGAGTAATGTGAAGGAGCACATGGTTAAAGTGCCAAGGAAGTTTGTGTTAAAAATCCCAGTTGAATGGCCCTGTTGAAAGAGGTGTATGGAGAGAAAAGATGGAAAAAGGATGGTTGGTGCCAAGATAAAGCTACTTATAGATCCCACGTACAAAGGAGGAGAAAGCACATTAAGCAACACGAGGTAGGCAAGAGCAAAAATTAGGACAGAAGAAGTGTCTTCGGTGCTATTTATGTGTGTGTAAGAGTCTCCTGTCAGGTTGAATTGGTTACACGCTAGAAGGTAAGAGGATTATCTACGTGCGGAGTTGGGCACATGAGGGAAAGCACTTAAGTTGGTTTTTCTTTTAAAAGCCACATTAAATGAAAAAAGTACGATGGTAGGTGAAGTATCACTTAATTCTCTAAAAGGAAAAACTATAAATAAAGGGGTCGAGACACTTCATTATTCACTTTGCGTATAAGGAGAAGAGAAGCACTCTTTGCACCTTTTCAACTAGGGCTTCCAAAAAAAAACTAATCTGTGTGAAGAAAAATTTGGAGAGATTAAAGTGGGGGTAACTAGTTTAGATTTGCGAACCAGAGCAAGGGATTTCACAAGCGTAGGAGAAATTTTGAAAATACATCATCTTGTGAAGGGAGTATCCCAGTTAGGGTTTGAAGAACTAGGGCACGGGTTTAAGAAATTTTATTCACAAGTTCAAGATCTAAGGTTGGAGAGAGCAGAAGAATAGAGTAACACAAAGTGATTGAAGTAGGAAGAAGACCTAGATAATGGCACCCAAGAAACTAGTTAGTACACCCAAGAAGGGAAAGGGAAAGGGCAAGGGCAAGCAACAAGAAATTGAAACAAGTAGAAATGAGGAGTGGTATGTAGAAATGTAGTACCCAGATGGAGTGTTGTTGGGGAAGGAGTGGGAATCCCATCCTAGGGACACGTCTATAAATGATTATAATCATCAAAAAAGCACAATCAAAAAGGATTTGCACTGGAGTTAGTGCACCCAACAAACAAGAGGACACCAGAGGGTTTTCCCATTTATAATGATGACATGAAGGTCAAGTTGGAGAAGGCAGGGTTATTACAACTCTTTGAGTTGCCCTACTTTGGGAAACCTAAGTAACTGTATCAGTGGCTAATGTCGCGCATACATGAGGACTATTTCCACTTCGTAAGGCACAAGATGTGCATAACTCCTCATCTCATTTCACATTTCATAGGCCTCATCTATGAAGGAGACGGTTTGGAGGATGATTTGACTGACAAGGAAGTGATTAAGGAAACTATCGCCACTTTTGCATGCAAAAAGGGTCAAGGTATTATGATGTCACAGACATCAAGGATCCAGTAATGAAGATGGTCGTGCACCTAGTGTCAAAGTTAAATGGCTAGGAGAGATGGACTCAAGTCAATAAGCCATGGTTGAATGTTTGCAAAAATATTAGAGGGCACCATCTACAATTTTTTTGCATTCATCGTGGATGAAATTATCAACTACGTGAAGGAAGGTGATAGGATCCTTTTTGGAAATGTGTTGCTAACCATTGTGTTTTCAGAGATCGGGGTACCATATGCATCAGATAAGTTCATATGGGAGTACCCTAATGAAAACCCCTCACCCGCCAAAAGGTTTTAGAAGTACGCTTGTGACACTATGAAAATAGTGCACAAGGTGCATTTGGAAAAGTGGTACACGTGCCTAAGGAACACGTTTGGGGTAGAATGGAGAATTCTTGAACAACTACCTTCACCACTAGGGGAGAAGTAGAATTTTCTATGTACCAAGATTATTACACCAGGAAGATTCAAGTTGACAGATGACACATGGAGCCCATGCTACAAGCTCCCTTTACCTTCACATATCAATTCTTTCAAGTGGGAGTAAACAAGTACAAAGAGTCCAAGAAGTTTAAGCTAGACCTGTGTAGTCTGGACCAAGACCACATGGAATTGCGTAAAGGGTTGACCTACCACTGGTAAGCACACATACATACAATAGTACATGTCACATGAAGTGTAAATGACAAGGCCCATGACTCGCCCACCGTAGGAGGATCTGCAGCATGCGTGTACATTCGTATAAGGCCCAAGTTGGAGAAGGGTGCATATCTAGAAAATGATGTATTTATACCTTAGGATCTATTTGGGAGGAAATGATTTGTGCCCAAACGAGAGGAAAAGAAACCAGAAAAGAAAAATCCAAGTGTGGTGGACACACAAGAAATAGGTTCCCCCGGGGTAGGTGCCGGACCGGGATGTATGCACGCAAGAAGAAGCCCGTAGTCAGAGAAAAGACTCCAGAGCCAGAAAAGCCATCGGATAAGGAGTCATCAGAAGAGGAAGAAACAGAGTCACCTACACTGGAATCCCAGTTAGGAAGAAGTAGAGGGTAGAAGAGGAGACCACCTCAGAAGAAGTTGGGAACTTAGACAAGTACATAGGAGAGAAAGATGATAGTGAAGAAGAAGTAAGTGGGGAAGAGGACCCCGAGAAAGATCAAGGGCCACCTATTTTCAATATACATGATTTAGAGGAGGAAGGTGGAGAATAATAACAAGGGTTCCTTTTTGTGTGGCACAAGGATAGCTAGGTAGGAGGAAGCACCCTGGACATGGGAAAGGGAGAAGAGGATAGCGCGCAGAGGCAAGAGGTTCTAAGCTTGGTGCGGGAGCAGACAACCAAGGTGGTATAAGAAAAAGAGGAAACAACAAACACTAAGACCTTGGTGGAGGAAAAAGTGGAATGTGGCATTGAGCAAAAATTAAACAAGGAGAAAGAGGAGAGCACGAAAGAGGAACACGGCAGCACTAGAGGCCCCATTTTAACTGTAAGTATACCCAAGGGTATGCGCATGGGAGGAAGGTGCACAGAGGGGGGAGGCTAGAGATGGGTTATATTGATGACCCCAAGAAAGTGTTTCACGTACGGTTCCAAAGTACACTTCTAGTGGAGGAGCTTGTAGGCATGTCATATTTTGACAAGGAGGCTGCCTATCCAGGACAAGGAAGATGATCTCATGGGAAATTGAGTCCCACCTTGATGAGCAGAGTTTGAGGTAAGCCACGGGGCAATAATAACATTTCCAAGACCAGGAGAAGATAACCCAGTGGTGGATACCCAACAGCTCTCGGATGAACAATTGTGCAACGTGCTTAATAAGGTCTCCGTTGAGATAGAAGCTAGGCTCTTTGAGCGCAATGATAGGATCAAGGATCTAGAAGGGGAGTTGAAGAAGAAAGAGGAAGAGCTAGCTACATTGACCAAGGAGCTGAGCCAGAAAATTTGATCAGCACCCAGTGGCAGCTGGGAGTTGAAGGATGAAAAGGCCAAGGTGAGTGTTGTGTACAAGAAAGTAGAATCCATCAATGAGGCCATACTATTAAAGCATCCGGACCTAGCATCACCCACGTAGAAGTATGGATCTGCCTTGGGATGCCTGGAGGATTTAACAAGGGTGCTCACAATGGAGAGAAATCCGCTAGCCTTGGAGTCTAGGAAGAAGTGGCAAGTGTGTTTGGAGAAGGAATATAAGTTGAAAATCATAGCGCTCATTGCAGAATACAAAGCAAAGTGCTTGCTAATGTAAGGGTTGTTTCTGGACGGCCGAGGCCGCATACGACAATTACACGGACAAGGACAAAGTGGCAGGTGCCTTGGTCATCAAACATGAAGCGGAACTTAAGGAGTTCTAGGAGAAAAACAAGGGGAATAGGGTGGAAAGAGACAAAATCCTTGCCGAGGTTGAAAAGAAATCAGAGGCCATTGAAACCTTAAGGGTTTCAATCAAAAATTAGTTAAAGGAGCTATATCCATGTATCACATGAAGAATGGACATAATGGAGGATATATGCAAGGAGTTGGAGAAGATCATGAATACCATGAGTGCAGAAGGATATGGGCTAAGTTTTGAGGAGGTGAGCTCTCGGTCGGTGACCTCTGTCAGAGGGCACAAGATGAAGTTGATGCCTGGAACAAGTTGGAGGACGACTTGCAAAAAGGATTTTTGAGTTTTTGTAGTGATTCTTTCACTCTCCCATTCTTTCTTCTTTCCCCATTATTTCATCCCCTTATTCTTTTTCCTAGGCGTAAGCCTATTGTATTCTTTCTTTCACTAAGGGAAGTGTTCCCGTGGATAGAGAATAGGTGTAGTGTGGGATGATGTTGGGCCCCTAGAATATTGACTAAGTACAAAATGTGCATAGGTGCGCAAGGCCCAAGTAAAAGAAATGCATGCAAGGACAAAGAGCACATGGAAGGGTTTAAGAGAAGGGTTTAAGGAAGCTCGTGGCGTGTGCAATGCGCACGGACAAAACCAAGGGTTCGGGACTTAGTCAAATTGGACATTCATGGGGTAGAACACGTGAAAATCATGACCCGAATATGAATGGATAAGGTGTCATCCTGGTGATAGGTTGGCCCAGGAAGGAGCATGCATGCGGTAGAAGCTTCTAGAAGCACATCATGGTAAAAAGTGGAAAGCTCAGGCCTAGAGGAGCATGCTCACATGGAGGACCACATTCAGACACTTGGCATCAGATCTGAGGGCGCTGGAGGATGAGTTGGTAGCCCAAAAAGGCTATAAATACAAGTGCCTACAGAGTAAACAAGGAGAGAATTAGAGAGTGGGTGGAGCTCTACAAAAATACTGCAAGAACTTTGTTAGTGGGTAATTGCATTTGGGAAAGGATGTATTGGGCATGGGGATTGTAATTTTTCTTTTTGGTAGCATAGTTACATTAGTCCAGTTGTAATGCATGACTACGGTTTGCTTCTCTGTGACATTCTGTAAATGGCTCCATGGATGTAATGAGGTTACCAATTTATATATATATATATATATATATATATATATATATATATATTATTATATATATATATATATATATTTATATATAGTATATATATATATTTATATATATATATAGTATGAATATAAATTATTCGATACTACATCTTTTTCATAAGTTCTCTTCATTTATGTTTATACTAAGTATGGATGTTTGTATACTTCTTTTTGTTATGATACAAGTCATATAGTATGTTAAGTACTATCTATCTAGAATGGTTGCAAGGATCTAGAGGCTGTTCTGAGCTCTATGGTTCTTGTATGTCTTAAATCCTCTTTATCCTCTTTAAATCTCTTAAACACAAATCATAGATGATGTTTCCCACTAAAATCACATAAAAGAGAGACTCGAAACCCACGCGTGCCTTGGGTGAGTGCCCAACATCTGCTAGGTGATAGGTCAGCATGCATGGGGTTCCTTTATTTTGTGATAGGGGTAAAAATGACTACATCTCACTTTAGGGCATGCAGATAATTTTCAAGGCCCCGAGGGTCAACTGCAGCACCTCAAACCAAAATATGAACATCTCGAGGAGGTATTCATTTTGTTCACTGATATCATGGGTGGAAGAGTGAAAGGTAATTTTTCACTCTTATTACAGGCCATGCCTATAGCTAAATTAATTGTATGGCTACACTTTATAAGAAAGGGAAGCTATTTTTCCCTTCCTGTTTCGGGTTTTGTTTAGCTTTTACCAATCCAATTAGATTAGGAGTAGGAGTAGATTGCTTTCAGCAAAATAAGTGCTTGTGCACACTCTGCATGACTCATTTGAGGCATGTATGTTTTGTCTCTTATATAGGCCCACACTTATATTACTCCATTAAGAGGCACCAGATTCCATAAGAAGACTCCGGATCATAGGAGAATTCACAGTTGTCTGTGGCAGTTGCAAGCTTCACTTCGAACAAATGCAGAGCAACTAAAATCAGTCAAGGGATTCTGTTGGCTGGTTTTTCAATTTTCTACTCTCACAAAAATAAATTACAGAGTTTTTATTATGAGAGTAGGAAGGTGTAAGGATCATCCAAAGAGTGCGAAGTCTCGCAACGTTCAAAATACTACAAACCAAGGTTCGAGCAACTCGATCCTAGTTCAGCACTCCAATTAATAATGGGAGATTGTGGGTTCTTTCCATTTAGTAGGCTAATGGTCCCAAAGTGAGTCGCTAGACTATTATCTAAATTCCGCAATGAGAAATATTCTTGCATTTTCGAGGCCCATTTTGAGTAGAGTCTTTGCCAATGTAAAATACTTAGCCAAATTACAAAGAAAGTAGAAGGCTCATGACAGACAGGCCAAGTGTCCAACCATCACAAATTAAAAATTCCAAGGAGGGAATGAAGTCTCAGACTCCCACAGGGTTTCCATGTGGAGCCAACTATAAGGGTCCCACCCGAAAGGGGGTTTTCACATTATATGCAGCAAGGTCCTTTAATTTCCAAAGGAACAAAATGGCATGCCCGCGGATGATGCCAAGTGTTGGCACAACATATTCCTAAAAACCCTAAAGAAAGGAAGAAATATTAAGGATGCATGGGCCTTCCACGTGGATCTTGTGACAAATGGACTCTAATTTCAAGCAGGTCACAAAAGGTGACAAGCCATGTATCACATATGAGTAATTATGAGACTTATCTATAAGTTTTAAATGCTCAGGATATTTTTCAAAAGATCAAAAGTAAGGGTCATTTGGCTTGTCACTTCAGTAGCAGAGTTAATGCGTAGTCCGTGTGAAGAGTGCAAACCTACAAATACTCAATTGGTTCACCTGCATTCAAAGGTTCATTCCAATAGAATGAAAAAATATGCGCCACTTAAATCATGAGCCCAGAACCAATGCACAAGAGATCGAAAGATCTAGTTATGTAATAAAGAGTTAAAGGGATGTTCCTCAAAAGGCGAGTCCATCTCAAAAGAGTCGGTTGCAAGATAGTTAAAGATGCATTAAATAGGCATGGATCTCACTCTTTAGAAAGGGAAGATAATGGGAAAGTGTGAGAAATATCTTAAAAAATATGTTCTTGTCACTTTGCTCCATTTATCATAATTAAAAGGTAGTTGGAAAGGATTTAATGATGGATTCTTACCTCCTTCTCCTCCTCCTATATATTGTAATCAAGGGTCTTCAAAAATAAAAAATAGTCAGTCAGTTTTCTTCTCTGTCTCAGTCCCTCTTCTGTAAAAGGCAGGGGCTTGGAGCTCTAGCCTTCTTCCCAGTGTTTTGTAATAGCAATCTTGCCTCTTTTCTATTATAATACTATGCACAATTTTTAGAGTAATATAATATGCCCTATGGTGCATTTTTTCCACCCTTTGCATATATTTGTTGTTTATGATCGCCTTTATTTTCACATAGAAATTGTGCATCTCTACAATGTTATTACTATCTTAGAAGTTGTTCTTAAGTAGTTTGAGGTAGTGTTCTATGTGATATTCTCTAGCCTGTGGTGCAATTTCATCCACCCTTTTAGGTATTCACCGTTTCCCTTATTCGAGACAGTTTCATTCTTGATTTATTACTTAAGAGGATTGTTCGGCACATCACCCCTGTTAAATTTTTATGTTTTGTTTCACTTTTTTGACCCTCATCTCACACTACAGAGAAGAACCAACTTATTTAAAATCTAGAGGTCACCTTAGGGAACACATCCCACTAACCTAAGGTTTCCTACAACTCGATAGTCCATCCGCCAAGATGATTATCAATAGTTTTCTTGGCACGCCTAGAGGGACGAATCAAAGTAGTATTTTATCATTGCATCAACTCAATTTATTCCTAGTAAAGTTCAAAATTTAATGAAGATAGTTGTGGAGCACATCCAGCGACTCCACATGGTCTAAAAAAATCATTACAAAGGCTCATAGACCTCCCTCTCATCCATTTCCACTCATCTTTCTTTCCATGTCTTCCATTTCTCTTCATCCTATGGATTCATGCAATCATGACTTCATTACCACCAAGGGATCGTCCCCTTCTCCATCTCCAAACCATCCATTCCACCCTTCCCCTTTCTTTGAGTAGTTATACCCCTCACACCAGCAAGTAATGGATCCAAATCCAAAAGAAGAGGAGCATATGGTGAGAAGTGATGCGAACTCAAGAGGTAAATATGTACCCTCTGGGTGCATTCTTTTATCCATTGGATATAGACGTGTACCCTCCGAATGCAATGATTTACCCTCTAGACATTTAGGTTTTGGGCACATGATTTTATCCTTTGGTCACAAGCCTGTATCATGTGGATGCACTCTTTTACCCTTTGGACATTTGGGTGTCACGTGTACCTTTTAAAAAACATCAGCATTAAAATATTATTTTAATAGTAAAACCTTCTAGAGCTCATAACTTTTGATTCGTAGCTCAGATTAAGGTGATATTTTTTTGAAATTGTGTATTTTTTTGAGATCTACACATTGGTGAAATTTTTATACACATATTTCAAATGTAAAATGTACTTTGAATCATTATAATATTTATATGCACTTAATTATAAAGTTCCAAATTTGGGAGGGTGTTGTAATCACTTGTGGACATAATTTTGATTGAGCTGGCATCCTAAACTTTTAGATGTTTTGAATTATTGTATCTATGGGTGTATACATTTATATCTATCTTATTTATTGAGATATTTTGGATCTATATTTTCGACACTTTTTTGGCACGTTGACAATCTCTCTGTGGGGAATTATTCGGTGAATCCCAGTGTTAGTTTGTCGGTGTTTGAGTAGTTGATTATGGAAACTCATACAAAGTTTGTGGTGTCACTCTACCCATTCAACAAGATGGGAGGGTGTGGTTTTTATATTGATTCTTTGGGTTTCATGTCCTTTCCTTGTTACGTGTTGATACTTCGTCTTCAATTTTTGTTTCCTTGCCTTGTTACATTGGCTTTTCTTTGATCGTGGCACTCCTATTTATTTGGATCTCGTGTCCTTGCCTTGTTTCCTTGGTTATTATTCTTGGATCGTGAAACACCTATTTTTAGCAAAGTTGATCTTTCTTCTTCATATTTTTTCTCCTTGCCTTGTTATCTTCACTTTTCTTGGATCATGGCACTCCTATTTATTTGGATCTTGCATCATTTCCTTGTTGCCTTGGTTGTTCCTAGATCGTGGCACACCTATTTGTACCAAATGATCAAATTATGTTTGGTTTTTTTGCACTTTTACATCATTCCATTGACAATCTCCTTGCATGGAGCTATTATGGTGAAGCCCAGTGTCATTTTTGTAGTTTTATGATCAAGCAAAGGATTTAGACCATAGTGCACACCAAAATTCTTCAACATTCTATGAGTTTTGGAGCCGAGCTTATTAGGATATCTTGTAGTAGGATATTTCTTTCCCTACTTTGTTATTACTAGTTTTGGGTACCTCATGCGGTGTCTAATTTTCCCGCTTATTGTATGTGGGTACCTCATCGAGGCCTTGTTGTCGGGACCCACCTTCTTCTCTTCCCACCTAAGTTATGATTACGGGAGGGTGTTATTGTAGGCTATTATTTATCCTTTCATTTATTTATTAGGATAATTTTTACACTTTCGTTAGCCCTACACTTGATGGGCTAGCTTTCTTAGGTGTGCTAGTTGTGTTGAGTTAGCTTCTCGTTATGTGGAGTTAGCATACTAGTCTTTTGGAGTAAACTTAACTACCAATATCGTTAGTGTGAGTTCTTCACCACCGATTTAGGTAGTAGTTTCACTTAACTCCTCCTATATGTATATCTTTCTTATTGAGTAATTCAAGTCATTGTATTGTAATGTATTGACCATTATGGATTATGATGGATTTCCGTATATGGTATTTTAGCTCTTCTATTTTGCAAATCTAATTTGGTGTTCTATTATCATCCAAGATCATGGCTTGGAACAATCTTCTTATTGTTCCTTTCAGCACATAACCACTAATTCTCGACTTACTTGATGCATCTATCTTGTTCATTAAGAGAATCTACCACATACAAGATCTAATGTGATGGGTATTTTAATTTTCATTGTTTAAGTGTGGGTTTTATCATGATTACCCCTACATACGATATGAATCCAAGATCTTCTAGGATTGGTTTCCCTTGTACCAATAATATTGTTGAATATGAGGCCCTTATTGCTGGTCTCAAAATCTCCATCAAATGGAACATTACACAAGTTCAGGTCATTGGTAATTCTCAACTCATTATTAAACAAGTTAATGATGAGTATAATGTAAAATATGAGAATATTATCCCTTATAAGTGTATGGTGGATAGTCTCAAGGAATATTTGTCCAACTATCCTTTCAAAAAATATAAGATTTTAGAATAAGTCTTTGAATTTCATGGCCACAATCGGTTCACTTTTAGGCCTACTACAAGATATAAAGGAAGTTCATTTCCTTTTTGAATGTTTAACATTGCATGCATATGATATGTCTTAATTATTTTTGGTATGTGAAGTTATTGGTCCATTTCCCCCTACTACATGGACATATATAACTAGTTACAATATGGTACTTTCCCACATGACATTTCCAACTCATAAAAATGAACTCTTATCCAAAAATAGTGTATTATACCCTCATTGGGGTTACTCTTTATTTTTGAGGTTATGATGGGACCTTGTTACGGTGTCTCAATTCAAAAGTGTCTATCCAAGAAACCAAATAGGTGAACAAAGGAATCTATGGTGCTCATACAAATGGCATGGTTCTAGCAAAAAAAAATTTACACATGGGTTATTACTAGCTTACTATGGAAATATATTGTCGTTAGTATGTATAAAAATATTTTTGTTTCAAAAATATGGAAAACTAATCCATGCACTATCTCAATATTTGTAACCCATCACTACACCTTGGCCATTTTCCAAATGGGGGCTTGGTCTTATAGGGAATCTCACACCTACTTCATATGATGGCCATAAGCATATCATCACCTCAACTAAATACTTTACCATCAATGGAGGCTTCCTCACCTATGTTACAGGTGCTCGATATATAAATTTATCATAAACCACATTATTTATCGTTATTGAATTCCTTATGTTGTTGTCTCCAACAATGGTAAATATTTTAAGAAAAAAAGTGAATACCCTTTTTCAACACTTTAAAATATGTTAAAAGTGGTATACCCCTATTACCCTCAAGGTAGTCAACAAGGTGAAGCCACTAGTAAAACACTTGTTTGCATCATGGATAAGTTGGTAAGTAAAACAAGCTATAATTGAAACATCCACATCCATCTTGCCTTATGGTCCTACCATACTTCCATTCACACACATATAGGATCCACACCATACTCACTTGTATTTGGCACTAAAGCTATCATTCCTTCGAGAGATCGGTCTCCCCTTTTTGTATATCCCTCAAATATTATCTATATAATGAAGAGGACTATAGATTAGACACGGCTAATGAGCTCGAGTTACTTGATGAAAACAACCTTCATGCCTTAGATCAACTAAATTATATTAGAATCAAATCCACACTAGTTATAACAAGTGAAATATCTCTCATGAATTTGAGGTCGAAGATCTTGTTCTTAAATAAAACTAGTTCAATACCACCAAGGAACAAGAAAAGAAAGGAAAATTTAATCCTAATAGGTTATGGCCATACATTATGGTGGATAAATTTGGTTTAGGATCATATAAGATTGATCACCCGATGGTCAATGATTTAGGATCCCATGAATTTTATACACCTAAAATGCTTCTACATCTAAGTCTCGATATATTTAATAATTCCAAAATTAAAAAAAATCAAAAAGTCAAAAATAGTAAAGATAAATAAATGCATCCAAATGTGAAAAACCACCCAATTTTGGTGCCTTAGGCAGTTCCTTTGGTGAAAACTAATTTTAGGCACCATGGGACGATTATGTTATTCACAAGTACCTCATATTTGAGGGCATGATTACTCCTTCCTATCTTTTCCATGGCTTTTCCTATCTTTTTGAACATATCCCTCTTGGCCTCAATTCAGATTGTCCTATTATTTTATAGATGTGCATCTTGGTGTTGGGTGCATCTTGGCACGTGTTTCTTATGTACATAGTTTATAAAAACTAGAAATTTGAAAAACACTGGAAAACTTAAAAACTCAATAACATTCGGAAAAAGAAAAATCCAAAAATATTGCAATAACATAACACAAAATTCAAAAAAAGTTTCTAGTGTAAAAACCTTTAATATCATAGACTATACTACAAAACATCCAAATTTAGAACTTGTTATTTCTAAAGACACAACATTCAGATCATCTTGTGATATTCTTTCATCAACAAGCTTGTTTGGTTATTATGTATATATTTTTAGCATATATCGTGTGCTAGGGGTAGTTTTATAGTGCATGTTTATTTTTCTTGGGACTTCTACATCCTCTATTTCTCTCACTTGCATTTATGCTCACTTAGGGAATCATATTAACCCTTTTCGTATAACTTGAACATTTAGGTATCGAAGATAGCAAAAACATGGCACAGCTTGTCTTAAACATTTCTTGTACTTGTTTGTTTATTTGGTTGGTTGTTTGTTTAGTTTATGACATTTCATTTCTTATGTATTATGTTTTGAGTCAGTATGAAGCATCTTACAAATATCATTATTATGTATTTTTCATGTCATTTTACCTTTTTGTATGCTTACATTAAATATAAAGGTGTTTCCAAGTTGTAATGTTGCGCAAGCTATAATACAATCTTTCCAAACCTCATCCCATCGACCCATCCCAATAATGTCTAACTCCTCGTTATAACTAGTTTTTCCTCTAACTAGCTCATTTATTTCTTCTACTCTATTGAGGCACAACAAGTAGATAACTTAATGTAAAATTAAATTTCTAGTATAAATATCAAGCGATAATCAATAATTCTAATCTGTTAAATCAAACAATGGTCATACAAGCTAGTTTTACATCTAAAACATAAAACACATCAATGAAGATAGAGAATATCTAGGAAATGATATCAAAACAAATATAGCATCATCATATACTCATCACATCTAATCTAATCATACATTCATCTATAATCATATATCCAAACATCATCACAAAATGTTATCTATTTATCATTGATATAAGAAAAATAAAAACATATTAATCAAACTCAAAACATACACATAGAAAATCTCCAAAAATATACATCTCTATATATGGGGATTTCAAATGAAACTCAATTTAATAAACACATGGTCTCAAAAATGTATGATGCATCTCATCATAACACAATAAAAAAACCTAAATATAATTGATTCAGCTCTCGGCATGACTCTCCCCTTGTTTAAAACTATCAGATGCCCCTAGATATGGTGAACATCACCTCGATCCTCTTATTACCTAAATTAATGACCCTTGTGGTCCCATAACTAAAGTATTACTCACCGAGGCTCGTGATATCATAGAATTCGATGGCCTATATGACTAGCGCTTTGTTTTCTTACGTGATTGAATCACTACCCTTTGATCTATGGGAATGTCCAGCTCATATAATGTCATGTAATAAGTACCCTCTCCTTGTAGCCTCGTGATATGATATCTCATATTTGTAACACCCTAAGATCCAAATGTTACTCAAGATGCATCACACTCTTTGATTAGTTGCTTCTCTACTACCTTGGTGACATCTCTCTCATTATGTGTTGTATTGTGTTCTCCTTGGAGGTTGTCCCTCTCACTCCACATTGGGTCTCTTTAAGACCCATATTACGCTCCATCGACTAAGGGAATTGTTTTTTATAAACCATTTAATTAACTTGATTCCTTCAATTATTTTAATATGCGGTGATTAAAATCCATCCTTCAATGATTATCAACACATAGTAGATTAATCTAACATGTTGATTTAATATTCTAAAATCCATCTTGACAACTTATGATAACCATGTGAAACTAAAAGGGTTTATAGATCCTTCTCAATCCCCCTCAAACACTCATTACAAGGAAATATACCTAGAATATCATTTTGTTAGAAATTTATGTAGGTATAGAGAATAATGTGCATCTTCTTAGTGTCCTCTAAGAAATTATACAACTACTTCACTCCGTTCACAACACAGTTAAAAGAAGAAATGGTGACAGAAAATGTAATCATTCATTTGCAATATTATGGCCATAGTTTTCTAGCATTGCGCTATAAATCCTAGTTTTGTGAATACACATAATCCACTCAAAACATGTCCTTCTATTCACCACACAACCGTCTCAACATAGTATCAGGATTATTTTCCATTGATTAAGTATTAAGTTCATAGTTAACCATTTTTCTTTATTTTTACAATAGTGTATGCCTTCATCCTATGGATAGGTTAGATAAGCTTCATGATGATATACAAATCACATTAGAGGTACATAATGATCTCCATGAGTCATTTCATAAAGTATGTACCTTTTTCACATTATCACCAAATATATCAATCTACCAACATTGTTTAAGTTTAGTTAAGTACAAAGCTTAATTTGTTTCATAAGTACATTACATTACAAAGTTTCCTAATAATTTCCATAACAATTAATGTTCTGAGATCATCATCATTAAGTCATAATGAATTATCCAATGTTAAATTTCATATCATTGTATCATTTGATATAATAGCAGATCTACTATAGATCAACAATATAAATTTTCATAATAACAATTATAATTACATACAAGAATGTCAATTATGAATTAATAATAATGATTACATAAGTACATTATGATTATCAAATATAATCATCTAATCTTAATAGGCCATTCTTCCATCTTGATGTTTCATTATGTATTCTTTACATCGTAACAACATTTTTTAAAAATTATATTATCACTTTTAATCATAAGTCCTTAATGATTAACTTGTTGTTATCAACGATTAAACAATGTCTTAAAAACACAATCATAATGATATGATCCATCAATATTTATCTCTTAATTTGACACGAAAGTACATAATCATGGTAATGAATATCATAGATGAATAATTAACACAACAAGATTTTCAATTCCTTATACATTTGCAAAGTAATACTTTCACTTTTATTCAACAAAATTCTTTATATTCATATTCATAATCTGTCGTAATTTTGGCATTATAAAATTTCTATAAAACTCAAGTACGATGTAAAAAGATCAAGTATTCATTCATAAAAAGAGGTCGAACCTCCTTATTAGAGTACATAATGATAATGAAATCAATATCAAAGTACAACAAGCCTTAATTTCCCTTTCACAATATGTGAGTTAAATCATCACATTTAAAACCAAGTACAATTACATTTATTACAATCATATGAAATATTAAAATAACAATCAAAGTATGACATATTCCAATTCTTTACCCTTTTCATGATACCTTTCCAAAACCTACAATTCTAAAAATGATAATTTATACATGGTCAACTCAAAATAATTGGCATGAAACATCCACTCTAATCATGTTACATTCGTATGAACATAAGAGTATAAATTTGATTAACTACTTCCTTTCCTTGAATAACATTAAATCCAATAATATAAGTAAGTTATTTAGTGCAATATTAAAACCATGTTTCTTTTCTTTTTGAAAACAATGAATCGCAAAACATACATCCGTACGGATATAAAGATGCCAAATAGGAAAGTCTTAATTTAGATCCTCTTGAATAAGTTCCATCCAAACCTTTTAATTTTGTTTAATTCATTTAATCGAAATTAAAATAAAGGTTAAAAATCAAGAATCAAATAGTCATTATTTACCCCTACAATCCATTTCTATTAAAATTATGCTCACATCTACGTTTACTTGGCAAGATAAATCCCAACAAATTTTATGGACCCAAGGACTTAAACCCAAATGGTTTTGAGTGTACAATTTTAGTAAATCAATTATGTTTAACTCATGCTTGAGGAAGAGATTACACAATGCTTAGTATTATAAGGCGAGCCCGAGAGAGCTCGTAAATACTTAAATATAAATGATGTTGAATGCACATGAAGTAGTATAAACCCGCAAACATGATCACATATTTATATAAGTATGTATTTTAATAGCAATACATTACTACCCAGCCCCTATATGTTTTTCATTTAATTTCCTTGGTAGGTGTAAGAGTTTTCTAAGATCCTTACATCACCTATCCCAATACAAACTTTAATCACCATTATTGCGGTGTGCATAATAAATTACCCAAGTTGACCCATAAGGAATTTTGAGAAACTAAAACTTCGTCGACCTAGAGACCTACATGAAATCAAGGGTGTTCCTCTAATCGAAATAATGCACAACTATAAAGTAATAGACATTCATTACTTATATAATTTCATCTATTCAAATCATTAAATAAATAAAGCAATATATTCCCTAGTTTTACATTACCCTTAATAGAATTAGTCATGAAGACCCTCTTGAGCACAAATTTAAACAAGGACTCATAACTCATAGCTTGACAGAAACACAAACCAACATCACATTCCTGAAATTTTCTACCCAAATCGAATAAAGCCAAAGAAACCCGGATAACCACTACTCATCAAACAAATGGCTTTATTAATTTTATCAAACAAAAAATGAATCCATTTGCCAAACCCGATTTTAGTTTTCAAACAAGAGAAGAAGGAATTAGACTTATATTCTTTAGTTAAGAAAGATTCAATGGAGGAGAGTGATATATTCCATGCCCGTGAAATGGAAATCTCTTCTCTTTTTCTTTTTATTTCCTTCTAAACCTCCATTGTTGGTCGAGCCAAGTAAAAAGTTTACACGCAAACCCTCACAATTCAATGTCCTAGATTAAAATAGCAACTCTCTCCCACCTTATTCCAAAAACACCTCTACTTATGAAGATTTAAGATCAATTCACAATATTCCTACAATCTATCTTTGGCTTAAAATCTCTATAATTATAAATTTAAAATGGCATTCTCATACTAGACTAAAAATGGTCTAAGAAATATGTTTACACGTAGAGCTCGAAGGAGTGAAAGGATAGAAAAAATGAAATGAGAACAAAATAACCACAAAACCCTCATAATAGCTTGCTCGAGAAGCTTCATGCTTCTCCCAAGAATATTTGAAAATAGATTTAATGTCATTAATGCATGTAGGTGCCAAATAGTGGCATGGGGATTCTAACTCCCATTTTTCCATCCTTTTCAATTGGCTAGCTAACATCCACTTACGGCTTAACAAATATAAAGTTAAATTTGCATGTTGGCTAAACAAAACAATTAAATTTACCTTCCTCCACTTTGCATGGTGGTCTATGACCGAATCATACCATAACCCTTTTCAAACAAAACACATTATTACCTTTTTCTATACTTGACCAATAATATCTCCACATCGATTGGTCGAAGGATTTAGTTTTAATAATTAAACTCATACATATTTGCATGGTGATCTAATCGACCAATTTAATTGATAATTTTAGCCTTAATTTATTACATGGGTCATTGTAAGCACCCAATTTTTCATGTGCTACATTATCAAATTGGTTCAAAATCACCAAAGATGAGTAAATATCTTTCCAATCGTGTTCAATTTTTATTTCTCATTTGCAGTATATATTTTTAGCTTAGAATGCTTCTCCTTTCCTTTTCATAGCTTTCACTGCTTTCCTTTATCATTTTTGCAGATTTTCCTTGGCCTTTTTTCTTTAAGTTATGGAACCGCACTTTGAGATTATGTAAGCTCCCGTGAAGTTGCATAACCTCCGTTGTCCTTGAGAAATGGTTACACAATCGTCATGGTGGTTTCGTAACCACCTTGTCAACACAAACCAGCAGATTCTATGCACTTTTTCCCAAGCCTTTTCCACGTGTTTTGAATGCATGTAATATTCTTAAAACTCTTTTTAGCACATGTTTCTTGACCAAATTGTTTGTTCTTGAGCTCATTAGATGCGTACAAAATTCTCCTTCCCTTCCTTCTATTAATTATGAGTTAACTACCCCTTCTTTGAGTGAGGTGGCATTTCTTGGCTGCCAAATGGCTTAGACCATTTCCCTACCTTTTTCCTATAAGAGCCAAGCTTATACCCAAAGCATTGGTTAGATATTATTGTTTTGAATTGCATTATTATGTTTCTTGTAATTCGCAAGAAATACACAAGCAATCTCAGTTCTCTTTCCTTGTTATTCTATTTCATGTGTTGCTGCCATAATTTTTGTAAGCCATTCTATCTCCAACACTTCTTCATCATTTCTTCCACACAAGCCAACACAATTCCCTAGACTCATTTGAACACCAAATTGGAAAAGAAGTTGAGGGGACAACAAAGCAAAACCAGCACTAGAATTGTCACAGTTCTACACTTCTAGGTTGGGGATGCATTTGGATTCTTAAAGTTTTATTTGTTTAAATAAATATTATTCCATAATTTGTTAGAGTATATTAATTCAAAGGAATACAATTACTATAGCTTTTCTTTATTTACACAAAGATTCTATTGAAATATTCTTCCCTACCTATCCCTATGGGTTTGCATGGGAAGTTTTTCTAGAAGAGGATTTTGCACTTGTTTAGTGTTAGTTGTAATTTCCCTTCATTTTTGTAAGCTTCCATAGATCTTATTGTTTCTAATAGGGAAGTTTCAGGGGAAGAATTACTTTTGAGAATATTTTAATTCTTCCCATGACTCTGAGGTAATAATAGAGGAATTTTTATATCCACAAGTACAAATTGGAAAAGTTCTATTTATTAGAATAGATTAGATCCACTCTACATAGGGAAATAGCCACATCCGGTTGTTTTCTTGTTTAGTTCTATTAATTTTAGTGTAGAAGCAATTTTAATTAATTAGAATAATTTTAATTGTCTATGCTTTTTTTTGTTATCCAAAACACCAAAAATTTAAAAAAAAAATATTATCTTAGATTAATTAGTTTTATTTTACCTTTTTATTCCCTTTGATCAAAATCATCAAAAATGAAAAAAGTAGATATATTTATTTCTTTTTTTTAATTTATCTACTTTCTTTCATTTGTTAATTAGGCATATAGATTAATTAGATGGAGAGTAATACAATTCCCCACATGTTCTTAGTTGGCCTAGGTTTAAACATCAACCTTGCCCTCGAACGATACTTTGCGAGTTTGATTGCCTCTTCAGTTTAATTATTCACACACCTTCATGACCATTCAAGGCCCTACACAACATAGATATTTGGTGTGTGACCCACGAGTGCATCAACCAAACCTAGCACCACAATTGAATGACATTGACCAAGGCCTTAGACACCTTGTTTTCTAAACCACCCCACTTCCACCTATGATTATCTCATAGTTGACGGCCTTGAACATTAAAGAGCATAACTCTTACGTGTTCTTTCATAGTCAACCAAGTCAAGATTAGACCCCATAATTCACCCATTTTTCTTATCCACATGTTTCCTCCCACACCTCCATGACCTTGTCTAGAGACTTATATGAGGAAAACGTAGGAAATTTCCCTCACATTCCATAGCTAGTTTACATGGTGTTTGATGAAATTGACATTGATAGAATCCTTTGCGTGTCTATTCTCCTCGATCGTTCCATTTCACCTACCCCAGTAAGGAAATAATTTGTTTCTTTAGATGAGCAGATACCCATAGTGGTCATCGAGGATATTCAATTTCTTTAATTACGTTTTGGCCAATTTCACCCATTTTTATACATTTTTCCTATTCGCCCTATTTATCCCATCACATATCCATATATCCATTATGTTACAGGTGTCCTGAAACAACCTCATGTGGTCACATACACTTAAGATCACATTTTTATTTTAAGACATACAAAATTGGTGAACCCAATGTTAAGGACTAGTTCTTTTTCATTTCCTCTATTTCTTCCTTCTTTCATCCATCCTTCTCTTCTCCCATTATTTTGTGGGTATTTATATACCCCCCGAATATGTCAAGTTAGGAATACGACATGCCGTTTTGGGTCTTGGATAATATCATTACCATATGAGTATGCAACAGTCACTCTCAGTATCTAGGTGGGTTGATAATTACTCATCCAATTTACCTTCCCCTCACAAAGTGTCAACAACGGTTCATCAATCAAGATCAACAAGATTGATCAACCTATTACTAGCCTCGTAACTTGAGCTCTCTAGATCAAATAACATGACATTCACGGGAGATATAGGGTTCCATCCTTTGGTCTTATAAAGACCGCAAATCAGCATGTAATTTAATTCTCTCGCGTATTACCTATTTCCAAATGATGAAATTTTGGCACATTTCTCTGAAGTGTTCAATGTATTAACACAATAGACCATTCCTTGTACTAGATGAAAGAGTACATGTTAGTGCAAAATCACAGCACCCCCAAATGAGTTATGGATCTTCTTTTCTAAGGCAAAGTAATTTGGTGTGATTTCACAACATTGAGCTTTCCCAAAGTGTGGGACCTTTGCAAATGGGGAAATCTCTCCAGAGAAGGTTGGTTCCTCTTCCTAAACTACCTACCACAAGCTATTCTAGTGTAGGAAAGCTAATCTAAACCTAATCTAACTTCCAAGGAGACAAGGAGAGGAAGAAATGAGGAAAAATAGAGCCTACACTAAAACGATGATACACTAGAGAAGGAAAGTGTTGATTATCTATCAAAACTACCATGGAACAAGAAGAGGTGAGCAATGGAAAGGATGGACAAGTGCATCACAGACCAAAGATGGATTTCACACAAAAATGTTCCAAAACTCCATGAACACAGCTTCAAAACCTACAATGAACATCAAACATGTACAAATACCCTATAATGAAGATAGGTAAGGAAAACAACAAATAAAACGAGCCAAGGATGGACAAATGCATCATAAAAACATGTTTTTATTGCTCAGAATTTACATAGTGCATCATTTCATGGGTAAGAGGCAAAAATTCCATTACAGAGCAGTGGGAGGAGGTTCAAACTCCATTTTTGACCCTAGGGAAGAAAATAAGGGAGAGACAGAGAAGAAGGATGAACAACTTATTACAAATGAGCCAAAACTGGCTTTTATCACTTGAAAAGAATGGAGGAAATGGGAAAACATGGGAAAATCAATTTTAAGACTACAACCACCAAAAAGATCCATTTAATTAGCCTGTAAAATGATGGGTTTCCATGAAAAATCCCATACTTCATTGTACATTGCTTTGCAGAGAAAAACAGAGGCCCATACTTCATTAATTTTGGTGGTTGGGGACCATTTCGCATTTTTGCATGCCAGAGACTTTTTCTTGATTTTCTCCCACAAAACTCCATAAAAATTTAAAATTGAATATTCCATCGTGTAGAGGATTTCAACATCTTTCCAATGATACCAAAATCATGAAACTCCGAGCTCTAGATCAAAAGATATGGTCTTCTGAAGATTTAGGGAAAAAATGGCAAAATTAGGGCAAAATCGGGTTCGCGGGGAAAAACTTGAACCTTTTCCCTCTTTTTTCAAATTGGGAAAATTTCCCAAAAATCTCCATGCCCTACTTCTTCGATGACACATGGCACCTTCTGGTTGATCTGCGGCTTCAAAACAACATTTTTCCCCTTTTACCCGCAAGGGAAAATTTTCTAAAAGTTCTCTGCCGACCCAACCGCCACTACCGAATTGGACATGTGGTGCCTTCTGATTGGTCATGGAGATGCAGTCCAACTTTTCACCTTTGCACTTTTATGGTTTTGGAAAAAAACCAAAATCCTTCCGACCCCTCGACTCCCATTGTTGACTTGGACACGTGGTGCATTATGATTGGTGCGGGGCCTTAACCAATTTTTCTCCATTCTCCTTTGTGGGCTCACGGGTGAACTTTTACCTTTGAGTTTTTATCCAAAAGGATAAGTTTCAAATTTCTCTCCATGCCCCTGCCAACTCACCAATTTCTTTGGCAAATTTTCCAACTTACCTTCGCGGGCCCACTCAAGGAAAATTTCCCCTCCAAACTCCATCGATCCATAACTCAAAAAATACAAGGAGTTAGGAGGACTTCTTTACCTTTTTGGAAAGGGGGAAAATTTCTCTATCTGATGAAATAATACCTAGAAAATTTCGAGTGCCTAAAATGTGTAAAAATTTGACTGAGGCACAAAAGGAAGCTAGTTAACCCAAAATTAGAGGGAGCTTATTTTGGTTAACAATTTGGTGACTCTCAGGGGTCATCTACCTGCTAGATGAATTATTAGTGGCCTTTTAAAGCATCTATTAGGCATGGATTCTAGCCTGATAACCAACTTTGATCTGAACTATGAAAATATGACCTATGAGCCACTTGGAAACCCACTGAAACTTGGAGTTCATCTTCACCAAAATCCACTTGAATGCACTGTGCAAGAGCAACCAAAATAGAACCAAAAACTATGTACAAAATGAGAAATCATACATACCCAAAGTGGGATATGTAGAGTGTGCACAAGCACTTCTTCTACTGAAAGAAAACCTACCTACTCTACTCTAACTAGAAGCAAAGGTAAGCTAAACAAACCCTGCAACTAGTTGTGTAAAATAGCTTCCTTTCTTCAAAATTGGCAGCCATGAAATTGATTTGGAGCTGATCATGGCTGGTTGGATGAGTGGAAAATCAACAAGAATTTGTTCTTCTACCCAAATTAGCAAGGTGTCAACTAAAAACAAATTAGATACCTCTTTTAGTTTCTCTACATTTGGATTGTAGAGGTATTGCAGCTGATCCTTGGTACTTTGATGCTCATACTCATGCTCAGAAGCAAGCATGACTGGTTGTGGCTTCTCTTTTGGCTCCAATGAAGCCAAATACCTTATTGGGAAAGGTATGATCCATTTGATATGCCCATAGCTCTGAAATTATCCTCCAAAAATGGAGTCTTCTTGTAGACCTCCTTGGGTGGATGATGTGGAAGGAATGGTGGAGCTCTTCTGTTGTTTCTCTTCTTCCTCAAATGAAGAACATGGAAGATTAATATCTTCCAACCTTGATTCCAAAGAGCTGTTATAAAATTTAGGCTGTTGCAATTGAAATTTATCCTCCATAACAGCAAGCTCATGTTCTTGTAAGGTGGATGATGAAGGAGAAAATGGTGTGATTTCAACCGGTTCCTCTCCATCAAAACAGTCCTCCAAATCAGAAAGATAAAATCCCTCATTATTGTCCTACTACAAATGTTCAAATTCCTCCATGGTGTTCTCTTGATCAACAACTTGTTTACCATGGTTTCTTTCATCCTCCAACATGAATTTTGAAAGATAAAACTCTTATCCAATGTTAGAGCTTGAGAGAGATGAAGTGGAAGGAAGAACTGAAGGTTCTTCTATATCCTATTTTTTGTTCAAAGCTCTTGGACCTGGATTTTTCTCCTCCACAGCTAGAATGTGCTCCTCTTTTGTTGGATCTAAAGAAGTTTCTCTTGGATCAGCATTCTTTTCAAACAAAGTGCCAACATAGACACTACATTATGAGCAAACTGATTGTTGATCTACTTCTTCTTTTTGCTCTTCTTCTGCTGCAACAAAATCAGTCCTAACCACCATTGACTCTTCATCTTTGGCCTCCTCTGTAGGCTTCACCAGTAAAGGAATTTTCTCAATCCCATATCTAAGAGCCAAGCTTACTAAGCTCTTAATCATTCCTTCTTTGCTTGGTTCTTCCTCTTGTTGTCCTTCATGACTGATTTTTGCAATTTCTTCTTCCCCACATGGAATTGGGAAGGCAAGAGGAGAAACAAATTGGGATTCAATCATTTGTGCATTTGTTTGTGGTGGTAGGAGGGATGTAACTTCTTGTTTCTTTAGAGGGGGTTGTTGTTTGGAAGGGAAAAGGATAGAAGAATTGAGATGAGGTGGAAGACTAGGGGATGGAGAAATGAAATCAACACTTGGGGTAGCATGGGCTAGATTTGGAATTTGGCATTCAAAATGAGATGGTGCTGCTTGAGGAATGGAAAGAGAAAAACTAGATGATGGTGTAGAACTTACCCATTGACAAGGTTGCTCAGCACCAAATTCATAGGCCCCTATCTCTACTGTCCATTGTGCAATTTGGGGCAGCATCTCCACCATGAAGTCCAGCTTCTCCTGAGGGATGAAGTGTCTTGGAAAAGGGCCAACCCATGGACAAGGTTCCCTACAACCAATTCTAAAATCCTTCATTTGAGTTTTTTATCTTGATTTCACCATGCTAGCCTCCATTTTTTGAATCTTCTCCAATGCACAGAATTTTGCATTTGATTGTCTTCATTGTATGCATATTCTTGTGTTTGATATGCTTCATATCCAAACTGATTTTGGAATTTCTCATATGGATATGCATACTGATTTTGAATTTGTTCAAAATGCTGATTTAGAGGATTTGAAAAACATGTTGGAGGTGGGAAACATTACTGCTATTGTAAATGTGAATTCCATGATGGAAATGAAGTCATGATTGCACAACTTCATGGAATGGAAAAGAGTGAAAGGGATGGAAAGAAGAATGAATGAAAAAGGAATGGAAATGAATGAAAAGGAAGGTCTACAACTTTAGAGATGGGTTGTTGATCATATGGAGTCGCCAGATGTGTTTGCAAGTGCCTCCAAAGGCTGAAATTTTCACAGGAACACATCAACCTGCAAAAAATGAAGTGGAAGACCTCTAAGGGTCCCACTGGGCATGCCAAAACTGTTAGTGCAAAATCACAAAGCAAACCAAATGAGTTATGGATTTGATTTTCTAAGGTAAAGTCATTTGGTGTTATTACACAACATTGAGCTTTCCCAAAGTGTGGGACCTTTGCAAATGGGGAAAGCTCTCCAAAGAAGGTTGGTTCCTCTTCCTAAACTACCTACCATAAGCTATTCCAGGTCGTCAGAAAGCTAATATAATCCTAATCTAACTTCTAAGGAGACAAGGAGAGGAGGAAACAAGGAAAAATAGATCCTACACTAAAATGGTGATACACCAGAGAAGGAAAGTGTTGATTATCTATCAAAACTACCATGGAACAAGAAGAGGTGAGCAATGGAAAGGATGGACAAGTGCATCATAGACCAAATATGGATTTCACATAGAAAATTTTCCAAAACTCCATAAACACAGCTCCAAAACCTGTAATGAACATCCAAACATGCACAAATACCCTGTAATGAAGAGAGTACGGAAAAAAAAATGATCTAGGGATGGAAAAATGCATCACAAAACATGTTTTTTTATTGATCGAGAATTTACACAAAGTGCATCATTTCATGGGTAAGAGGAAAAAATTCCATTACAGAGTAGGGGAGGAGGTTCAAACTCCATTTCTAGCCTGGGTAAGAAAAAAGGGAGAGACAGAGAAGAAGGATGAACAACTTTTTACAAATGATCCAAAAGCGGCTTTTATCGCTCGAATGAATGAAGGAAATTAGAAAATGTGGGAAAATAAATTTTAATATTCCAACCACCAACAAGATCCATTTAATTAGCCTACAAAATGATGGGTTTCCATGAAAAATCACATACTTCATCGTACATTGCTTTACAAAGAAAAATAGAGCCCCATACTTCATTAATTTTAGTGGTTGGGAACCATTTTTGCATTTTTACATACCAAAGATGTTTTCTAAATTTTATCCCACGAAACTCTAAAAAAAATTAAAATTGAATATTCCATTGTGTAGAGGATTTCAACAACTTTTCAATGATACCAAAATCGTGAAAATCCGAGCTCTAGATCGAAAGATATGGCCTTCTGAAGATTTAGGGCAAAGCTGGCTAAATTAGGGAAAAATCGGGTTCGTGGGGCAAAACTTGAAAATTTTCTCTTTTTTCAAATTGGGAAAAATTCCCAAAAAATCTCCTCTCCCCGCTTCTCCAATGACGTGTGACACCTTCTGGTTGATCCACGGCTTCAAAACAACATTTTTCCCCATTTACCCGCAAGGGTAAATTTTCTAAAAGTTCTCCACCGGCCCAACCTCCGCCGCTTACTTGGACACGTGGCACCTTCTGATTGGTCACGGAGATGTGGTCAAACTTTTCACCTTTTCACTTTTATTGTTTTGGCAAAAAACCAAAAAAACTTTCGACGTCCTGACTCCCACTGCTGACTTGGATACGTGGTGCATTATGATTGGTGCGGGGCCTTAACCAATTTTTCTCCATTCTCCTTTGCGGGCTCACGGGTGAAATTTTACCTTTCAATTTTTAGCCAAAATGATAAGTGTCAAATTTCTCTCCATGCCCCCGCCAACCCGCCAATTTCTTTGGAAAATTTTCCAACTTACCTCAGCGGGCCCACTCAGGGAAAATTTCCCCTCCAAACTCCGTCGAGACATAACTCAAAAAATATAAGGAGTTAGGAAGACTTCTTTACCTTTCTAGAAAGGGGAAAAAATTCTCTATCTGATGAAACAATACCCAGAAAAATTTGAGTGCCTAAAATGAGTAAAAAATTTACTGAGGCACAAAAGGAAGCTAGTTAACCCAAAATAAGAAAGAGCTTATTTTGGTTAACAATACACTGATTATATTCTTCAGAAAAATGTTGTTACCCCTCCTCCTACAACATGAAATACAACTAAAGAGGGGTAGCCTACCAAATATCAATCCATAGTAGGACATCATGTTCCTTTACTTTCCAACCATACTCGGAACACGCCTAAACCAAATACAACATCATCTTCGGGTGATGTAATTTCAACATTAGTGGATAGAGTTAGGGTGCTATATCTTGCCCAAAATATTCATGTTATACCTTTTTTAGGGCAAGGAAATATCACCCATCATGTGTATAACTTTCGTTATATGCCCTCTACACCGTCACCTCCCTCGGTCTATATGGGTGTCCCTTACCTTAGATACCTTCTTAATGGATTAGGCACATTAGGTATTCCCTCTCACACTTCATACAAAATATCCCCACAGGCACCAACCGGAAGTGTGTTCTCAAATTCCATCCTAACTAGAAATGTAATGTTCCTAGGTTTCACACTTACTAATCTGTACCAAAGAAATGTTCCCACATACTACCACATGTATTCTAAATCACCACGGGGGACATGTTTTCCTTTTTTGGCTCATATGCTTAGCCTCAGGGGATGCCTTATGCCCCTGTAAATGCTTATGTTGCACCATATCAGCCTCCTATTCCTCCCCCACCTCCCCATCAAGGGTCTTCCATGGTAGATTCTTATGCATTGGGAACATATGCTAAATATCTCAAAGATCCCCTTGACTTTACCATACAAAGTGTAATGCTTCCATGACCATTTCCGACCTTCCAAAGTTAAATGAGGAGGGGGACCCAAATACACATATTAAATCTTACATGACTTCCATCGAGAGCTACTCCCATAGGACATGGTAGTAGCTAATATTTCCCGAAGACCCTTGAGGGGATTTATCTCGGCCCAGTACTACACGATACTAGAAGCCTTGATTAATTAATTCAATCAACTCATATTTGAGTTCATAAAGTCTTTTGATATGAACAAACTTTTAAGAACACAAATAATAGAATTCCTTCATATTAAGAAACAACATAATGAATCTGCCACCCATTTCATTCATAGATGGTGGTAGGTCCTCTACTCCTCGGCTAGTGCTCCAAACATAGAATAAACAAATATTTGCAACTTGTTCCTCCATTCCCTCAATCAAGAATCTAAGGATGGGGTTCAAAATTTTCCCCTTAGGAGCTATGAGGAGGTCTTTGAGGTTTCTCTCCATATTGATCAAGTGGTATTTGATAGTGGCTGAAAGATGTATGACTCAAATGGGATAATGATCACTCCCTCACAAGGTAAATAAAATTAGCCAAACGGTTCTAACAATATAAATCAAGGACCCAAAGTCCTTAATATGAAATATGGTGTCACCGATCAAGCTAGAAATCCAAATGTCATTAGCATAAGTAATGTAAATAACTTGAGAAATAACAACGCAAATACTAACAATTAAAGGAGTAACAAATTCACTCCTTTCGTTAATGCGGTTGAATTTATTCAACCTCCCCTACCTCAACATGGCTAGCCCCAAGGCCTGGTTCAATACCCAAGTGGATATCTGAATCAATTTCAAAAAAAAAAGGCCATAGGCCTCGAACTTAAATTATAACAACCAACGGTAGAAAAAAATATAAACTATGAACCGTAACAAAACCATAATCAAAGACCTTGTGACTATGATCTGATTTGTATTACGGTTTTCATAGGGTTAGCAAGTGTGATGCTCATCTATTCCATGATTGCAAAAAATTTATACAATAGTTTCCGGAGGACCAAAAACAACTCTTCATTGAGATGTTCTTGGCTAATCCTACGAACCAACGTAAAATGCTCAAATAGGATTTGTTTCCCCTCAAAATTCTCCTCTTGGGTTTATAGAGACCCCTTTCGAGATATGTCCCAAGAATAGAAATATCAATCATCATGGTACTAACAAGGGCATGCCCATTGGAAACTACGATCACAAGGCATCTAAATCTACAAACCTTCTAGTAGTTCCTCCTTTAGACGGTTGGAATCAGACTAAGATTGTGGGCTTAGTGGAGCTAAAAATTGAACCTGAAGTTAACACAATGACCAGCACTCGAGATTATTCTTCAAAAATTCTTCCCATCTATACTTCTATGTCGATGCTACATCAGTGGATCCCAACCCAGTAGGAGATTATGATTTGATTAAAAATTTAGTAAGACCTTCTCCCAAATTTCCTTCTTGGATTTTTTAAATAATTCTCCCAAACATAGATCAGCTTTATTAGAAGTGCTAGGTTCGGTAATATTATCCACGTCACTCCTCCAAAGTGGCCCAAATAAATCATATATAATTTGATGTCTAACCCCCAAGAAGCCTTAGAGATATTTTGGATTTGTATTTGACATTAGAAAAATTCCTACTGATGTTGAGTTGGCATGAAGAGGTGATCATGTGTTGTACCTCTAGGTTTGGATCTACAACAATTATGTTAAGCGTGTGATGATAGACAATGGGGCTGCTATTAATATAATCCCTTTCTCATTTCTTTAGAAGCTAGGCTATGGAGAAACCAATTTTTATTCAACATGAAATACGTTGAGAGGCTATGATAGTCTCAAGGAAACATCCATTGGGACTATAGTGCTTTCGGTTACCCTTGGACCAAAGACTATGTTGACTAAATTTTTATTATAGATCAGGAAACTAACTATAATATGATTCTCAGTTGACCCTAGATTCATAGAATGAAGGAAATCCCTTCCATGTTGTTCCAAGAGGTCATATTCTTGCACCTAGGTAAGGTTTTCATAGCTCAGGGTGACCCAAATCCATTTGACATCCATTTGGCCAACCTAAAGAAGAAACCTATAATTCATATTGAGGTCAAGCTCCCGGTTAATTAGTTGGACAAGCCTCAGGACTCAAATATTGAGTCCCATATTATTCCTACGATTGAGTTGGAAACCCCTAAGGAAATCAAAGGGGTTGATTCTAGTGAAATTAAGGTTGTTCTAATAAAAATATCAACAAAAATTAAAGTTGAGATCGATAAGATTTTAGAGAATGATTTTCCTATCGTTCACCCATTCAATTCCCTATGAATATGACACACTTGTTAGGATTATTTATCTCCTATCTAGTGTCTTTGATAAGGTCTCTGTATAGTTAAGGACTCGAAGTTTAGGAAGAATATTTTACAAATGTTCAACCTTTTATCTTCCCAGTGGATTGTTGGACTCTCAACTATGATGGTGTGAATTTCCACTATGGTGTTGGAGCAGGCTTAGTCCTTACTTCTCAGAGGGGATGGCTATGCCATTTTCTTTTAGATTAAGTTTTGAATGTACAAATGATTCCATAGAGTATGAGGCTCTTCTTCTTGGTCTCATCGTAGCTAAGAGGATGGGTGTCAACAACATGAGAGTTTTGGGTGATTCCCATCTTATTTATAACCAAGTATCTGAATTCTATGAGACTAGAGCTAAGCACCTACAACTCTACAAATCTACGATCTGGAACTTTGTAAGGGTTTTGACTTCATTTCTATCAAATCCATACCTAGAGAGTAAAATCAAATGGTTGATTCCATGGACACATCTTCCTCACAATTTTTTCCAAGTGAGGACTTAAAGGAAACTGATTTTATGATCTCATCTTGATCTAAACCCCTGGTTTGAAAAGTGACAACCAACTCAATTTTAGCATATGTTGAGGATGAGAATGAGCGTGCCACCATGGATTTCATGGAGAATGATGAGGCAATATTATGATTCCTCAATGCTTATACAAATATTCATCCCACACACCATAAGATAGGATTTTCTCCTATACCTCACCTTTTCTCCTATGTTAGATATCCCATGATGTAGCCTTCCTCATTTTAAGGTCTTGAGATCTATGAGTACGGGAAGAAGAATTGAAAATACCTCCCCCTCCACCTGAGTTTTAAGAGGGTAATGCCTCTTTGATCAAAGGAACCATAGATATCAATATAGGGATAGAGGATGATCCTAAGATCTTGAAGATTAGTTCTTCTTTAACTCTAGACAAGATAAAAGCACATACCAAGGTGGTTAAAGAAAATTGAAAATCATTCACTTTTATTTATAAGGATATGATGGGAATTGATCCTAATGTGGTGGTTCACAACCTCATCATGAATTCTGATGTCAAGCCCATGAAATAGAAGTCACAACCCATGAAGCCAAAGGTGGATTTAATGGTTAAAGAGGAAGTAATGAAGATCCTTTAGGTGGGTTTCATTAAACTAGTGGACTATTCCATGTGGGTGTCTAACATCTTCTGGTCTTAAAAATAATGGGAAGATATGCATTTGTATTGAATTTAGAGACATCAACAAATCTTTTCCTAAGGATGAATTTCCATTTCCTTCCATTGATGTCATTATAGATGTAATGGATGGTTATGAGTTGTTGTCACTTATGGATGGCTTCTCGGCTACAATCAGATAAGGATCTCTCGAGGAGGATCAAACCAAGACTACCTTTACTACTCCTTGGGGGACCTTTTTCTACACAATCATGTCATTTGGCTTGAAAAATGCAGAGCCACCTACCAATGAGTGATGACATACATCTTCCATGATATTATTCATAATATTGTGGAATCTTACATCGATGATTTGTTTGCTAAGGCAAAAAAATGTTACAATCACCCTGAGGTGCTTCACATTATCCTCTCTTGTCTTATCAAATATGGTGTAACATTGAATCCAGAAAAGTGTGTATTCGTGGTAACGGGAGGAAAATTTCTAGGACATATCATTTCTTCTTGAGGAATTGATGTAGATCCAAAAATATTAGGGAAGTTTTGGAGATGAATCCACCTTCAAATGAATCAGGAATTAGGTATTTTCTAGGTAAACTTGGGGAAATCTGTAGGTTTATTCCCGATCTAACTTGTGTTGTCCATCCCATTAACAACTTGTTAAAGAAGGAGTGTAGTAAAGAGTGGAATTCTGAATGTCACGAGGTGTTTGAGATATTCAAATGTTTTATCATGTCACCACCAACACTCATGCCACCCAAATTTTACCATCCTATGATCTTATACTCTCAAGCCACCGAGGTCTCGCTAGCTTGCATGTTGGCACAGGAAGATGATGATAAACATGAATATTTCATTAGTCACACTATGCTTGAATATAATACATGTTATACACGGGTAGAGAAAGAATGTCGGAAATAGTTTTTCGATGAAAAGGTTAAGACATTATATTCTTATCCAAGAAATGTGAGTGATCATTAAGTTTGACCAGATGTGAACTTTTTGACTCCATGTGCCTTATCCAAAA
The DNA here is from genome assembly GCA_018340775.1 of Taxus wallichiana var. yunnanensis. Taxonomy (NCBI): domain Eukaryota; kingdom Viridiplantae; phylum Streptophyta; class Pinopsida; order Cupressales; family Taxaceae; genus Taxus; species Taxus wallichiana. The sequence continues at coordinate 136,723,694 of CM031234.1, forward strand.
AGGTTGGACGTTTTTTGTAGTTATGTGTGAATTCAAACTCACCTTCATCAACTAGAAGTTCGTTAAAAAACAAATCATTACTTGATTAGTTGGAAAATAACCCAATAGAATGTGGAGACCTAGTAGACCTATATTTCCATGATGAGTGTGTATTTTATGTGGAAGTAAATCCTCCCATTTCATCATTTCCATGGTATTATGATATCAATAATAATATTATGGACCATGCTTATCTCGAGGGAACAACATCACAATAAATTCAATGGCTACGTGTCATAGCTTCCAAGTATGCAATCATATAAGAATTTTTAATCGCAGAACCTTTAACAACATGCTTTTGAGGTGTGTGGATGAAGAAGAATCGGAAAATATTATCTTCGAATCCCACAACGTAGTCTGTGGGGGTCACTTTAGAGGGCATGTTATCACTTAGAAAATACATCAAATGGATTATTCATCACCCACCTTAGAGCATGATGTTGTAGAATATGTACGTAGGTGTCATAAATGTCAAGAATTCTCACATGAGATACACATTCCCTGCTCAGGCTCTATAATCAATTGTGACACCCTAGCCCTTTTCTACTTGGCATCTTGATTTGATAGGAATTTTTCTACCTCATTAACAGATGGCCATAACTTTATCATTACGGCCACAAAATACTTTACAAAGAGGGTCGAGGCCATGTCTCTCACTACTATACCTGGGTTCATGATCACCAAGTTCATTTTGAATCATATCATCTATAGGTATGGATTACCATAGGTCATTATCTTGGATAATGGTATGTCCTTCAAAAATGAAGAGGTGCGTGAGTCGTGCTCACAATTAAAAATATTGCATCACACAGCCTCTTTGTATTCCCCTCATGCTAATGGATAGCTCTGAGGTGACAAATAAAATTTTAATTCCATACTCCTCAAAATAGTCAAGGAGAATAAGTGTGACTAGAATTTAAATCTATTTCTGACCTTGTGGGCCTTTAGGACGTCCATACAAATGCCTACAGGGAAACCTCTTATTCTTTAGTCTTCGAGATCTTAATTTTTCTTACTTGATGGAATTTGAAATACATATTCTTCGCATATCTTTATAAGGTATCTTAGGTGAAGATGAATATCGTGAAGCACAAATGGGTCAACTTGAAAATATTGACAAAGATTGACTTATATCGAACAACATCATCATGTTTATGCTAATAGGATGTGTCATCGAGACAATAAAAGGTCTATGAATGAGAAATATAGGTAGGAGACCTAGTTTGAGCTGGATAAATAGATTAAAAACAATACCCGGTGAAAGGTGAAATTTTAGAACAAAGTGGCTAGGTCAATATCAGGTCATGGAGGAATATAAAAATAGCGTATATCATCTGTGTAATTTAGAAGGTGAGGATTTTTGTGAATTGGTTAATTCACTTCACCTTAAATGCTTATACGGAAATTTCATTTTCATTTCCATGTGTACACTACCGTATCTACACTTCATATCATTTTCATAATCATATTATAACATTACAAAACAAGAAACTTATTTTTTAGGAGATTTTAAAATTTTCTAGGAATTGGTAAAGCATTTAATCCTACTTCTCCAACGATTCATTACATCATCTCTAAACTATTCAATATTTTATTATCCTAGTAGATGAAGTTTTGACATTGATCCTACCAAGACCTACACACTTATTTCTATTCATGGTTGCTTCTATCTTAGGTGTTTTTCCCATAGTTTATACTAGAAGCTTCTTGGTGTCACATCTTTCCTTAGAAATCTCTCTTTTGAAAAAATAAATCTAAAACATTTCACCTAGATTGCTTGTTCACCTATTTCAACCCTTGGTGGTGAGCCCTCATATCTTACTATCTCGCATGGGTTTGAGGCTAGGGAAAGTACTTCTTCCCAAAAAGCGCAAGGTTTACACATCAATAAAATAAAAAGAGAGATAAAAAACAGATAAATTACCAAATACTTTCATTGACAAAAAAAACCACACTTATTTTCCCTACCAGTCTTTGGTGATGAGCACATACTTCCTACATGTAGCATGAGGCTAGGGAAGGAAGTGAGTTCCCTTACTCACCTATTCCTTGTCCTTGGTGATGAGCCCATGCTTCTTACTAGTAGCATGGGGTAAGACATAGGAGGTCCTTTCAAATAAATTAATAAGTTGTAAACAAGCCAACAAATAAAAAGTTCTTTGAGTCCTTTGAAGTCATCATAAAATGAGTTAGATGTATAATTTATAAGAGAGTTAATCCATAAAACTAGATTTTTTCAATCAAGAGGCCACCTACGGGTCTAAGTCTAGTTACATTTGCAAGAAAATTGCATTCTAAACTGGATAGTTAGCCTTTTTGAGAGTTGAGTTATATTTTTCTAATTGGATCTTTGTCAAAATATTGTCTTCATATTGCCACTTACATCCATCAAAGTCATATAACTCATGTCTTTCTTGGCTCTCGGTGTTGAGTCCTCACATCTTACTAGTTACGCGGGGTTAAGAATGAAGTGGCTTCATCTTCTTATTATATCACTTTCATCAAATTTTCCAACAAAAAGGAATATCAAATGTTGCTTGAAAACCAAAGTTTTAAGTTTGCAATTTTTCCTCATATATATATATATATATATATATATATATATATATATATATATAAAATATAAATATATATATATATATCCAAAACAAAAAAAGAAATGATTTTTTACAAATTTACATCATCATCCATGACATACATCCATAAAAGCATATAAAAATCATCGGATATTCTACACATCTAAGAGTACACAGATGAAGCAAGTCATGAGTGAGTAAACTCTTACATAAGATATCCAAGCCAAAAATAAACATATATGAATATATCTGTAATAATCAAGTTTGTATAAATTGTCATCACACTAACAAGTGCGGTCAAAATGCTTGAAATGAGAAACGAATTTAAATAAATTGATATATGTGTCTCAAAAAAGTCCCAAAGTAATAAAGGTATATGTCTTATCCCTCCCTATGATATCCAAATGAGGGTGTAATATATGGTCTCCTACTATGGCTCCTATGTCGTGAGTGGGAGCCTCCATGTGTTGATTGGTGCGAATGACCCTAATATGGGGAAGGTGACCTGTCAGTAGTCATGGCCTCACTGCGGGAGTGGCCTCATTGTTTCCTCCCCTCAACTAGCTGGTATGACATAAGATTGGTCCAAATCTAGGTCAAGTCCTCTGCTGCAGCATGCCATGTGGGTGTGAATACATCGTGTGGTGGCTAGCCATCACCGGCTTCCCGAGTCGGTAAAAAACTATGACAGTGTCTTCCCATGGGAGCCCAAAGGTTTCAACTAATATCTTTCCAACCTTCATTAGTGGCTGAAAAATACAAATGAAATAAATGAAGAGTTAGAAAATTTATTAAAAAAAAGAAATAAAAATTACGTAATTCACTAACAATTCTAGTCTAAGTAATAGAGTTCGAGAGAAGAGTATTTTACTTACTTAGATCTCCTAGCATCTAGTTCGGGTCTACAAGTGTTAGTGGTGGTGGTACAGATGTCATGGGAACCTCCTCTACTCTAACCTCCTTCATGGCTACCCATCGTCCAAAAACTAACTCCTTGTCTCCTCCTCCCCCACATAGAAGAGACTCCTCTGAATGAATTGTCTCAAGATCAGCCTCATCCTCAACCACAGCTCTTGAAAAATCCTCCCTAATGGCTCTACACTCTATATCAGTATCCTCATCTCCCTCCTCATTCTCTACCTCGGCCTCCTCCTCTTCCCCATTATGAGAAGGTGTGGCCTCTATCTATAGGATCGCCCTAGGTGCAGCGGGGTCCTGCTGATAACGTGAGCTACCAATCGGGACACTAGATGTGGTGATGGTCCACTTGAGATTACACCTCTAGGAAGCTCTAGCCTCTCTAATGCCCCTATATAATGTATGGACTGCTAAAAGAGAATCAATGTATGGGAGTCCAAACTATTGTGGTACTTTGCCAATTTGGATGGATCTCGACCTTGTTGGTTTGATATACTAGTTGTATTGTAGATGCGAGGAAACCATGATAACCCTCTCATCACCCTATATACCTTCCATTCATTGGTAATGATTTGTAACAAAATCATCGGTAGTAATTGTGGCGATCGATTTGGTGTTGCCCTCTCGAGTGGATACATGAATGTATATCTCGAGGCTCACGATAGCCCAGGATCTACAATCCCAATGATTCTCTAATAAGGTATAATGCACTCATATCCCTAGCACATCACTAATGTAGGATGGTGAGATCCTTTCCCTCAACCTAACGGCTCAAGACAGATCATGGTATATAGTTCCCAAGATATCATCTCCCCAGGCATAAGTGTGGTTGTGTTGCTCTATAGTTTGAATATTGGGGGCCCAATAATAGAGTAGTTTATCCCCGCCATTGTTCCCAAGAAAGTACAGAACCAAGATGCCAATAATGGCCTTGTGCAAGGGGGTGGAGGTAACTTTCAATAACATCATCCCTTGTTTGGCATTGGTACGCTGTGTCAACCCATCTCCCATATAACTAGCCCATTGACGGGATATAACCACTAAACCTACACTCTCCAGAGTCAACTTCCTACCAGTGACAGGAACTCTAAGAATCCTATAAAAATCCACAAGAGTGATGGTCCACTCTCCTCTAGTGATCTTTGCCTGGAATTTACGAAATAACCCGGGCATGATGGAACATCACTCAGCCTAGGCATCGAGTGCTCACCCGAAGAGCACAAATGTACTAGGCCCCTCTTTAGGGTTTCTTGTGTAGGATGTTAGCATGTTGAAGACTTAATGCATTTAGATCCATAAATAACATAACATTCTACAAAGCATATTCTAGATCTAGATCTAAAGAGCAATAGATTTAAGTAATATCCACACTAAATTCTTTCATATAAGATCTATTTGTAATCATGTTTAACACCTTGAACACACTAATTTGTGGGGAAAACTATCCTTGGTGTGACCTTATACTTCATAATATGTACACCAAATCCCTGTGCGCGTCTCATGTGTTGAGTTCTCTGATAGTTTCTCCAACTTCTTTTCCATAGCTGCAATATGTGCTTCCAAGAATGGGCTAACCCTAGTGTTTATACTTCCGATTTCCTCGGTACATAAATTTAGTTCAAGTGATTTACATGGATTAGTGTATGTCTTATGTGATAGTACCCTTCTAAAAGGTGTAATCAAACCTCCAACGAACCATTGTGCATGTTGGCTTGCATGAATATCATAAGAAAACTAAGATCAAAAAATTTTAAAATGGGAATCATATTTCCTGCCACTCTCGAGTAGTGTATTGCTTAATATCCTTGAGTGCACTTATACTCTTCTGTTGAAACTTAGGGATGTGAATATTTTTAAGGAAAACATATTTTAATGTTGCATAATCTATGCAAGTATGATCGAGTTCAAACTTTCTGTACCATTTGTGTGTGCGTCCTTGTAACGTAGCGGCAAATTGACTTTCCCTACGCTCGAAGTCGTGATGCCTTTTATGCGCCATAATATTTCACACATGTGCACATGTTCATTACTATATTCTATGCCTCTATACTCTGGTAGATGAAGAGACATCTCCATGTAAATATTCTAGGGTTTGTGCGGACCTTGCCCACCTGATCCAGAACCTCCTCTATTTCCTCTACCTCCGTAATGACCAAATCCACGAACTAAAACCACATATACCTCCCGATCCTCCACATGTAGCCGGAAATAGACCAATGGATGTAATTCCTTGTGTCCCAATGGTAGTGCTAATCTGCAACCATATAGTCGAGAAGTGTTACCACTCCCGAAGTGATTCTAAAATTTTGTGCGCTCAAATTCGTGTAGATGATGCACCTGAATAGATACCTTCAAATAGAAACAAATACATTTTCGCTGCCATCGATGTACTTTCTAGGTGACTTACTCCTATTCTCCCTTTTCCTAAATTATCTTCTTTGGCTATTTGTCATACTAGATAATCTTTGGAAAACCAAGTGCAAGAGTTAGGTTTCGGGTAGATTCGGATGCATGCTGCGGCCTGAGTTCATTTCTTCTAATGCGCTTCCATGTGAGGCCAAGGGGGTTCCCTGTCATGCTTTCCCAAATGGGGAAGTTCCTAATTCTATGGATCCATGCCTTCTGTGTGAGCTCCAAATCCTTCATGATCCATCTCTCTCCTCAACACCATTTTCTCTGCAACATCCCGATGCTTCTCTATCTCCCTCTTATGTTCCTCATTATACTTAAGCTACCTTTCTTCTCTCTTCCTTTCTAATGCTAGGTCTTCCATCTTTCACCAAACGTGCTCCTACCACCACGCGTGGGGGTTTAGATAGCCATCGGTTTACTTTCCAAGTTCAGGGTCACCATCAATATTTTGATCGCCAGTGGAATGCCTTACAAGTAAGTTCCCCTAGGATATCGTAAAAATGGAATTATGCTACCTCTGGGAAAGAATAAGTGGAAATTGAGTACTCTAGAATATAGTTGTTTAGAACACCATGAAACCAAGTATCCATAGTGTGTGTCCAAATCAGATCAGCATCATAAAGGGCCTGAAATTCTTCCTATGTCTAGACAAGTGCATGATACCTCCAATCCCTTTTAGATGCATAAGCAACCAGCCACTCGTATAGTTCTACCGAGAAAAATAACGAATAATCTCTCATACAAACTGTCATATAGATTCTATTCCACCCATGCACGTGCATTAAACTTAGATCCAGTGTTGAACCTCCATGCATATTCTTCATCTACATCATGTATCCACTCCTCAACACTTTCTAGGGTCAATCGGTATGTCTTCATAGCGAACCATCCTAAAAACAATTGAAAAGAGGTCCTGGCAATGAAACCAATGATTCAGCCTAGAATTTACTAGAAATAACCCATGCACACTAGTACATAACTCGGCCTAGGCGAGCGGTGACCTAAAGCGCAGAAAGGTACCGGGTCCATCTTTAGGGTTGCTTGTGTAGGATGTTAGCATGTTGAAGACTTAATGCATTCAGATCCATAAATAACATAACATTCTGCAGAGAATATTATAGATCTATATCTAAAGATAAATAGATTTAAGTAATAGCCACATTGAATTCTTCCATTCAAGATCTAGTTGTAATCATGTTTAACACCTTGAATTAGTTAATACACTCAAAGTATATTAAAAATAATACATACACAAAAGCTTCCTACAATAAGTAATACCATAAGCTCATGGGTGCATCAGATCTGGAAGCATGACTTTACAATAACTCATATCCAATTATTCTTATACTATGCAGATCACTACATATTTATAAGGGTGGGGAATTTCCCTTCACCACTTGCATAATTCCCAAAATAGGTCACATGCTGAAAATAACTATGTGCCTTTACAATAATAGACACACATGCAAGTGCGCTAACAATGGACCTCTTCGGGTTAATTGGTAGTAGCAATCCTATTATTAGTCCGAACCCATGTAAAGCGCTTAGTAGCCTCTCTTTCAAAAATAGCCTATGCATGTCGCGCAAGTCATTATCCGGTTTGTGTTCTCACGCTATCTCCAAAATAGACCGCACGTACTGGAAAACATCTAAGTCCCGAATCTTTCCTTGTCTTTCACATGTGTTTCCTCCCTATCCTTCTACACCTTTGACTATTCTTTACTCATGTGCATGAATCTTCTATGTGCCTTCTCCTTAGTATCATACTCTTGTCCTATTAACATCTAGCACCAGAAACTAGAAATTTTCTAGTCTCGCATCTCGATAAGTCAAGTAGATTTGATAATAAGTGGCTAGAGTGCCACCGAGTCCGGGATATCTTCCATATCCTATCCCTATGCATTAAATCTCTCTCCTCCTGAGATAGTGAATCCAATATGGGAGGAATCCAATCACACTCTCTAGTCCCTGCTCCATCTAATATACTGACCTTGCATTCACAAACATCAAGAAAAGAGCAAGTTAGAACCTTTTAGTGGAGAATAAGCTCATAAAACCAATCATAAAAACATTCAAAGATCAAAAATTTCATTATACTTAGTTAATTTTGAAATCTTCTTCGGTAATTATGCAACCACCACAGAGGTTGCGTAACCACCCCTCCACATAGAGCGGTGGTTGCGTAACCACCACGGTAATTTCACCTTAATAATTTAATCCTTGATGGTTACGTAACTAATGCGGTGGTTGCATAACTACCTCTCGGCACATAATAACGGTTACACAATTTTTATAGTGGTTGCATTCATATAAATTAGGCCATACCCTAGGCCCCAAAAATGTAAGAAAAAGAAAAACAAGACCATTTTGGATGAAATAAATTACAAATACCTCTAGGCTCCCCCTTTTGAACATTTTCACTGTAAAATTACTAAAAATCTCCCCTAGGTTGAATTTTTCACATTTTACACATTATAAGGTTAAAATAAATAAGTGCAAATAACTCACCAGTTCATTACCTAATACTCCTCCCATTGGTTGGGATGACATCATGTCCGAACACTCTTTGATTTGATTGTATTTGCATGTGAAACCATCACAGGTGATCTAGAGCTCAAAAATCTCTAAGTGGGTGAGTGAAAATGATTTCTAGAAATAGTAATTTTGGTTATATATAACATGTTTTAACTCTATTTTGAGTTTGTGTGTGTGTTTTGCAGGGTTGGAGCATTGGCGTAGGTATGTTTCTATCCCCGTGGACATGGTAAGTCCTCTTTTCATTTTATTTCAAAAAAATTTAATCAATTCTACATTGTATTTGCACTTGATTCTCGTTTACTTCTTGTAGGTAGCGGGAAGCTTTGATGGGCATCATTTCAACACACAAACATATCAAGGTATAATTTCTAACCCTCCCATTTGGGAGTGTCATACTCAGACTCTATGTTTTACGTCTCTTCATGGCTAAAACACTTCTCGAGGGGGTAATATGTATGCACCTAATTTTACACATGCTACATTGTCGAATGGTTCAAAATCCCTAATGATGAGTAAATATATTTCCAATGGTGTTTGAGTCTCGATTTCTTGTTTACAGTATATATTTTTAGCCTAGAATGCTTCTCTTATCCTTTTCATAGCTTTCCCGCTTTCCTTTATCATTTTGATTATTTTCCTTGGCCTTTTGTGCTTTTAGTTACTGAGAACCATGCCAATGGTTATGCAATCGCCCTAGTAGTTGCATAACCACTTGTCTTCTTGAGGGGTGGTTACACAATCTCCATGGCGATTGCGTAACCACCGGTATGCAGACCGGCGATTCTATGTAATTTTTTGCAAGCCTTTTCTAGCATGTTTTGAACGCGTGTCATCTTCTTCAAACTCATTTTTAGCACACGTTTCTTGACCAAATTGGTTATTCTTGATATCGTTAGATGTGTACAAACTTCTCTTTCCATTCCTTTTGTTAATTATGAGTTAACTACCCCTCTTTGAGTGAGGCGAATTTATTGGATGCCTAGTGGCTTAGACCATTTATTTTCCTTTTCCCTATAAGATCCAAGCTTCTACCCATAGCATTGGTTGGAGAATATTATTTTGAATTTCACTATTATATTGCATGTAATCTTGCCAAAAAATACACAAGTAAGATCAGTTCTCTTTCCTTGTTATTATTTTTCTTGTGTTGCTACCATATTGTTTGCAATTCATTCCATCTTTATCACTTCTTCATATTTTCTTCCACACAAGCCAACACAGTTCCTTGGACTCATTTGAACACAAAATTGGAAAATAAGCTGAGGGGACAACAAAGCAAAACCAGCACTAGAAATATCACCGTTCGACACTTCTAGGATGGGAATGCATTTGGATTCTTAGAGTTTTCTTTGTTTAAATAAATCTTATTCCATAATCTGTTAGAGTATATTAATTCAAAGGAACACAATTATTGTAGATTTTCTTTATTTACACAAAGATTCTATTGAAAGCTTCTTCCCTACATATCTTTGTGGGTTTACACGGGATGTTTTTCTGGAAGAGGATTCTACACCTATTTAGTGTTAGTTGTAATTTCCCTTCATTTTTATAAGCTTCCATAGATCCTGCTATTTCTACTGAGGGAATTTTTAGGGGAAGAATTGCTTTTGAGAAGCTTTTCATTCTTCCGTGACTTTGAGGTAATAACAGAGGAAGTTGTATATCCACAAGTACAAATTGGAAAAGTTATGTTTATTAGAATAGATTAGATCCACTCTGCACAGGAAATAACCACATCTAGTTTTTTTATTTAGTTATGTTAATTTTAGTGTAGAAGAAATTTTAATTAATTACAAGAAATTTAATTATATGTGAATATTTCTTCTATTTTCTAGTAAACACCAAAATATTAGATTAGATTAATTAGTTTGTTTTTATTTGTTTTATTCCCTTTATTCAAAATCATCAAAAATAACAAAAACAAATAGATAGATTTATTTCTTTGTTTCGTTTTATCTGTTTTCTTTTATTTATTAATTAAACACAGATTAATTAGACAGAGAGTAATACAATTCCCCATGTGTTCTTAGTTGGCCTAGGTTTAAACATCAACCTTTCCTCTGATGGATACTTTGCGAGTTTGATTTCCTCTTCAGTTTAATTGTTTTCACACCTTCATGATCATTCAAGGCCCTACACAACATAGAGATTTGGTGTGTGACCCATGAGTGCATCAACCAAACCTAGCACCAAAATTGATTGACGTTGACCAAGGCCTTAGACACCTTATTTTCCAAACCACCCCACTTCCACCCATGATTATCTCTCGATTGACGACCTTTAATGTTGAAGAAAACACCACTTGCGTGTTCTAGCATAGTCAACTGATTTGGATTAGACCCCACAATTCACCCATTTGTCATATCCACACATTTCCTCCCACACCTCCATGACCTTGTTTGAAGACTTCTACGAGGTAAACACATAACAATTTTTCTACATTCCACATCTTGTTCGAGATGGTGTTTGGTGACATTGACATTGATTTAATCCTTCACATTTCCATTATCCTTGATCGTTCCATTTTCCCCTCCCAAGTAAGGAAATCATTCATTTCTTTAGATGAGCCAATTCCCATAGTGCCTGTTGAGGTTATTTGATCTCCTTGATTACGTGTTGGCCACTTTCACCCATTTTCATACATTTCTCCTATTCTCCCTATTTATCCCATCACATATCCATCTATCCATTCCATTGTGGCACTCCTAACACGACCTTGGGAGGTCGCGTGCACTTAAGATCATGTTTTGCTTTTAATGCATACGGTCATCAACCGACCTAATGAATTTAAAAATTAATTACAAATTATGGTTAAGTCAATATTGACTCCAAACAAAAAATGACCAATGATCATGGTCAAAGACTTTATCAATGATAATCAAAGCCAACTTTTACCTTACCAATATTTAATCCCATTAAAAACGTAATGATAACATACCACCTAAGGTGTTTATATACTTTAGCTTTTAATCAATATTTCCATTTTTGATGGCCTATTAGCAATTAAAACAATTTAAAAACTTTCTATTTTCCTTAAAGTCTCATACCGACACCGAAGTGTCCAAATTTAAAGGAGTTTTGATCAGTCAAAGTAAAATTTATCAAACCAAATTGATTCTTATTTATGCATATTACGATCAATAAATCTATCAAGAATAGAATATTACATGTGCTTTCATCAAACTTACTTGATAGTTAATGAATAATTGAGATCAATTAAACCGACTTAATATCATTTTGCAATACAAATACTTTCACATGTCTTATAGATATAAATATCAAAAAACCAAAATTAAACGTTTAGCTTGTTGATACTAGCTTTACCTGTTCCAATGAAGTCCATATTATCGTTGTGTGATCAATGACCATCATCATGTCAAGAAAATTTAGTAAATTTTAACATTCATCAATATTTTCATAGAATGAATAATACATTGAAATTATGTATAGATTCAATCATACATTACAAGTCATTACCTCAGCAAACAAGGTGCACTATAATATCAATAATAGGTACCACATTCCTAGAAATATGTATATCGGTAATTGAAATCACCATACTCATCATGGTAAGTACATTAAAAATAAAAAAGTATGCAAAACAAAATACAATGGTAAACAACTTGTGAAAACCTGACGACCAATGTCATTACGATGTCATGCATATAGTTACGCATAAGTATACATATCTTTTCGGCTATGCATATGTTTTTATAAGCGCATACGAGATTGTGTACCAGAACTAGTCCCGTGTTTACAAATTATTTAATACCATATCTCATTTTCAAAAACAAAATGAATTTATGGGATGTGAGAGTCTCACTCAAATACAATGGTATCTGTTATGATGTCATCTATGATAATGTCATTGTGATTTGATTACCTCTACAAAGTGAAGTGTGATATCTTTGCATCTCTATTTTCTTTAGGCTCCTAACCCACCATCCCTACAATCTCATCCTCTTGAGAAAATATCTCTATGACTAACATATATATTCCCCATTGTGTGGCATGTTTTATGTGTCGAGGGACATGCCTCTATACTCAGTCTATCTAATTTATCAAATATTGAATTTTTGATATCCTAATTATAGAGTTACATGTGATATATAAAACACTAAAGTACGTATTTGACATAAGAAATAAGCTAAAGAAATATGAAACCCTAGGTGCAAGAGAGAGAGTAGAAGACTTAGCCAATTTTGTAATTGATCCTAAAGTATGCTTAAATGGAAGACTCGATGAATAGGAAGAGGAACCGATGCAACCACACACAAAAAATTATGGAACTGTCTAAATAAGGCTGGATCATGGCACAGGATAGGTTAGGGGCACGTAAGCACCATAGTATGCTCTTGGGAACCTATGACTACGATAATGGTTGGAATATAATTCTTCTTTTGTCACACCAATGTCATTTTTAATTACTTGTGTGTTGTATTACGTCCTCAAAATTCTATTGTAGCCTATAAAACTTATGATCTCCTAAAAAAACCAAAAACACATCAAATACTTAAAATAAAATATGTAAACATGGATTTAGATTGACCATGATGGTCACCTGACAAAGTAAACTTACAACCAAGTACTACACTACATCTCAGACTCCATGTAGTTTTATGTGTGTATGTATAGAATCATGGCCTAGGAGGCTCTTGTGCAAGATGTAATTGATAGCAAGCAATATCTAGATGTAGCAATATAATTAGATGTGTGTATGGAAAAATTAACTTCCCCTCCTATGAAGTGTATGTAGAAAAATGTAGTCCCTTGTCCCTTGATTAATAGATAGATGGATGTTTTGATGCTCGTAGAATGCATTTGAATGCAACCTTAAGTGGTGATAGTAGATGATTAGAACTTTCTTTTGTATTATGATCACATATAATTGTCTTTATATGATTCCCTTGTTTTAATTTTGTGATTGACAACTAAAAGATTGACCCATAAGAAAACAAGATGCCTAAAATATAGAGTCCCAAAAGAGGCAAGAAAGCTAAAAATGAGTCGGGGGCACCCGAGGGGATGAGGGTGCACGGGAAATGGTGTCTAGATCCAAGAAAGATAAATTATTGAAGGTAAAACTAGGAATTAGGGTGTAGAAGAATGGAAATAAGACAAAAAGCAAATCAAAAAGGAAAAAGATAGTAGTTAATTACTAGTTTTCCTTCTTATGAATCATATGAATTAAATTATGTGATTAGGACCTATAAATGTACCTATGTGGGTGATTTTGTGTCTAAATTTTCCCTCACTTTATGTTCATGAGTGAATACTTAATAACATAAAGTAGATAAGAGATGTGCACTGATAACCATGTAGCTTGATGGAAACAGCGTCTTTGAGGAGACAAGAAAAAATGTGGAGCAATAAAATGAAGCGTGGAAGCTAAAAAAGAGGAGGTCGTCCTAAGGGTGAATCGTATGTGTTGTGTCACATTGTACTGTTTTCATTGTTTCTTTTTCTTGGTGTGTTCATCAATGTGAGTTATGTTTCTCATAAGGAAGGACCTGTAAAAAGAAGAGAAAAAGAGTAGTCAAATATGTGTATATGAAAAATTTGATCCAAATATGTAAAAAGTGTGTAAAAATGCGAAAAAGTAGTAAAAGTAACATGTGCACCTGATCCATGATGAGTGAAAAGGATAGAAACTATCCCGATCTAGTTTAGAAGAGTGATTTCTTTGGGAAATCTCACATCGAGAGTGAGTTTTGGGGCGATCTCATGCCACGACAAAAGAAGTGTTGGGGAGAAAGGTCTAGTGTTATTCTCCATCCCTAAATGTTTCCCAAAATTTATACACCATTGTAGATGGTGTGATCCTTCTTTATTCCAGTTCGATCGAATTTGATCAAGTTTGATTCAAGTAGAAAATGAAGAAAATAGGGATAGAATGCATTTTGATTACTAAAGGAATGTTCTTGTCTTGTGTAAAATGCTCTATGCAATGATGAAAATTGTGTTTATCTAAGAAATTTTTCGTAACTTCCCCGATCATAGGATCTCGGGAAAGGCTAGTAGCATTGAGGTGCTCATGTATATATCTAGGCACGGTGTCTATGTTGTCGAGGACCCAAGTTAGATTTTTTCTTGTTCTGTAACTATAAATTTTTCTGTTCCTATATTGTGCATGTCTGAACTGTAATTGTGTGTTGTTGAATGGGGTGACTAATTCACTCAATGTATGCCCCCCTCATTTAGGGTGCCTAATACATTACTAGGAGGATGAGGCCTAAAGGAGAAGACCAGAATCGATATAAAAATAATACCCTAAATGGGGATGGAATGTGGATGGTAGAAACCATGACACATGCAAACAAAGTGGTTAGAAACATGTGTTAGTGAAAACAAGACAAATATGCATATAGAAGAAAATGTGTAATCTAGAAAGCAAGAAGAAAATGTAAACCGTAAAAATCGGGTTGTAAACATGGGAAATAGCTCACAATATCACAAGATAGTCGGGGTTGAAGTGGAAAAAATCATACAAGCAATGAACAAGAAAGACATAGGGCAAAGCCCACAAACAATGATAGAAAATGGAAAATAATAGAAAGTAATAGGAAACAAAGTGTCGGAAAACCATGAGATCAAATAGTTATTACAAAGAAAAAGTTTTACATGAAGCACATGTTAGCATGTTAGAAAGATAAAAAAATATGTCAAGACATGTATATATCGATAGAGTAATATGTTAGGAAGAACATGAAGTAGTATAAAAGAAAATAATAGCACTTGTAGTGTACAAAATTAGATGCCCCCAGAGGCCTTAATGGGATTGGTAAGAGGTACAGTGCCAAGCATCCATGTTGGGTGTAAATATTTATGTAAAGGTTGCATTACAAACTAGAGAATAATTGAACATGTATGTGTACATAGAAAAGATAATGAAATACAAAATATCTTATTAGCATAATAAGAAAAGTATACATATGAGTATAAGTAAGCAAGAACAATGTGTAACCATGATATGCAGTATGTTGTGAGTGAGAATGGAATGGAATACAAAGTGAATGAATGTGATAAGAGCAGTGTGTCCCCCGATCATATGTGTACATATGTATATGAGATGAGGTTCATTTATAAATTCCCCCTCAACAGTCAAGAATGAACCATATAAAAAGAGTGTGTCATCGGGAAATGGTTTGAACTATGCTCTAAGAAGATAGATCAATGATGTATAGAGTGTAAATAGTGTGACTATGTTTAGGTTCAATTCAGATTTAGACCCTCTCGCATTAGATTATAAACCATGGAACTAGAGTGCATCATAGGGAAGTGTGTTGTGTGAGAATGTGATGCTAGAAATATGTGTCATGAATGTGTCAAGTGTAGAAATGTGTAATGTGTGAGGTTAATGTATGTAGTATGCCCTCAACAATCAAGTGTGAACCATAGCACAAGATTTTTCATAGGGTAATGATGATACAAGTTGTGTGTATCAATTTGTGTATGATGAATGAGAAATACTAGATGTGAAGCATGATGTGAAATAGTATAAATGTGAGATGCCCGATAGTGCTAGAAGGGGGAGAGAGTAATCATGATTCCCCAAGTGTATGATGTGAATAATAATCAAGTAACATCATCTAAAATATCATCATTGTCATGGTCAAATTTAAATGCAGAAGCATCAGAGACTTGATAAGAAATAATATGAGGTTGATCACATAGAGAGACATTACACTGTGTAAATTGTACATGCTCATTACATATTCTTCATTAGTGAAAGGTGGTAATGGAAAACCATGTGCATACCAGCGAGTAATATTTTTGAATAGCCAATAAATGAATCATTAAAAATAAAAAAATATGGCAAAATGGCATGAGGAATGATATATCCACATGATTAGGACCTAGAATGCTCCCAATGTAGTCAATCCAAGATTTCCCAAGAATAAGTGAAGAAGCATGAGAAATGCATGCGACAAAGAATGATAGATGGAAAACATAGAGACCATAAGTAAAAGTAATATAAACATATCCATGATAGAGATGAGGTGAATGAGGTGGAGGTAGGAGATCATCAAGTGTGAATCCAAGCCAATTCAAGCCATCATGTGTGCAAACAATATCAGAACTAGTAGGATCAAATGGAATGTGTGGCCAATAAGCATTATTAATGAAAAGAGTACATCCGAAATGCAGGAGTGTCGTTGTAGATTTTTCCACATGAGGGTGAGGAAGGTAAAATGATTTCATGTATATGGACAGAACAGATAAATTACCATAGCATTAGTAGAAGGAAGGGGTTGTTTGAATTGATATTCACTAGGGCCAATAGCAATGAAAGTATCATTGAAATATGACTCATCTATCTCGATAGGAGTAAAATTAAGATTACGTAATTTTTCATCAGTAATCTCAACGGTATCAACCTCATCATTAGAATAATCAGTGTTAGCATTGTCATGTTTGATAGTAGTATCAAGGATATTGGTAGGAATTGAGCTGAATGTAGGAGCGAGATGATATTTAATGAGTGGAGTGGCGATTCTTTATTAGAGATGACACGGTAGGTGAAATTATATCAATAGTCGAATGGAAATGGCTTACATGCTTGTAGGGGTGGAATAAGGTTATTGATTACGCTAAATATGTAAATAAGAGCATAATCTAAATGTTATATAATTAATAAATGAATAACAATTAAGTAGAAAAATGAATACCCAAACAACTAAGCGATAAATAAATAAACCCTAATTACAAAGAGAGGTTAAAAAGCCTTTTCGATTTGCACAATTCTAGAGAATACACAAAGTTAAGAATTTGTAAAATGCAAAGCATGACTCACCATCACACTGGAGCATAGAAAAATGTATATCGGAGGATATAGGTTGTGTAGTGCCTGTTTAAACAACCACTTGAGACCAAAGAAATAACCTAGGGTTAGCTAGAAAAATTATGGGATAATTTTTTTATTAGAAGTATCTACAACCAGGTTGCAAGACATCAATCTACCATTGGTAGGTTCTAGAACAAAACCTATTTACCAAAACAAAAATTTCCTTTATTTACTTATATCAAGTTCACAAGGTTCAAATTTTAGGGTTACATGTTCTAGTTAGTTTCAGGGAGAAATCTACCCCTATACCCACTCTCTAACAAGATCAGAGTTTCAACTAGATTTTTCTCATACTTAATGCTTCAAAAATTCCTAAACCATTCCCATTGGATAGGAAATTTTCTCACCTTTCCGGTGATATAAATAAGTCCTCCTAACTCCTTCAGGAACTCAAGATATGGTCCGAGAGTTTTGGGATCAAATTTTCCCCAAGGGGGACACGTGTCAAGAGGAGGGGAAAACCCCTTTGGCGGGTTGGCGGGTTATGGGGAGTTTTTGGAATTTTTCCCCATGCAGCACAAAAGTAAAATTTCTCTCGAACCTCCGCCGCCACCCCCAAGGTGCCATGTGGCACCTCTGATTGGATGCGGGCCGGCGGAGCGAAATGGAAAAATTTTCCAAAAATTTAAAAAGTCAAAGGGAAAAAAATTCCATGCCTCCGCTGCTGCCCCATGAGGATATGTGGCAGCCTCGATTGGTTGCGGGCTGGCGGAGGGAAAAGTGAAAATTTTCCAAAAATTTTCAAAAAAATTTAAGGGTTAAAATTAATCCGTGCCTCCGCCTCAGCCCCCGGAGGACACGTGGCACCTCCGATCGGGTGCAGGACAACAGAGGAAAAAGGAAAAATTTTCCAAAGGTCCAAAATTTCAAAATTTTCCTAAGGCTGAAATGGCGGGAAATTTTTGGCTTGCATGGGCCCGCCAGGGAAAATTTTCCCAAATTTTCCCGCCCAAGCTCAAAATTTCAAAGTGCCATAACTTGAGCTAGAAAGCTCAGTTTTGGGAAAATGAGGACTTTTCAGAAATCTATTGATGCCCTATTTACACAAGAAACATAAAATTTAAATTTTGATAAGTTTTTAAGGGTCAATTTTGCAAAAAGGATCTGTAGGATTAAATTTGTAAACTGACATTTTTCCAACTTCCCGATTTGATTAAATTTGAACTCCTCCTTCACTCCACATGTCAAAAAAACATGGAGGATCAGTCTAGGGAGGGTTTAGAGTGTTTTAGTGAATTGAATTTGTCCAATTATTCAAGTTTGCATTTTTCCGGCAATAGACGGAAAACGACTATGCAAGCTCCGATTTGAAATTCATTGAGTTTTAGAGATTCATTCTTAACTGTTTTAGTGAATTTGAGTTTCTTAAGTCTTCCTAAATGTGAATTTCAAAGTTTCATAACTTATTGTTGAGTGTAAGATCAAACTACTCATTTTTAATAAAACATAAATTGCCAGTAATGAGTTTAATACAGTGGATTGTTTCTTTGAAATTTGTTTATCATTTCTTTGTGTTTTGGATGTGCATATGATTCCTAATTTAGTCAAATACAATTTCTTATCAAACAACCATTCATTTCTACATTAAATGTAGTTCAGAATTCAATTCAAATATGCATTTTTCAAAAGAGAACAATACTGTCTTTCCTTCCCATGCATTCTTTCTTTCTTTTCTTCTTCAAACAACAATTAAATTTCAACAATAATTCAAATCAAATGTGTAATACACTTTGAGAAAGAAATGCATTCTTTCATTTTTCATCAAATACAACATTACAACTTTCCTTTTTCATTTGTTTTCAAATACAATACATACAATAACAACATTGTTTCTTATTCCTTTTCAAAACAGAGATATCATTCTTGGACAAAGAAAACAATTCCAGTATACAATCCAATTTTGAAACTACTTCAATATTTATTCATAATTCAATGACACTTTTACAACTTAACACTCTTCCAATTCGATTACAAAATACAAATTACAATGCTTATAATATCCTTTACATTTCTTTCCAAAAACATAAAACAAGTGTAATTCTTCTTTACATTCCTCAATGCAACTACAACTTCCATTAACAATGCAATGCTTCACATTACAACATTTATACATTCATCCACTCGAAGTGGGAGAAGTTACATTGAATTACTCAAAGGGAAATGACTATCAAACTATGAAATTCCTTCTCCAAACAGCAGCATGCTTATTTCTTCTTCTTTGCAACTTTGATCACAACAAGGAAGGGGGAAAGGCAACACTCTCCACCCAACCAAGACATCTAATGAGAAAGGAGAAGCCATCCTTCCCCATTGGCCCCCAAGCCCCAACCATATTGAAATGGAGCATGAATATCAACACATGGAAAAAAATAATTCTATCACATACAAGCAACATTCACATTGCATACAATCAATAAAATTCACAATTCAAAATAAGATAGCAGTTCCCAACTACATTTGAAATAATTCATACAACACATAGGCTTGATCAAGCAAGCCAACAAGAGAAAAAACTATGGGGAGCTCCTTATGCCTCCCAATTTGGAATTGGGCATCCACTAAAATTCATACCACCAATAAACATAACAAACCCATAAACCTTATATCTCCCAACCCCTCCTTATGCCCCCAAGAGTAAGAAATGCAAGCAGTTTATTTTCCAAGGTGGATCCCAAACCAAAACTCCTCCTCAATAAAACAGTGCCATTGGAAATCCCTTATGCCCCCCATATGAAATCTCCATATCCTTCTCCTACACCATGCCCTAAGCATTCTACCCAACCAGCCAAGAATGCAAACACAAACACCATTCAAACAAATGCATGCAAGAGAAGGAAAACATTTAAAATATAGCTCAAGATGCCTACCTCTCCATAATGGAGTTTGTTCCAAGCTCACAAGCTTTCCACAATGTCAAAGTGTAGTCAAAAACTAGCAAGTATAAGCATGCAAAAGACTCCAAGCTTCCTCCACAACAAGCTCCAAAAAGCAACAAAAAAATGTGCCCCAAGAGGAAAATAACAAAGTTTCAACAACCTCAAATGAGCAAGAAGCTTTGAATTTAAAGGAGAGGGAAGAGGAGAGGATGATGTGGATCCTTGTGGGATGCCACATCATTCTTCCTCAACCCCAAGAGGAAAGTCAACATCCTCACCAAAACACAATAAATAAAAATGACTTACACACTCCAAAATGACCCATACTTCAAAAGGACTGCATAAAAAAATATGTAAGGGAAGTGCAATTAAAACTTACAAATTGTCACTTCAAAAAGCATTAAAAATGCCTAAATTTAACCTCCAAACCATAGGCATGGTTGGTGGATCATTTTAAGAGGTGTGGGACAAGTTTAACTTGTCCCACAAGCCTCCAAATTTGGTCTCCAAGGACAATTTCGAATTCCTAAGGAGATGAAGTGTTTAACATTCCAAAATCTGCCTTACATGCTCTTACAAATTTCTTACACATTCTTACATATTAACTTACACACTCTTCCAACATTATCATTTAAATTCAACAACTTTATTAATTACATCCCATGTCCCAATTAAATTTAATAAAAGTTTAACTATAGGATTTCACACATTAATCTTCCACATTAAAATTAACTAAAAGAAGGAACACATTACTAATAAAATACATACAACAATAATTAAAAAGGAACACATAAATAAAACACATATATCCCATGGTCACAATAATGGAAATCCCCCCATGGGAAATCCTAACATAACACAACACACAAACACATAACACAGTTGCCATGGTGACCTTGTTGAATTCACCTGGAATTTCAATATGGTTAGTCTCCAGTCCCCCGACATTGTTGTGATTTTTAACCTACAAAATGCAAATACCTCCTTCGGCCTCGTGGCCATATCAGAACATCCAAAATGATATAAACAACATTTCAAAATCATCTAATCATATGAATCACGACAATATCAAGAATACAACATTATCATTTTTAATTAATTAAATCAACTATATCATCATCAATGATCTATCATACTAGGTCTACCCAAAATATCCAATGTCATAAGTCCAAATCAACATCCATATTATGTCCATGTCAAACAATATATCATCAACCTCATATAAAAATGTCTCTAGTAACCATCATGCATAATAACTGAATCCAGATCAATAATAATCTAGGATCTAACATCTAACCATCATACCAAAACAAAACATAATAGTTTCCATAATATGATCACTAGTATCAAAATCAGTATAAAAAAGTGTCAAAGGGAAGGGGGCACTACAGGTTGGATGGGGTGCCTAGAGAGGGACATGGATGCCCATGGGTGCCCTAGACCTATTTCTGGGCACCTGGTTCTGGGGAAATTCTCAAAAAATATTCTCTAATGCATTGCAAGGTATTCTCCTTTTTTCACTTTTAGTCTCTTAGAGGTTGCACCAAGATCACTGAGGTCACTTGAAACCTGTAATGAAGTGTAGAACAAAAAAACCCTCAAATAGACATAAAATTCTAAAAAATAAAGATGCAAAATTAGGGGTCAAACTTTCCTCAGCTATCACAATGGTGAACTTACGACTATTCACTACACTACATCTCGGATCCAATGTAGTTATGTATGTGTGTGTGTATAATTGTGAACTAGGTTTCTCTTGTGTTAGTCATACTTGGATAACGAGCAAGTAGTTAGATGTAGAATGTAATAAATGTGTGCATGGAATAGAATGAACTTCCCTCCTATGAAGTGTGATGTAGAAAAAAACCCTTGTGTTCCTTGTGATGGAGCTAGATGGATGCAATGGAGATCTTATATTCCTTGATGGATGTAACCTTAGGTGGTGATAGATAGTGCTTAGTGCTTAGTCCTTTATTATGATCACATAACTTTATATTTATATGATTCCCTTTCTTGAATTTCATAACTAACCTTGAAAAGGTCGACTACCAAAAATATAAGATGCTCAAGTGGATAGAAAGGACCTAAAGAGTGTGAGTAAAGTATAAAGACGACAGGGGTGCCCAAAGGGGATGAGGGTGCTCGGCATTGGCATCCCTGGTTGGGTAGGCCGGTGTCCAGGATGAAAAATACTCAAGACTAAAAAGGAAGACTAAGAAAGTGAGGGTGTAAGACCAAAAGTAGCAAACACAAATTAAATCAAGGTGGCCAAAGACATGGGTTAACTAGTACTTTTATTACTTGGTAATCATATGAATAGTAGTATGTGATTAGGACTAGATAATTACCCAAAGTGTGTGATTGTGTGTCTACATTTGCACCCACTTTATGTTAGTGAGTTGAAATCTCAGTAACATAAGCACATGAACCTAGAGTATAAGAACATGTGTATATGTTGTAATGTACTTGTTTTTATGTTAATTTCAATGTGTGTGATGTTGTTAATGACGTTGATGTTGACTACCACTTCCCATATAGATAGAACTACAAAAGATAACTGAAAATTATTCAAATATGCATGTATATGATAAAAGTGTGTAAGGAAAGTATGTAAAAATATTGAAAGTGTGAAAAAGGAACATGTGCACCTGATCCATGATGAAGAAAGGGGTGTAGAAAGGATTATGTAGATGATGTCAATGCGTGAGTTTTTCAGGAAATCTCACACCAATGAAATGGAAGAAGTGCGGTGTGAATAGTCTGGTTTCATCCTCTAACCTTTAACTACTTCTCGTTGTGTAAAACACCACTACAAATGTTGTGTATAAACACATGTGTTAAGGACTATCTACCCTATAAAATCCATTATGTATGGAGTTATATAGACTTTGTTAAACTACCAATCACTGTGTATTTTCCCTTGGTCTCGAGGTATCAAGAAATGCCACTATATTGCCCCTAGTTTCAAGAATCCAGGAAATTCAGTGTCCGCTAAGGACCAAAGCATTATTCTGAGCCCTGTCCAAAACTGAAAATTGTGTTATCTTTGGTACCGTGTTGTGTATAACATTATATGAGGTGACTGATTCACCCAAAGGATTCCCCCCTTATTTGGGGTGCATGTAACGTCACTAAAGGATAATAAATCCTAAAATAAGATAGACCGTTGTGTTGAACTATGCTCTATAGGGGGAAAGGCATGTGCTTGGTAGAAACTAAGGCACACATAAATAAGTGGATAAAAAAATAAGTGTTAGTACGAGTAAAGACAAATACTAATGTATAAGACAAAATGTAAGCTATGCAAATAATGTGTAAACTACGACGCAAGTAGAAGACAATGTGAATGTGAAAAGTGGGTTACAAACATGGGACATAACTCATGATGTCACAAGACAATCAAGGTCTTATTGGCCATAATTAAACAAGTTTGCACACAAGACAAAGGGAAAATCCTGCACAAAATAGCATACAAAGAGAAAGCAATGACAAACAAGGTAATGCACAACCATGGAAGTAAGTAGCCCCACGTAACAAATGTTGCACATGAAGTACCCAATAGCATGTTAGAAAGATAAAAATTATGTCAAAGATTTTATAATCTAATAAAGTAAAGTGCTAAGTATAAAATAACACAATAACACCTATAGTGTATGAAATTGGATGCCCCTAGGAGGTGCTATGGGATTGGTAATAGGTACTACGCAAAGCATCCATGCTATATGTAATAAATATGTATAATCTGTTATCACAACTAGAAAGGTAAGTGATCGAACATGTTTATATGGAAATATAATTACATACAATATATCTATCTAGCATGTGTAATAAAGTGAACATGTAAAAGCATAAGTAAACAAGAGTAAATACAACTAAGATATGCAGTATGTTGTGGATGAGATGGAATGGAATGCGGTATGAATGATAGGGAAGCATTCCCCGAGTTTATGTGTATGATGTAATAAGGTTCATTTATTATGACCACTTAGTAGTCAAGAATGAACGGAAATGGGAGTGTGTCATCAAGAAATGGTTTGAGTGATGTGTTGTATGTAGAAAGGGTTGATGAATTAAGTGATGATTGTAGAATGGCAATGCATTGATGATATTGAATGCGACATAGGGATGATGGATTTTGAATGTGTGATGATTTAGCCTAAATCGTATATCATTATATGGGTGACTAAGATGCTATGCGTGATTATGTAGCAAAAACCGTATATCACAAAGTAGAAGAACGTGATGATTGTAAAAAAACATTATGATGTAGCACAAAGCATATATCACGAGATGTATGGATAAGATGTTATAAAGTGGTGATGATTTAGCAGAAAGCGTATATCACAATATGTGTGAAGAAGGTGATGGCTAAAAATGTCGCATAGTGTGATTAAAAAGGTTGATTGATTGATTGTGAAGATTAAAGTGTAGAATTATGTAGGTGTGATGAGGTGAGGTTCACTTTTGATTTGGACCCTCAAAGCATGAGTATGAACCATTGGAATAGAGTGAGTCATTGGGTAATGACCATTGTTTTACATGTAGTATTTCTTAAGATGCATGGCATTGAGTGGGTTTTGTGTAGCTTTTCGAAAAGGGTGGCAAGGAAATAAAATGCACCACCAAACTTTTCAATAATAATGTAAGGACCAAGCCAATTAGGCTTAAATTTTCCTTTAAGAGGGGCCTCAACATTTGTATTTTTATCATTTTATTTTAGAACAAGATCATCGATACTGAAATCACAAGGGCGTGTTTTTTGGTTATATGCATGTGCAATGCGAGATTCATATGCCTAAATATGTTTGAGTTCTTGAAAACGGCGTGAGTCTAACATTTAAAAACCATGTATATGGTTTTCACGATATTCATTGTCTTTAAGTATGCCTTTGACTGATACACACAATGATGGTATCTCAAGTTCTAGTTAGATGATGGCCTCAGTGTCGTAGACTAAGGAAAAGGGAGTTGCATTAGTAGATGTGCACACACTAGTACGATAATCCCACAGAGCATAAAATAGTTTATTATTCCATTCATCACCACTAGAAGTAATTGTCTTATGTAATATTTTGACAATAGTTTTGTTGGTGGCTTCACTTGGCCATTGCCTTATGGGTAGTAGGGAGTAGAGAATGATTTATTAATTTTGAATTTTGCAAAAAAAAATTAACCTCCTTATTTTTAAATAAAATTCATTATTTGTGATAATCATAGATGGCACACAAAATCATGTGATGATATGGGTAGTGAGGAAACCACAAATGGCAAGACCGGTTATGTTTTGTAGTGGGGTTTCTTCTACCCATTTAGTAAAATATTTAGTATATGTGATAATGTATTTGTTTCCATCTGTCAATTTAGGATTTATCATGCCAATGAGGTTGAATCCCCAAAGATAAAATGGCCAAGTTAGCACAATCGAATAGAGATCATATGCAGGTGCATGATGGAGGTTATTGTTCTTTTGACACTTCTCTCAGTGAGTGGTATATTCAAGGCAGTCTTGTTCTATAGTGGGCCAATAATATCCTTGATGCAAAATCTTTTGAGACTCAACTTTTCCAGAGAAATTACCATTACACATGTTGTCATGTATTTGGGAAATAGTAGTGGGAATATCAACAATCCCTAAGCAACATAAGAGGCGTCCATCAAGTTCACATTTAAAAATTTTTTTCCTAACTATGACATAACATGTAGCCTCATGTCGCAAAAGATGAGATTCATGAGGTTATAAAGTATCGAAATGGTTTATTTATATAAGAAGTTGTAAATGGGAGTAAACCATCAGGATTGTCTTGACTGATCATGATGGCACTAGCTGCAAGAGGTAAAGTGGAAATGGAATTATGTCGCAAGTTCCTAATGATGAATGTGGCTTGATCTTTTGTAATATCTTGTGGTATTAGTGACGTTGTGCTAACCATAGTGTCTACATGATGATTATCCTTACGAGGAATGGTAACTTAATAAAGTAAGACTTAAATATAGCCAAAAGGTCTTATACAAGTGCATTGTATGGGATTAAGTGTTCCTCTTTTTTGTTGTATGTATAATTGACTTGATTTATGATGAGATGAGAATAACCATGTATGCATAGGTTGTGAATGAGTAGTTTTCAAGCAAAGATAATTCGAGAATGAGGGCTTCATATTCGGTGATATTAATTGTACAGAATACACCGATCGATATGGAAAGGGGAGTTGATCCCTTTGTGGGGTGATGAAGAATACCTCATCCCCAATGCTAAAGTGGCAATGAGACCCAAAAAAGTACATTATCCATATATCAAGATTGACATTATAAGTAGCAAAATCATCACAAAAAGGATTAGAGATGGGAGATGCATCAAGAATGGGTACCACAACTAACTAATCAGCTATGACATAGCCTTTTATTGATTTATGTGGTATGAAATTGAAATAAAATTTTGTAAGGATCATAACCAACATGTTATACATCCTGACAAATGTGTATGGGATAGGAGGTATCATAATGGATCTACCTTGGTGATGATATGTACCTCATTGTTAAGAAGATAGTGACATAATTTATCTATGATAAAGACAAGGCCAACATAACTTTTGATGTAGCTATAGTTGCATTCATAAGAGTGTATCATTTGGCTAATGTAATAGATTCCTATTTCATGTTGAATTATCGTGTTGTTTTTCGCAGAGCCTCAAGGCATGGAACGTGGCAGAAATGTATAATAAGAAAGGTTGGTTAGCTAGCGGAGGGACTAAGACAGGTGAGTGTAAAAGATATGCTTTTATGTTATCAAATGCTTGTTGGCATTTATCATCATATAAAAATTTAGTATCATTCTTCAAGATCCATTTAAATGGTTGATTCTTATTAGAAATTTGTTCAATGAATCTCCAAATAGTTTGAATTTTTCCATGTACTTGATCGTCGGGTTCACAAAAATGATTAATATAAATATGTAAATAAGATCCTAATCAATTTCAGTAGTAGTAGTAAATGAATGAAAATTAAATAGAGAAATGAATTCTAGAGAATGGATAGAGTTGGAAAACTAGAAAATGTGAAGCACAGATCATTGCATTGGAGCACAAAAAAATGTAGATCTCGAAGAGACATGCTAGACTAGGGCACCTAGAGAGGGACCAGGGGCACCCGTGGGCTCCCTAAACCTATTTCTAGGTGCCTAGGTCTCATGGAAATGATCGAAAACTTCCTTCAAGGTGTTGCAAGGAGTTCTCCTTTTGTCACTTTTTTACTCTCAGAGGTTGCACCAAGATCGCTGAGGTTCTTTGAAAACCTATAATGAAGTATAGACCTGCAAAACCCTCAAATAGACATCAAATCCTAAAAAAGAAAGATGTAAAATGAGGGGTCAGACTATCCTCAGTTGTCACAATGGTGAACTTATGAATGAGCATTGTACTACATCTTAGACCCAATGTAGTTCTCTGTGTGTGTGTGTGGAATTGTGCCCTAGGTTGCTCTTGTGCGAGTCACACTTGGATAGTAAGCAAGTAGCTAGATGTAGAATGTAATAAATGTGTGCATGGAATAGAATGAACTTCCTTCCTATGAAGTGTGATTCAGAAAACCATCCCTTGTGTCCCTTGTGATAGATATATATAGATGCAATGGAGCTTTTAGATGCCTTGATGGATGCAACCTTAGGTGGTGATAGATAGTGCTTAATACTTATTTCTTCATGATGATCACATAACTTTATATTTATATGATTCCCTTGCTTGATTTTTGTAATTAACCTCGAAAAGGTCAACTACCAAAATGATAAGATGCTTAAATGACTAGAAAGGACCAAAAGAGTGTGAGTAAAGTACAAAGAGGATAAGGGTGCCCGGAGGGGATGAGGGTGCCTAGTGCTAGAGTCCTAGATGGGCACTAGTTTCTAGGATGAAAATTTTTGAAGACTAAAAGGAAGACCGAGAAAGTGAGGGTGCAAGACCAAAAGTAGCAACAAAAAGTAAATCAAGGTGGAAAAAAATGTGGGTTAACCATTAATTTTCCTACTTAGGAATCATATGAATAGTAGTATGTGATCGGTACTAGATAATTACCCAAAGTACATGTGTAGATCAAGAATTTCGCGCTTGTTACCTGTCCAAGTTAATGTACCAAACTAAACACAAAAACCCTGAAAAACTCCAATAAAATCGATACCTGATGGATAAGATCCGAAGATGTAGACAAATGAGGAAGCCGATGTAGATAAGACGGGCGCACACAAGCAACTCGCACAATAGATCCGTGTATCCTGCAAAACACCGATGCTTGACAGAAAAAGACCACGTTAAAAGATATTTAGGTGGACTGCCCGAGAAGCGGGTCCGGGAAGCGATAAGCTTCCTCGGCGGATGTCAGTCCACGTTTTCAATTAAGAAAAGAAGCATACATGATAAAAGATGTAAGTAAAAAGCTAGATCTTCTGATTGCAGTAATAAGACAGAATCTAAACAGCAGACAGAAAGCACAGAAAACAGGGAACTAAGAAATAATGCTGAATTTGTGTTACCTGTGTCCTTTTACCTGTCTGCAGGGAAATCGGCGTCGACTGGGTAGAATCGGCGTCGACTGATGTGGTCGGCGTCGATTGAGACGAATCGGCGTCGACTGGGTGAGATCGGCGTCGACTAAAGACAGATCGATCAATCAGGGACTGTGCGATAAGATTCGGGAATTAGAAGATGAATGTGGTCTGCTGGATGTGCCGAAGTTGGCGAGACACTGGAACAGAGTCACCAGATGATAGATGGTGGTGTGCGATGCTGATGTGACAGGGACAGAGTAACGGTGCTCCTCTCAGGGATTGATTCGGACAGGATCTGCCCTAATTTGATACAATTGATGCTAAGAAGATCTCTCTTTCTCACAAC
Organism: Taxus wallichiana var. yunnanensis; assembly: GCA_018340775.1. Lineage (NCBI taxonomy): Eukaryota > Viridiplantae > Streptophyta > Pinopsida > Cupressales > Taxaceae > Taxus > Taxus wallichiana. The sequence continues at coordinate 136,752,777 of CM031234.1, forward strand.
TGTATCTCTCTCGCTCTCTGTTCGTGCGTAAGTGCTTCCTTTTTTCGTCTGTTCACTTTTTCGCTCGTTCGTGGTCTCTTTTTCGGTCCCTAGAACTGAGTTCTGGACTCGCTTTTATAATCGGCGCCGCTCCTAGAAAATCGGCGCCGACCATATGGGTCGGCGCCGATCGCGGAATAGACTTCGAGATGGCCAAAATGAGTGATTTCAAGAAAGATAAGATTTATCCCGAATACGGGAAATATCCCGCTTAGGGAAGAGGAAAAATAGATGTGATACATAGATAGAATAAATTTGGGGTAGATAAGTGATTAAGATGCATGGGAAGAAGCGTAATCAAATATTTAATATTTAATCACTCATGGGTAAGATGTGATGGGGTGAATTAAATTTGGAATAAGTGATTAAATCACAAATTGGATAATATCCCAAGGGGATAGTTGGTGACGTAAAACGTGCCCCAGGTTACCTAAGCAAGTAAATGAATGAGAGGGACACTAAATTGAGTAACCAATTTTAAGTGTCTACATTTTGCCCCTTTTTGTCAAGTAACTTGCGATAAGCAAGGTTATGAGACAAAAACAAAGGGATGGAAGAAGGGAAGAATGTGTGATGATGTGATCCCCCTCAAACTAGGGATGGGATGGGTGATAGAACAAACGATCCCAAGTTTGAAAAAGGTAGATGAAAAATGCAAGATGCCCCAGTCGGATGCGGAGTAGATCTGATCATTGATGACGCATAAAAATAAATAAAAGGCAGCAACCTAAGGAACTCACATTGGTAGGGCAAACTAGCCGGTCTCCTCATGAGACGACGTTAGTGCCTACAGACCCATGAGGGTAAGGAGAACTGCAAAATAGTCAGCATCTAAAGAGAGACACATTGGTAGGGACAACTAGACGGTCTGCAAAGCAGACGACGTTAGTGCCTACAGACCCGTTTAACTCTAAGCTGCCAGAAAGTACGAGTGTCCCACGCAAAGGGAACAAACCCGAAATAGACAAGGATATCTAAAAAAAAAATGTGCCAAAAGGCAAAATTCAGCACACAACAATGATCAGATAGATAAGTAAGCCAAGCATCAACACTATGGCAAACAGATATAGAAAATCGGCGGCGACCAAACTAATCGGCGACGACTAGAACAAACGGCGTCGACCCAAAAAATCGGCGCCGACCAATCCAGGCACATATAAATATGCGAACGGAAAACGTAAACGATTTATTTTCAACGTGACGATTGATTCAGAGACAGCCAATTTGTGATTTGAGCATCATGGAAGCCTCTGGGAGCGGTCAGAAGCGCAGGAGGACACGACCTGGGGTAAGTGGTCATTCTTGAACCCACTTTTCTTAATTTTTTTTTTGTTTGATTTTTTTCTTGCATGGGAGGCCGGGGTCCGGTTTATGTCCGGCAGGCAGTCGGCGCCGATTGGTTTAATCGGCGTCGATTGGTTTTGGATCGGCGTCGATTGGTATTAATCGGCGCCGACTAAAATGAACGACGCCGATTTTACCAAATCGACGCCGATTGAAAGATATTCATTTTTTTTTATGGTTTTGGAAGATGTGATTTGGGGAAATAAGAGACTAATTATGTTTTTGATGTCGTGGATGCAGGCACGAGAGGCTCTTCATATGAGGGACGCCATTCCTGAGTTATTGGAGACTATTCTCCCTGATGTGACAGATGCAGACTGGCAGCATTTAGAGCTAGCCGGGCTCGGGGGTTTCCGATATTATAGACGAGTGCCACGAGATGTGGAGCTCATGCGGGCATTAGTGCGACGGTGGGACAGCCACACGTGCACTTTTTGGTTCAGGACGGGTGAGATGACTATCACCCATGAGGATATATTCAGGATCCTGAGATTACCGATTGCTGGGGACCCGATTGAGATCACACCCCGGGAGCAGCAGCAGAGGGCCCTAGTGCGATTATACTGACGAGAGAGTAGTAGCGAGATGATTCGAGATAGTATCTGGGGCAGTGAGGATAGCCTCACAGTACAGGCAGGATAGCCCTCGGAGCAGGCGGATAGCCTTGATTCAGATGGCGATATCCTATTTTGCCCTGCCAGACTCAGGAGGTGGGAGATTCCCATTGTTACTATTAGACTGTGTGTGCGACATCTTGCAGTACAGACAGGTTTTTGCCTTCGCCGATGCCCTGATAGCTCAGATTTACCATGAGCTATGGATGTACACCACTGGCCGGAGGACAGGGATTGACGTCAGTTTTGTGCTCCATTGCTGGGCATATGAGCACATAGCGGTGATCAGGCCATCCGGGCTTCCTTGGATGCCAGCAGGAGTGGGAGGGATTGACTATGGATTTCGGAGATGGCGGGCTGACATGGCCGCAGGAGATACAGGTAGACCAGCCGGGTGGTACTCTGAGCGTTTCAGGACGCTTACACCAGATCAGGTCATCTGGAGACCATATCGGGCATTCCCGACATGGGCCGGTCAGGATGCGCACTTGGTAGCATTGAGACGGAGCCGGGTGGTCAGGGGCCGGAGGCCAGATATGTGGGAGCGGGTCCCGTTCATGCGGATATTGAGGCAGTTCGGCCTAGTACAGACAGTGCCGGCCACCTACACGCCATATAGGCGGGATAGCAGAGAGACGGATTTGCGATTTTGATCCCGGCAGACCCATTGAGAGAGGCCCCACCCTCCACAGACAGTGATGATGACGCGGGGGTGGATGAGGGCTATGCAGCATGGTACGACACAGAGCTTCCACGACATCTCCCGCCCTCTATAGATGCTGATGAGGAGGACATAGCTGCTACGCTGGACAGATTAGAGGGAGAGCATGCCACCCTCACACAGACACATCAGGTAGCTCTGGAGGAGATCAGGGCTTTGACGGAGGAGAGGGATGCCCTGATTGTGGAGAGAGACACCGCTCGCCAGGAGTGAGATATAGCGATCGATCCAGCAGAGGGATCGCTACTTTCGGCATAGGGAGGCCCTCAGGGCCAAATATGGAGAGACAGGTGCCATCATCAGTCAGTGCAGTACTGCAGTGGCACGACCCTAGGAGGGCACCACCGGCGGAGCCGCCAAGAAAAGCGGCAGCGGCCCGGCAGCATCGTTACGAGCACCAGGTACTGTGAGCCTGAGCACGTACCAGTCTCTCCTCGCTGAGGTGAGATACTACGAGGATGCCCTAGCGCAGCATGCCCCAGATGTGCCTCGATACGGGGCGAGGAGGAGAGCAGCGACGGCTACGGCGAGTGGAGCCTCAGGCGGAGGGAGCACTGGGAGAGATCGAGGTGGGCCGAGACCTCCAGCAGCAGGTGCATCGAGCTCGATAGGCGGCGGTCAGGAGAGACAGCCAGGTGCAGAGGAGGGTGGAGGAGATAGTGTCCTCCACGCTTCAGATTTTACTATATAGAGATTTGATAGATTTTGTATCTGTATAGTGATGTAGCCTCGATTGGAAGGCATTGTTTAGATGGCTTGATTGAAAGCCACCCATTTTTGTACAGACACATATGTATATATAGATTCATTATTTGTCATATAATTGTACTCATGCTTTTAATTTTGGATATACATGGATAGATGGATATAGATATAGACTGATAGAGGATAAAATAGATGTGATTGGATAGGTATAGACTGATAGATGATAGAAATAGATGTGATTAGATAGATTGATATGTGGATAAAATAGATGTGATTGGATAGATATAGACTGATAGATGATAGAAATATATGTGATGTGGATATAACTTTGATAGATGGATGTGATGTAACTTGGATGTACATGTGTTTGATGTTTGGATTAGATATGGATAGATATAATGTACCTTGGATGTACATTTTGGTGGATAGATTGATGGATGTGATTGATGTATAGATTAGATATAATGTACCTTAGATGTACATATTTTAAATATTTTGATGGATAGATAGATAGATGTGTTTGATGTATAGATAGATGTAATTTTAATGAGAAATGAATAAAGATAGATGTTTTGATAGATAAGAGGAATTTTGATAGAAGATAAATTGTGATTGAATTAACATGTGAAATGTCAATTTAACAGGATGCAAGAGCCAAAGATGTAAATGGAAACAACCGTGACTTAGAAGAGAAGACACTCGGAAAAGAAGGGAAATGATAAGTCGGACTTCCAACCGACCATAGATAAAATCCGAGATAAGAAACCGAAAGACCAAGCATACTGAGGCCCTATATAAGATTAAAATAAACCTGACACTAACTAGTCGCAAACCAGATCTAGGATAGAAATGGAAAGAAAAGTAAGTATCTTGTCGGAATTTACAAGGGACAGGATACATGTCCATGATAGGAAAATAGGATTCTCCATATGATCGACAAAAAGGTCCTAAATCTCAGCTTCATGATTTTGACAGAAAAGCAAACTGATCAATGCGGGAAGTTTGCTTGATATGGAAAGACTGATCGATGCGGGAAGTCTTTCAGTGATGCTAAAAAGTGTATAAACTGAACTGGAAGGCTGATTGATTACAAGAAGCCTTGAATATTTCTTTGAGAAAGCAGCCATCCTTGAGGAGCGGTGCGTATTTTGAATTTTAATGATAGCCATCCTTCGAGGGTATGGTCTATTTTCTTTTTGATTCACTTGATAATGTATGGATAGCTGTCCTTCAAGGGATCAGTCTATCTTTTGGATAGCATCTCTTTTTTTTTTTTTTTTTTTTTTTTTGAAACTTTTTGAAAGAAGCTGAGTTTAGACCTAGATAGATCAGATGGAGGGGAAGAGAACATAGAAGAACATGTACTCATGCCCCGAGTAGATCCAATTAAGATAAGTACTTGGGATAGATGAAGTGGTGATTAAGGTATTCCTACCATGAGGAGGAACATATCCAAAAGAAACGTGTAATGAGTAGAGCCGCGATACTCATATTTAAGGTAAACGAGGCAATAGGCGGAGAACCACACGATTTCAAATCACCACAAAAGTAGATGACTGGTTATTAGGACGGATGGAAGATCTGAGTTGCGACTAGATTTGTGTAAGATAGATTTTAACAATAGAAGGGCCGTAGATGCAAGGCATTGAGAGGTTCCGCCTCAGGTACACCATCCATGGAAGATAAACGATAAGCCCCAGACCCATATTTATGAGTGATAATGTAGGGGCCCATCCAGTTGGGAGCAAACTTACCACGTTGACTTCTTTCGAGTGTAGTGACATTTTGATTTTCTTTAAGAACAAGATCACCAATTTTGAAGTCACGGTGCTGCAAATGCTTGTTATAAGCACGTTTGACACGCTCAAGATAGACCTGATGATGCTCAAGAGCGTTAAGACGCCGCTCATCTAATAATTCAAGTTGTCTTAGGCGATTTTGACGATAATCCTCATCGGAGACAAATTCTACGAGAGAAACACGGAGAGATGGGATTTGGACTTCCAAAGGAAGGACTGACCTCGGACCCATAGGCGAGAGAGAAGGGAGTAGCACCGGTAGGAGTACGAATGCTAGTCCGATAAGCCCGAGAGAGCAAAAGGGATATGTAGATGCCAATCCTGCCGGCTCGACTAGTTACCTTTGCGAGGATACTACGTGAAGTTTTATTGGGAGCTTGGCTGACCATTAGCTTGAGGATAGTATGGAGAAGAAAAATTGAGTTTGATATTGAAAGCGTTGCAGAGATTCTACAAATCAGCGTTCTTGAAAGACTTACCATTATCTGTGATTAGCTTATGTGGAAGCAAAGCGACAAATGATGTGTTGATAGATGAAATCAACTATGGGTTTAGCCTTTGTTGAAGAAAGAGGGATAGCTTCTACCCACTTAGTAAAGTACTCAGTGGCAGTAATGATAGAATGATGGCATTTGTGAAGAGCGGGGATTGATGAGACCAATAAGATCAAGACCCCAGCTGCGAAAAAGGCCACAAATCCGCGCGAGTTCTGCAAAGCGACTAGGGATGTGCGTGAGATTGGAATGTTGCTGACACTTGACGCACTTCTTAGTGTATTCACAACAATCTCGATTAAGAGAAGGCCAATAATACCCCAAACGTAAAATGCGCTTAGCTACAGCTAAACCACTAAAATGTCCACCACAGATACCGTCATGGACCTCCTGGATGGCTTTAGATGATTCATGGGTTTTGAGGCATCGAAGCAAAATACCATCAAAGCCGCGTTTGTAAAGAATCCCGCCTAGGATAGTATAGCGATTGGTGCGTTGGACAAAAGACCTTCTACCATTGGAAGTCAGATCTGGAGGAAGGATCGAATGAGATAGATAATCAACAATCTGTTGATACCACTCATCCTGGGTATGGGTTGTGACAGCATTGATTGAAGTTAGTTGCCCAAGATAAGATGGTTGATCTAATCGTTGCACAGCCACATAAAGACGCGAGTCTTCGGTAAAAGGCGGGATAAGTGAGGCTAATGAGGCCATGGTATCCGCGAATCGATTTGCAGTGCGAGGAATGGCTTGGATGGTGAACTTATCAAAAGATTGGAGTTGAGCAAGAACGATGTCACGATATTTTTGAAGGATATCATTCTTGCATTGATAGACACCCGTGACTTGATTAACGATGAGTTCAGAATCACCGAAGATGTCAATATGACGAGCGCCGAGATTAATGGCATTTTGAAGACCTAAGACAAGAGCTTCATACTCAGCCACATTATTGGTGCACTCAAAGTTTAATTTGTGTGCAACTGGGATAGGCGTACCCCAAGGAGGAATCATCACGAAACCCGCACCTCCCCCTTGCTGGCATTTGGATCCATCAAAGAAGAGCTTTACTTTAAATGGAGATAGACCAAAATCAATTTGTTGGATATATTCATCGGGGAATTGAGCAAGGGGGTCTTGAGTGTCGGAAGAGGAGCATCAGCTAATTGATCTGCAATAACCTGACCCTTGATAGCCTTTTGCGGGATAAACTCGAGGTCAAATTCAGTCATAAGCATGAGCCAACGAGTGATACGATCATTGTGATAAGGCTTTGCATGAATTGTCTTGAGGGATTGACACTTGTGACAATGTAAGTTTTATGATTAAGGAGATAATGACGAAGCTTAGAAGTTGCGAAGAAGAGAGCGCAACATAGTTTTCAGCTTGAATGCGTGTCTCATACTCATGGAGGGTGCGACTGATGTAATAGACAGCTTGTTCTTTACCACAAGTGTCCCGATGCGAGATCATGGCTCCCAGAGCATGGTCAGTCACAGAGATATAAAGATAGAAAGGCTCCCCCTCGCGTGGAGGTGTAAGCACGGGTGGAGAAAGAAGATAAGCTTTGAGATCATCAAAGGCCTTTTGGCAATGCTCATCCCATTCAAAATGAACATTCTTACGGAGGAGATGGTGAAAAGGTTGACAACGGTCCGACAATTGGGAGATAAAATGACGCACTGATTGAAGACGTCCTTGGAGACTGCGGAGTTGCTTCAAGTTAGAAGGGGAGGCATCTCAAGGATGGCTTTTATTTTTGCGGGGTCCACTTCAATACCCCTGATGGAAATGATAAAACCTAAAAGTTTACCAGTGAGAACGCCAAACACGCACTTAGATGGATTTAGACGAAGACAAAAGCGGATAAGCCTCTCAAAGAGAGGTGCAAGGATGAAAAGATGATCCTGACGACGTTTGGACTTGCCGAGGAGATCGTCAACATAATCTTCCACAGTTTTGTGCAAGAGATCATGGAAGATGTAGGTCATTGCTCGTTGATAGGTTGCTCCTGCGTTCTTAAGACCAAAAGGCATGACACGATAGCAAAAGGTCCCCCAAGGAGTTATGAAGGAAGTCTTATGTTGGTCTTCTAGTGCGATGAGGATTTGATTATACCCAGAGAAACCATCCATAAGAGAAAGCATCTCATGACCCGCAGTTAAATCTACGAGTTGGTCGATATTAGGTAGAGGAAAATCATCTTTTGGACAAGCAAGATTAAGATCCCGGAAGTCGGTACAAATTCGAATTTTCCCAGTAGCCTTAGTTACTGGTACTACATTGGACACCCATTGTGGATAATCGATGGGTTGGATGAAGTTAGTCGAGAAGCAGCTTTGTAATTCTTCTTTAACAAGAAGGGCTACTCTAGGGTGCATTTTACGTAATTTTTGCTTAACTGGTTTGATATTGGGAAGAGTAACGATATTGTGGACCACAATATCGGGATCGAGCCCTGGCATATCTTCGTATGACCAAGCAAAGGCTTGACGATGTTTGGAAAGAAAAGTGGTAAAATCCCCTAACTCCTGTGGATTAAGGGATTGGCCGACCTTAATGATGCGAGGATCTTCAGAAGTCCCTATATTAAGGTCGATAGTGGCCTCGTTGAGAAGGGTAGACGTGTCAGAAGGAATAGTTTTGGGGAGATATGAATCCTCTGCCCCCAGATAGGTGAGGACAGAATCATCATCCGCACAGTGGATAGTGTTGATAGTGGGAGAATCGTCTCCAACTATTTCAGGGAAGATTAATGGTATAGAAGCGGACCGATTGTTAGTCTCATAGACTAACGGCCCTAAGGAAATGGTATTGATCAAAAAAAAAAGTTAGGTGGGATGGAAATGTCATCGTCCACATCAAGTGATGCTTCTGATTTAGTGGGGGAAGATGGTTCTTCAGTAGGAAGAGGCTCATCAAGAATAGTGACGGTGGCTTTTGAAAGGGGTTTAAATCCTAAACCAAATTTCTGATGTGGCATGAGAGTAGGAATGGATTTGAGGTCATGTATACCTTGTTCATATTTTCCCAGGCCAAAACCTTTCCACGCGCATCGATATAGATAAGTTTTTGCAAACGTGGGATTCTGTAGATAATCAAACCCTGTTAAGTAAGGTTTGGTCCTAGGAGGAGAATCTGGGCGATAGTGAGGCGTATCAAGACCACCGTAGATGAAATTAGTCTATTGATTAGGCAGACCAATGGTGACGATGCGACCGAGACCTGGTTGATATTCAGGTTGTTTGTCTGGTCTACCATACTCATTAGGTTTGAGATGGGCATCAAAAGAAAAGAGAGGAAGCTCTCCTAGTGAGAAACGCTGCAATGTCTCTTCTAGATTTTGTAAATCCGGTAGTTTGGTTGTAGGTATGGAAGAAGATGAGGCCCCGTCAGGAGAACATGCATTTTCTTTTAAAGGGGCAGATCTTGTGGTCATGTCGCATTGTGCGGAAGGAAAAGGATCTCCTGGATGAGTATATATTTTGCCCTCATATTGATATTTTAAGCATCGATGGAGGGTGGATGGGACACAATGCATTGCGCGAATCCAGGAGCGTCCGAGGATCATATTATAGTGGAATTTTCCTTGACGATGTAGAAGAGTTCATGAAGCAGTTTCTTACCTACTCGAATGGGTAAGACCACAGTTCCTAAAGTAACTGCTAGCTGATCGTTAAATGATCGAAGGGCGAAAGGCGGGGATGACACCACATTCTTTGGTAACTTAAGTTGCTCAAACGTGTGCGAGGAGATGACGTTGAGTGCAGCTCCACTATCGATCATAACACGTTTTAAGGTAGTGTTATTGATTTGGATTTGTGATAAAGAGGGGAGCCTCAAGTCCTCGGAAGAAAGAGGAGGAATTTCGAATCTTCAAAAGAAATGGTGGTTGATAGTCTATTGATCCAACAACCAACTCGTAGAGTGGGCTCATCCGAATTCACTGCGATGTGACACAGATTATCGATTAGAGCCTGGCGATGTTGTGGAGAGGATTGGATGAGGTCAAAAAGAGACATTTTGACCGGAGCCTGGGTGAGTTGTTTCATAACACTCTCCTCAACAGACACGGGAACTTGAGCCCGAGGTGCAGCACGAATAGAGACCCTGGGTCGTGGGGCTGATGAGGAAGGAGAAACGCCTTCAGGGGCTGCAGAAATGACAACCCGTGGTCGAGATGCTGAAGATGAAGATGGGTTATCATAGTGTTGGGTTCTAGTGGCGATATGGATTGTGTCAATTTGAGAAGGTGGAAGATCAAGTGGAGTGGAACCACCAGAGGTCTGAGTGGATGGTTGAGGCTCAGATGGGGCTAAGATGACAGGAGGTACTTGTTCCTCCTCCTCCAGCAAAAGGTCACTTTCTTCCAGAAGGTTCTTGACAACGGCTTGAAGAGCTTTACATCCCTCGGTATCATGACCCGGGGTACGGTGGTAAGCACAAATCAGATCAGAGTTAAACCAGGTAGGTTTAACTCCTTTAGGGTTATAAGGTTTAATCGGAGGAAGGGTTATGGATGAAGATTGGATAAGTTGATGAAGGATTTCGGTATAGAATCCGGTAGACGAAGAGGAGGATAAAGATGATGAAGGTGGTTCTTTTACATTAACCGACTGCCGAGGTAAAAGAACTTGCATGTTAGGTTTAACAGTCTTTTTAGGGATCCTCTTATTTGTTTGGACATTTGGAGGAGCAGTCTTGGGCACTTGAGATGGGAGTAAGTGAGACATGATTGACTTTGGTGGAGGAGGAGCCCCTAAAATAGATTTTGAAGATGATGGATATGTGACAAATTTTGCGGTCTTTGGAGACAAAGGGGGTTGCTTGGTCGAATTTACTGATGATTTAGATAATGTCGGTTTAGAAGAGGAAGAAGCTCCCAAAGTAGGTGTAATCGGAGGAACATAGGGTGCCTTGGTTTTTGGTAATGAAGATGATGATCCTGATAGAAGAGGTGACGTCTTTTTAGTAGGTAAGTCTATTTTTCGGGGTATTGGTGAAGAATGTGTTGTAGAAGAAGATGATGGCTTTGATAAGTGTGTAGAAGAAAACACCTTCTCAGCGGGCAAATCCAATCGTTTATGAGGCGTAGAGAGAGATTTTTGTGGAAGAGCACCAAGAGTCTTGATGGTCCGAAATATGGGCTTTCCTTTTTCAGGGATGGTGACAACTTCAACGGCATAAGGTGATTGTAATCTTTTCGGAGGAAGCAGGTGGGGAGGTACTGATGGTGTAACGTTAGATTTTGGTTGTCTCGGTTTAGGTTCAGGAAACGAGTGTATAGGTGTTGGTGCTACTTCTTTTGATTTTTCTTTAATAGGCAAAGTAACATTAGTGATGGAAGAAGGGGGTGATGAAGAAGCAGTTCCTTGCGAAGGGACTACTTCTGATGCAGTAATCATGGGTGAAACTACTGTAGGAAAAGAGATAGGAAGGGTCAAAATCGAAGATGCTTCCGTCGAAGTCGGCACAATTATAGGTACGTTCACCAAGGGCATAGTTGCAGCGGGAATGGGAGCAACAGAAGTAGATGTGTCTGCAGTGGAAACTCGAAGGGATGTAATTGCCTCGAGTATTGAAAGAATGTCTGACGATGAGACAGATGAGGATGACACTGTCTCGGGTATGGATGGAAGGTCAGACAAAGGAGCGGAGAGAGATGATTCGTGCTTAGTAATGTAGGAATATTCAAAGACGGGATATCTGAAGATGGTGAAATTCCAGTGATTGATGAAGTGGAAGGAGGTTCTGATTCGATTGATGTGTTTGCAGATGGCTTGGTTTCAGAAGAAGATTCTTCGGTGGAGATGAAGTTGATGGTATGAGTGTTTGGTTTTTGAGACTCTGAAACATTATGGTTCGGGGCATGATTGGGAAAAGGTTGTTTAAAAACATCGAGTGCCTGATTTGGGGGAGCATTTGGGTTATCCAGAATGAGCTCGCCTTTATCAATGAATTTTTGGACAAGATTTTTGAAAGTCTGACATCGTTCGATGTCATGACCTTTGGTTCTATGATAAGGACAGAAATCATTTTCCCTATACCAGAATGGGCGTTCTCGGCTTTCATCAATATCCCTAATGGGGGGAAGTTCGATCATGCGAACTTCCAACATTTTTTCTAAGATAGAGGCATATGATTCCCCCAATGGAGCGAAGGATCGAGATGATGAAGTCCCTTTTCGAGAAGATGAGGGTCTCTTCGTGGTGTTTGATTAGAAGTATTATCGGCTCGTGATGCTTTTAATACGATAGCGTTGGTGGATCCTTGATTTTTGTCTTTAGAAGGGGAAGAATTTGGTTTGGTAAACCGAGAAAAATCTGGTTTAGATTTAGAGCGAAGTTTTAGCTTCCCTTGCTCAATGGCGCGAGATTCAAGTTTACGTGCCATCGTGAAGGCTTCTTCAAAGGTATGAAAAGTTTGGATCCTTAAAGTAGAAGAAATGTGATTAGCACAAGATCGAGTAAACAACTCGATTTGTTGGGATTGAGGAAGGGAGAAAGACAATTGGTTGATTATCCCTCTCAACGAGCGACAAAGTCTCTGCAATAGACTCATCATCGAATTGGCGAATGTTATAAAGATCTGTGATTGAGATCTTATGCGTGATATTTATTGAAAAGTTTTCAACAAACATCTGGGCCAATTGAGAGAAAGAAAACAAGGAATGTTGAGGAATGTTATTGTACCGGTCTAAAGCGGGACTGCTTAGAGACATAGGAAAGGTACGGAGCATGAGCTCCTGATCTTGGACTATGAGGTAGCAAGCATGTTTGAATGCTCGCAAATGTTGTTGAGGGTCTTCCCGACTATGAAATTTTGAAAATTTAGGAAGTTCCCATTGGGGAGGATAAGGCTTAAAAGCCACTGAAGGGTGAATGGGTTCATTACACACTTCTTCAAAGGAGTATGAAGGACGAGCCCCTTTTGTGGAGGCTTCCAAGTCTGTGATTTTCTTGAAGAGAATTTGAACCACGTCTGATTGAGGAGGAGGTACATTGGTATGTCCTACATAAGAAGCAAGTGGTGGATGTTGTTGAGGTGTCAATGGGGGATTCATCTGTTGATGGATAGGATGATAAGAGGAATAACCAGGTGTTCTGGGTGACACCGGGTGGGGTATTTGTTGTGAGATAGCTTGCGTATAGGCAGGCTGTGAGATAATAAGTGGTTGAGAAAATAAAGGTTGGGTGACGGATGGAGCCTGTGATTGGTGGACTCCTATGTTTGTTGATTGGATCGGGACAGATTGAGGAACATGGGTGTTGGTTGGATTGGACATGTTGGGGAACAAGACCTGAAAGGGGCCTTCTACTGCCGGATTAGGTATTAAGGGTGCCGATGTTAGAGGATGGGCGAAGGTCACAGTTGCTGGAATATTGGAAGAAAGACCCCCTAGAGGACGAGAAGTAGGAGCCAACTGACTATTCGGAGGGGGTTGGCTCATGAAGAGGTATTGACCTTGGGACACGATGGAGGGCATAGATGAATTAACAGCAATATGCGGGTGTGCAGACGCATTCATTATAGCAGGCAGAAGACCTCTCAGAAGTAGGTTGTGGAATATTTGAGGTAACTGCGGTGTTAGGAATAGGTAAGACTATTTGAGAACTAGTCGATATGGTAGGTGGAAGAGAAAAGGGAGGCATAGGGGCCTCGCCCTTCTCCGTGACTCGAGGCAAGAGCGATGATCTGCTGCTCTACAAAGGCTTGGGATGATCCACGAGGATAATCATACACTTGTTGGATTGGTGGCCCTTGATCAGATATTCGAATGGACTTGTGTACTAGGTAGTCCATGAGGGCTATCGGATTACGGTCGAGAATGCCAGAATTCGGGATCCGCATGGGAACATACTCCGAGTCAGATGATATTTCCGAAGGACTAGGGGAAGCTGGACGTGATGGGATTGCTTTGGCTTGATGGAAAGGATTATATGACCAGGATGGGGAACCAACTAACAGCGGTCCCGAGGAAGATTGGGGGGGTGCCGAAACCTCCACACTAGTGGTGATCTCGGAGGAAGAAGGAACCAGTTGAGCCATTCTTCTAGATTGTGACCGAGTGATAACCGTCATAAACACGCAGAAAAGAAGATTGACCTAACTAATGCACAGACAATTCAAGCAGCGCAAGTGATTATCTCCTTTAAATTTTGATGCTTTTAAGAAAAGAAAATGTTAGGGAAGGCTTTTTAGAACAGGAACTACTCAGATAGCCAAACTAAGGATGGTTTGGGTAATGTTTGGTGAGGAGTCCCGAAGGCACTTCAGTAAAAGACCGGTACGTGGCTTGATATAGGGGCCTACCCCCGCACTTCACACACCGCTGCGATAAGGGAGTCGGGTGCTTTGCCAATATATACCAAAATCTTCCGTGAATTTATAGCGCGGCCCGAGTACCGCGTAGGCTCTTCCTCTTGGATATCACTTCCAAGTAGGCGAGGCCAGGGAAGGAATTTTGTTTAAATGCTTTATACCTAGTGATTTTGGCTTTGTGTGCAAGGGTGAAAAATAAAAATCAAATAGTGTCACTACCGATTTTGATCAATTTTCCAGCCTAATTAAAACTAGATGAAAAACATGCAGCAATGACAAAGAAAAGTTCTTTTTAAGCACTTAAAAACGAAGTGTTTGATTTCGATGAAGACAAGTCAAACAGATTCTTTCCCAAATGCGATTAAGTTCTTTTTAAGCACCAAAAATTGAAGTGTTTGGATGTGATAGGCAACCGACAAAGAAATCCTAAAAAGGAGAAAACACCGTAAAAGAGGAATACCTGTAGATTTAGCTCTCCAAGGTGTGTGGACTTCAAAAAGCGCGTTGTTGAGCTCTTCCCCTCGAACAATCCCATGAACAAGCAAAGTGCTCCGCAAGAAGAGGTTAAGCAAACACCAAAGAAAACCCAGAAAGATATATCCAGATAACGGTGAAACAGAAATCTCTATTTTTAAGGAACTAGAAAAATTTCGAAGATAACGATTTCGCCTAAAAAAAAGCAAGATTGAAATGATGAAAAGAAATGCTCAAATAGGACTGATAGAAATCAGTGAAGAAAAGGAACAAAGTTCAAAACTAGGAAAGAAATGAACTTACCAATAAGGGACTTTGGTTGGGTCCCACCGGGCGTGCCAGAATGTAGATCAAGAATTTCGCGCTTGTTACCTGTCCAAGTTAATGCACCAAACTAAACACAAAAACCCTGAAAAACTCCAATAAAATCGATACCTGATGGATAAGATCCGAAGATGTAGACAAATGAGGAAGCCGATGTAGATAAGACGGGCGCACACGAGCAACTCGCACAATAGATCCGTGTATCCTGCAAAACACCGATGCTTGACAGAAAAAGACCACGTTAAAGATATTTAGGTGGGATTTGCCCGAAGCGGGTCGGGAAGCGATAAGCTTCCTCGGCGGATGTCAGTCCACGTTTTCAATTAAGAAAAGAAGCATACATGATAAAAGATGTAAGTAAAAAGCTAGATCTTCTGATTGCAGTAATAAGACAGAATCTAAAGCAATGAGACGAAAGCACGAGAAAAACAGGAACTAAGAAATAATGCTAAATTTGTGTTACATGTGTCCTTTTACCTGTCTGCAGGGAAATCGGCGTCGCCCAGGTAGAATCGGCGTTGTTTGATGTGGTCGGCGTCGATTGAGACTAATCGGCGTCGACTGGGTGAGATCGGCGTCGACTAAAGATAGATCGATCAATCAGGGACTGTGCGATAAGATTCGGGAATTAGAAGATGAATGTGGTCTGCTGGATGTGCCGAAGTTGGCGAGACACTGGAACAGAGTCACCAGATGATAGATGGTTGTGTGCGATGCTTGATGTGACAGGGACAGAGTAACGGTGCTCCTCTCAGGGATTGATTCGGACAGGATCTGCCCTAATTTGATACAATTGATGCTAAGAAGATCTCTCTTTCTCACAACCTGTATCTCTCTCGCTCTCTGTTCGTGCGTAAGTGCTTCCTTTTTTCATCTGTTCACTTTTTCGCTCGTTCGTGGTCTCTTTTTCGGTCCCTAGAACTGAGTTCTGGACTCGCTTTTATAATCGGCGCCGCTCCTAGAAAATCGGCGCCGACCATATGGGTCGGCGCCGATCGCGGAATAGACTTCCGAGATGGCCAAAATGAGCGATTTCAAGAAAGATAAGATTTATCCCGAATACGGGAAATATCCCGCTTAGGGAAGAGGAAAAATAGATGTGGTACATAGATAGAATAAATTTGGGGTAGATAAGTGATTAAGATGCATGGGAAGAAGCGTAATCAAATATTTAATATTTAATCACTCATGGGTAAGATGTGATGGGGTGAATTAAATTTGGAATAAGTGATTAAATCACAAATTGGATAATATCCCAAGGGGATAGTTGGTGACGTAAAACGTGCCCCAGGTTACCTAAGCAAGTAAATGAATGAGAGGGACACTAAATTGAGTAACCAATTTTAAGTGTCTACAACATGATTGTGTGTCTACAGATTGTAAAGGGACTAGACTGGAAAATTTCATATGATTCAATATTTTTGTATGGAATAGGGTGTGATTAAGGAATAGGCATAGCTATAACAGGTCGATGCAACTAAACTTAAATAGATCCGGGTCACTTGATAATGGTATGTTCATAACCATCATGTAGGAACTTAATGCACCAATGAATAGTGTATGGGATATCATGCATTACATGAATCCAATGTCTACCAAAAAGAGATTAAAAAAAAATGAGACATCGATAATGAAGAATAATGTAGGAACAATTTGAAGCCCAACTTCCATATGTAACATAATAGTGTCCAGAGTGTGTAAGTAGTGGATTCATACCCATGAATGAGAGTGGAATTATTGGTAATTAAACTATCATAAATGCTAATTTACTTTAGGAGGGAGTGAGCACATATATTGATCGTAGATCCATAATCAATGAGTACATGCCTTATATAAATGGTGCTAATGATAGAAGTGATAAGAAAAGGCACACATTGATTATCAATAGTTGATGGAAACATTTCCTTGCCACTAAATGATATAGGATGTGGGATATTTTTGAGAGAATAAATTAGATGTGTGAATTCCACCAAAGAATTATTGCTTTCAATGTGGATAAAATGAAGGGAAACCTCTAATATATGACAACAATCAGATGCATTACACAATAATTCATAGAGAGATATTTTGGACCTGGTATTCTAAAGATACTCGGTGATATAATATCCCTTAGAAGTAGTGGTAGGATTCTTAGAAGTGATAGTTGGTGGGATAGAAACAAATCTAAGCTATAGGAGGATGAGTGCGGTGAGTGGTGACTACATTAATAATTAGATCAGCCCTAGGCATAATAAATCGAGGAGGATGTTGAGTACGAACTTGCATAAAATAGGTGTAGTAGTAGCCATGCCGAAACCTTAGTTGGGGTGAAATAAGGATAAGAAGATTGATCCATCACTTGAGAAGAAGAGAAATTTTGATAAATTCTCAGAAGGTAAGGTTTGAAAGATCGGGTTCACCAAATGATTTATCAAATATTGAATTTTTGAAATCCTAATTGCAAAGTTACATGTGATAAATAAAAACAATAAGTAATAAGATACATAAATATGAAACCCTAGAGCAAGATAGATAGAGTAGAAGACTTTTTCGATTTTACAATTTATCTCGAAGTATGTTGGATTGGAAGACCTGATGAACAGGAAGAGGAAAGTGTTGCAACCACACACAAAAGATGTGGAAATGATGGATTAAGTTGGAGTAGGGCACCGGGCTAGGTCAGGATGCCTAGCCACTATAGTTTACTTCTAGGAATCTATGAATGTGAAACTAGTCAAAATATGATTCTTCTTATGTTACACCAATGTCACTAACATTTGTTGTTTATTTTTGTTTGCCATACTATGTTTGCAAAATTATTCTCAGTAACTTACAAAATAGATGATCTCCTACAAAACCCCAAAAAACATAAAATCCTAAAAATAAAAATATGCAAATGGGGATTCGGATTGACCTTGGAAGTCACCCGACATAGTGAAATTACAACCGAACGTTTCATTACATATCAGAATCCATGTAGTTCTATGTGTGTGTAGAATCATTCCGTAAGAGGCTCTTATGAAAGATGTAATTGATAGCGAGAAATAGCTAGATGTATAAATGTAATTAGATGTGTGTATGGAAAAATGAACTTCCCCTCCTATGAAGTGTATGCAGAAAAACACATTCCCATATCCCTTGAGTGATAGCTAGATTAATGATTTGATGCTCTTAGAATTCCTTTGGATGTAACCTTAGGTGGTGATAGTATATGCTTAGATCTTGGTCATGTATTATGGTCACATAGCTTTTTATTTATATGAATCCCTTGTTTTAATTTAATAAGCGAAAACAAAAATGCCAACCCATAAGAAAACAATATGCCTAAAAGATAAAAGAGGCCCAAAAGGAGTGAACGAAATACAAAGGGGTCGGGGCACCTAGAGGGGATGAGTGTACGGACGCCGGCATCCCGGATGGGAACTAGTGTCCAGAGGTAAGAAAGATAAAGAAGTGAAGGTCAGATTGGGTAGTATGGTGTAGAATACTAAAAAAATGACAAGAAGCAAAGAAAAAAATCCAAAGACAATAGTTAATTAATATTTTTCTCTCTTAGAAATCATATGAATGCAAGTATGTTATTAGGACCTAGAAATCTAACCAAGTGCGTGATTTTATCTACATTGTCTCTATAGTGGTACTTGGGTCCATTGACACCATATTCACTCCGGTGGTCCACCATCTACCCCAATCTCCAACATCTCCTATTGGGGTTGTCCCTCATCCTAACCCATCCTTCATTTGGAGCTACATTTGTCGTTGTGGCAACTTTAGTCCCTCCATATCCACTCCACAAGGCACTACTCACTATGAATACTCTATTCCTTGTCCCTTCTATGAAATATCCCCTAATAATACTACCTAAAGGTGAGACCTCATGGATTGTGAATGATGTGAGAATGACCATGTGCCCTCTACCTAAAGTAGGTAAAAATCTGCTAACTATGGTATCTTTGTGCCATCGTTTGTCATCTTCTCCCCTTCCCATAACCCTTACTACCCACAATATTGATTGTCTCGATAATATGCCCTATGTTCTCTAAGGGTGTCACCAATGACACACAAACACTATTGCCTTGCCTACACCGATTGGTCTTTGTCTTGGTGTTGTTAGCAAAGCGGGTGAAACTGCTGGTACCATACACAAGACTCACTTATGGTCCTGTGGTTAATGATGCTTCTCTTCATGTCTCAATCTGTTTGGGACAAGTTATCCCGATCTTTCTACTACTATAACTAATCTATTGTAGTCACTTATTTTCACCAAATTACCTAGGTGCGCCGACACTTCATTCAAACAAATTTGAACACTCATCCAAAGCACACAAAGCTATTAGGCCCCTCCTTAATGAAATCTTGTCAAGATGTTAGTATCCATGTTCATATTAACCATTGATAGATCATATTATTAAGTGTAAATCATAAAATTCACTGTTACACAAACTAGAAATCATAACAGATCGATAAGAATTAAGATTAGATTCACCATACAAGTACCATGATCAAAGACATCAATTACTAGAATCCAACCACAATTATCCATTGCATTAAGTCATCAAATAACAAAATATGAATACATTACAATTAATATCACAGAGCCATGCATGCTAGTAAATCAGGGTAATATAACTCTCATTACATTATATAGTTCACAATTTTTAAAAACAATACATATTTATAGGGGTGGGGACTTTTCCTTCACCGCACATGCATCTCAAAATAGACTGCATGCCCAAAATATCCATGCACTAGTAGTCACATGATTTTACAAAGAGGATAATTATATATTAATCTATAAATAAAATCTACTTGAATCATATTATTAGTGTGTTATATGCATGACCTTTGATCACCACTTAAATATCAAAATATCTCTTTCTTTTTTATTGATAAACGCTTTTAACCAAAGATATGAACTGGAGGGTCACTGGGACCCCACTCATTACAACCAATTTCCTAAGACAAGATATTACAATTAGACCAACCCAAACCGTGACCAGTGAGCCCGCATTGACAATGTAATTTCTGCCACTGCCATTTTTAGAGAAACTAGTCACCTCGAACGCCAATATCGACGATGCAAAGTTCGCCACCACTGAGAATAATCGCGAGTCGTAACCACCAATGATGCAACATCTGCCACCATGGATAACCACCCCGAAGGGATCATGCCTAGCAGGATTTGAACCTGGGTGGATCCGGACACAACCATCCATCTTAACCGATCCACCCAAACCCCATTGGCAAAATATATCTTTCTTAGCCGTGAAGTATTATTTTGTTTACATTTACTTTGGTCGTACTCCAACCAATTTTCCTATTTTTAGCCAATGACATGAAAAATCAGATAATTCCTTGAGCTGATCTTCCTAGACGTGTGCCACTCCAACCGATATTTACACACTTCTACACACAACCTTTTCACACCCTCTCAATACTTAGGCAATTTGGCCAACCCAACATTACCCCACACTAATTACATTATCACCCTTGGAAATGGGGTTGCACAACTTATCTCTCCAAATAATAGAATAATAAAGAATAAGTTATTCCATAATGAAAGAATGAATTAAATGAAAGAATAAATAATTTTCCTCAATCCTCACGGGAAGGAGTTCAAGATACTCTTTGTTTATGTTGTCCTCCAACTCGTTCCACTCTCCTAGCCCCTTCTTTTCTTTATCAGGGACATCTCCAAGTATTTTCTCCATTTCTTCTAGAGTCATGTCCTAACCCTTGTGCTTCAATTCCCTTGTTACTCTAGCCAATCTTGATAGCATGCCATCCATGAAGTCCGGTCTACATGCGACCAGTTCCCCTAGTCCTTTATCCACATCTCATGAGGGTCCCTATTGGCCTTAATCACATCAGCTTATTTACAACAGTGGAAAAATTCTCTTCTCTCCCCAAGGACTCATCCTTCTTTACATCTACAACCTCATTCTCCTCCTACACTGTGTATGCCTTAATGATCTTCTCTGGATCCTAGAAGTTATCTGGTGCTCAATTTTCCTTATTCAACTCATATTTCAATGCTTGGAGTATGGCATCATACTCTATAATCCGGCATGCTATGGTATTCATATTCCTTTCTTTCTCATCATTTACTTGTTACTCAAGATTCTATCACACGATCAACTTCTCCTTGAGAAAAATATGGATGCAATATTGTAGAAATTGCAAGGCTAAAGGGTAAGTCTTATTTGTCCTCGTCACAAATTATGGACACACCTCTAAAATATCACCTCTAATCTCCATGAAAAATTCCATAATATCCTTCTTTGGCTTCTCATCCCTTCTCGTGTTCCTTAGTTAGTTGCTCAATTCTATTTGTCTTGTTTTGATTATCCTCATGCAACTTCCCTGAGCGTGGATGCTTTTTCCCAGTTCTTTTATGCCATTTCTTCTACAATATTTGTCAAGGCATTGCTAGCCTACTCATCCGTGAGCTTGGTTACCTTAATTTTCATATGGGGTGTCTATTTTTCTTCATCCCATGCTTAATTCAATATTCCTCCTTAATGTCGAACTCAAGTTCATCCATGTGTGTTTGCATGCTCTAGGAAAGCTACTTTCTAGTGCACATATTCACACCCTTGGGATCTATCAACTCCCATCCATATAATTTCTCAGAACAAAGGTTCTCGAAACCTTGCATGGATGGTCATTAAGGGATCATTGACATATCCCAATTCAGGTGTCTTCAAAATTTATTCTCCTTACTCCTACCGCACCGTCTCCCTTTAGGGATATGTGTTTTTCTCCTAAAATTGGGCCCTCACATGTCACACCCGCATGCTCTCCTGATGGCTCACCTGCACTCTTCTCTTTTTCCTCCTCTTCTCTTGTGGGGCCTCTCTCCTCTTCATGCCCACTTTGCACCTCTGTATCATGTTGGGTTTCTTCTTCCCTAAGCTCCTCTTCTCCTTCCACATCAATAATTGGTGTGGACTTTGTGTTCTACATGGGATCCTCTAGATACTTATTCCTCACTATCACCCCTAGGCACATACTGCGCCTTCTCGTTTATCTTCTCATGTGGGATCAGATTAACTGAGAGATACCTCAGGTGACCTCCTAAGTGGTTATGCGCCACTACCCTAAGGCTTGGTTCTTTTTAACTTTCTCCTACCACCCTTCTCATCTAAACTACCTTCCTCTTTCTCCATCTCATCGTCCTTTGTCTCTATTATTACCTCTTCTTCCTCTTTCTGGGTGGAGTACTCTCACGCGACCTCTTGATTCCTATAGTTGGAGGTATTCTAGCACTATGGTCTAAAGCACGTCATTTTCTTCCATCTCCTCCTCCTCATCATCATTAACATGTTCTTCTTCATCTGTTTTAGGAGGAGTGGGCTCACTCTCCGCATGGTTCCAACCTGTGTGTTTTCCTTTGGGCTTCTCGGGAGTTTGAACTCTCATTCTCAATATATTTCCCATTCACCAATTTGGGCTTAAGGTTGAGGTACACCTTATCCACACCCACTTTTCCAACCATCAAAGTCATAGAATTGATAACAATGTCATTAGATATCATTGTCTCTATGTATGCAAACTTACCCGGATAAACATAGGTCTTCCAAAGAGTATGGTACTCAAGTCAACTTTGTCTACATCAAATCTCATCTTGCGCACATCTAAAAAATATGTTGATAGAGGCATGGAAATAACACACAATGAATGCATAAGGGATCTTGCACCAAGGGCTCCATTTACCATCCTTCATCTTGAACCTACAAATGTAGTAGTGTTGGAATACCAAAATTTAACATTCCCATCCACCATGGCAGGAAAGTCCTTAGGTATTCTCCATTCATGTTCAAAGGCCTCTTGTATGCACTTGTACCAAAGATCCAACCTTTTCTTGTATGGGCCACTCATAGTTCCTTCACAAGTGTATTTTTTAAACCTCTTAGCAAGAGACTTATTTTCTTTTGGGAACTACCATATTTTGTCCTTAGGGCCATCTGGGACCCCAATATCTGTAAATATAATAGATATAAGAGTAACACCCCAACTTATATTATCTCCCTTGTGCATTTCCTCGTAATAATTTCTACTATGAATGCGAGATAAGGTGTAACAGTGATCCCCTCCACCATTCTTTTTACAATGTGGATCCACTTCTTGTTCACCCGGCCCTAGCACTCCTGTTTATTAAACTTTGTTATGAGGTGAGCAGAAATTTTGACCATAGGGTCATCTATCTTTTCTACGTCCATCATGTGCCCTCATTTCTGGTATGAAAATTTAAAAGAAGTTGCTTCTTCACCCACTTAATCATTAAGGTCACTAAAAAATTTTGTTCCAAAGCTTTGTGATTCTCGTGAGCCTCCCAATTAAGGGCACGGTGATGTGCACTCACCTCCCTATAAAATAAAAAAGTCCTCATGGACTCTGGTCATCAACCACTAGTAAATTATCTTTGGTTTTCCAAAGTATGGCAACTCGTATATCTGCAAGACTCCATCTTTCTCAAAATTCTTTTGTCCAACATCGTCATAAATTGGTTTATCATCTTCAATTCTCAAATTTGTTTTCTTTACTAGTTCTTTATTAATCTGGGTCTTTATTTTCCTAGAACGGTGATTGTATTCACTTACGTTGCTCTTCCCAACATGGGACTCACATACATGCCCCATAATGACTCCCTAAGGGTACTACATCTCGGAGAGAATCGTTCCTCAGTTCTTCTTCAACCTCTAATTTTAGTTCATTTTTCTTCTTTCCTCTTGTGGTTGCTCTGTGACACCCAAAATTTAACACGCAAAAGTATTTAAACCGAAATGGAAAAATTATGCAATTTTTTTTTTTTTTGATCCAGAAGAATTATTTCGGTTTAACGTGTTTTACAATTTTTCAAAGATTTGACATTGTCATCATCAATGACGACTAGTCTTGTTTGAGAAGACGCGTTTATAATTTCACTTGCGGAAGAGGTAGACCCTACTTCTTACCTAACACTATACTTTTATCATTTTATTTTATTCCTTGGATTTAACCTAATAGTTATAAATTTATTAAAATAAAATATGACATTTAGAACTATGGGATTATGTGTTCCTTAGTGAATTAAATTTCTATAACAATATTAATTTGCAAACCTATAACTAATTTATTTAAACCCATATATAATAAAGTACATATCATGTCCTAGGGTCAACTAGTCAATGGTAGGTGGAGGGTGGAATGCGAGCCCTAGATTTGAGTCAGTTCCCTCCATTAGATCTAGGGCACCTAGAAACCCTAACCCAACTATCAAAAACTTCCTCTATCTCTCCCATTTTCATTTCATTCCTTTTTCCCCTCACTTCCTCTTTGTCTTTCTTCTATTTTCTTTTGTGTGCAGGTTTATGGATTTAAGCATAAAGGAAGGAGGTTTCAACAAAATCTAAATGGATGATTTTATAGATTTTATATGAAAAGATGTAAATACGATTTGTAGATTTTATACAAAAATATACAAAATAAATGTATCTAAAACTTTTATGTTATATAATATATATATATATATATATATATATATAGAGTTTCAGGTGGGCAGCCATAGCCGTCCCACCCTTGTTTTCTTATTATTTTTCTATATAATGGGGGTCACGCCCGTGCAAGCCGTGGACCCAAATTTTCTCTCTTTTATTTATATAAATATAAGTTCATTTATATTTAAGGAAACATAACATAGTTTTAAATTAATAAGTGACCTTTTATTTTTTATTTTTTTATTTTTTTGTTTTGTTTTATTAGGTTTTGATTTTGTTTTATTAAAATGTTGTTTCATATGATATTAATTAAATTTTTAATAAAAATCTACAAACGAGTATATATGATAATTTTATTTTATTTATTTAAAAAAAAAAATTAATACTTACATAAATAATTTGTAATATATATTATATAATTATTATTGTTATTTACACTATGTTTCATGTGTGTGGGGAAATAATTGATATTTTTGTTTCTTAGGTATAAGTTACATAATTAACATAAGAATACAAAGTTTGATTTCTAAATTTGTATTGACTTAAACTAATAAATTATATATAAATGTATAGTCATAGAATGGATTTCTTGACCCAAAATTACTCATTTAACTTAAGTTATTAGGACTTTGGTTCTCAAATTTTATTGAGAAAGTAAACATGGTATGTGAAAAAAAAAAATTGAAGTTAAACAACATTAAAATTCCTATTCAAGAAGGAATGGATTAATATTCAAGTTTGAAACTTCATAACAATGGATTTTGCAAACATAGTTTGAGCTATAATTTCAACACACACAAAAGGATATTTATTTTCCAAACTATTCAACTTAGCACTAAATGTGAAGAAACTATCAAATGCTCATTAACATCACAACATGTATCCAACTCCTTTTAAACAACTCATAATGCATTCAATAAGGGAGAAACATTTCCAAAATTGTGATACTTTAAGAATCATTATACCAATTCCATCAAGCAAGACCTTCATTTTCTTGAATCCAAGTATTCTCATATACATTACAGAACATTTCCAATCACAATATCATTTGTTTCATTCTTCATTTACATTTGGAATGCATTGAAAAGACTAAATATACTTGAATACAAATCCATAATCAAAACACAATTAGTTTCACAACCCACTTGATTCCAAGTATTAAATATGACAGAAACAAGTTTTCCATTTATTCAACACTTCATCCACCAACAACAAGGTGTCCCAACACGAAAAAATAGAGGTGGAGGCAATGTTCATCTCCTAGCCATGCAATGGGGAAATATCTCATCCCATTTCCCCATGAAACCCCTAACTCCCGAAAAGAACTCCGTAGCCAACACCAAGACAAGGATAATAAGATTTTCTTAGTAATCCCAACACACAATAACATCAATAAAAAACAAATGAAATCAATATAAGAGGACTTACGAGGGAAAGGGGATACATTAAAATCCATCACACACTACCAAGCTTTACCATCTTGCAAGGGGAACTAGGGGCACTCCCATACCACTTATCACTCCACTAAGGGGTTGGGTACAAGTCTTTGGTTCCTCCAAGAAGAAAATGTGCATGCCACTTATCCCTCCACCTAGTTTTTCTAAAACAAAAACCCACTTATCTCTCCACTAAGACAAGTCCCAAACCCCTTGGTTCCTCCAAAATAAAAACAACCATTTACTTCAGTTTTACAACTACTTATGCCTCCCAAATGCCCCTACCTTCCCCCATACACACATCACACTTGATAGCCCCACAATGGGTGAAATCAAGTTACACAACACATAATGAAGTCACATACTACTCAAGAGAGCATATAAAACACAACATTCCATCGAAAGATGGAAAAATAAATCAATAAAAAGCAAGAATAACTGGAAGGTACCCACCTCTTACTCATCTTGTCCTCTTTCCAAACCAAGCTTCAAGCAATCCAAAATCAATCCAACAAACATAAATTAAGACAAAGGCTTCCCCAAAATGGAAAAACAAGCCCACTTAAATAGAAAAAATTTCAAAGATCACCCCCTTAGGATGATGCCAAGTGGCAACATCCTAAGTTCCCAAGGAAAATAAAATCCCAAAAAAAGACATTAAATTAAGATCCATGCCCACATGGGCCAAATCAATTCAAAATCTAAATTCAACCATAAAAATTTAATGCTCTTACAAGGAAAAGACAAGAGGGGTCAAAATGGGAAGAATTCCAACAACTCAAAATAAATATCCCTTATTCCAAGAGCCATTCCAAATCAACTCACATCAAAATTAAATAAAGTTAGGTGGGTATTCTTTCAAGGCACATTTAAGGGGTCATAATGAGTCCAAAAAGGCTTAAAACTTAAAAACAAGTACACCTACCCCATGGGTAGGTGTAAGGATGAGTTTTATGAGTGTGGGACAAGGTTTACTTGTCCCACACTTCACTCAAAAATGGCCCCAAAGGGAAAATTCGAAATTACTAAAAAGGAAATATTTCAACCACCACATCTAAGAAAAAATCAATAAAAATGGAAACACTCACCCCCCATGAACCATACTAAAATTAAACAAAAAAAGAGGTAATCAAGAAATTTAAAATTGGATAAGGTCAAGAAAGGGGTTAACAATAAGCTAAGATAACAACAAATAATAAAACAAGGACTTGTCACCTTACACATGATCCCATCCCAAAAATATCCAAGTCTCGGGTGACTCATGTTAGCTAGGGAGCTTCGCGGGAGTTAGTCCCCCTCAATACTCTTAGGTGTTTTTATTGTCTATATATATATTTGGTTCTCTTCTCATAGGCTTGAAGCACTGTTCATCATCGCACACTCAACATATGTATCATATCCGCCAGATAGATTAACCAAATAACAACTATTTAATTCAAGATAAAATGCACCAATCACACATACATTTCATAATCTCATTATAATTTTAAAACATACTCAATTATAACCATCATCATCATCACAATCAAAATATAAACAATACATAATCCTGAAATATCAACCATGTACATCTATCCAAAAGCAACAATATCTCAATGTGTCATGATATAACCATACTAGTCAGAATATAAGGTTGGCACCTGTGCCAACTCAATATCACCAAAGAAACATAGTCTAAGTAAACTATAAATTTAGGAACCCCATGCCGATACAACATATATAATGAATCACATGATGAAAACTATAATATGGAAGGAAATATCTATATAAATAGTGTCTAAGGGAGTGGGAGCTACACTCTAGGTGCTCTCTTGGGATCCATTTCAATCTTCACAATATCACCTTATGGTCATCCACCTTATACAACCTCTCGTGAACCTAAACTCACGTTCCCTAGTTGTATTTTTACTTTTCAAAACCTATCTCTATGAACTCTTCCTCCGCACACCTTTCAATACATCCCACAAAGTATCTCTATAAAGGATATGCTGAAATTCACCTAGTTGTCTACTCTACACATACACTTACACTTCATGCTCGATTGCTCTTCAAGTCACACTTCTCAACTCGAAAACTCAAACATGCAAATTAAATATGAACTCATACATACCCCTTTTATAGCTTTTTCTAACTTTTCCACATTAATTACTCCTCACCTAACACTTTGTACCTAGATTTAATTACACTTTTCTATTTTTTCACACTTTTCACTACTTTCTTATGTGCCCCATTTGTAACCTTCTAGTGCACCTACTACTTCTCAACCATACACCTCCTTATGTGTGCCTCTATGTGCCGAAGTACATAATCCTATGTACCTCATACTAAGTAGTTTTCCATATTGTTTCCTACCTCATGTTACCTTTGTTTAATCATCCTTCTATGTGTGTTCTTCAATCTGAGTAATTTTCCTTAAAAAAAATTCATCCCGAGCACTTGTAACACCTTTCTCCTATGCACACCAATCTTTCAAAGGACATTCATATTCCAACCTATATATGTACTTGTGTTCCAACTTGTACTTGAATTTTAGTACAAATAGATTCCTTTTTTCCTGTATCTACTCCATCCAACATTAAAATTATTTGGGTCCTATGCACATGAAATCGAAAGATAGTAATCAACCTCCTACGTGCAAGTGCACTTATTAGAACAAAACACTGAACTAAATTGACAAAGCATAGTAATGATGAAAGGAAACACATAAAAGGGAAATATAATCTAAGTGGAAATACTACCTTATTATAAACACCAAGAAGCCTTATTTATAGTAGGGATTCAGCCTACTCCCATTGAAGTAATCGGGAAATAAAGTGTCATCCCAGTAGCGTATAAGCTGAAAAGTGCTTGATTCAAGTATCTTTGTTACTACAAAAGGTCCTAACCAATGCACTTTCAATTTCCTTAGGTGGCGTACAAAATTTGAATCATACAAAAGAACCATATTTCCCACCTCAAATGTTTTGTTCCTTATGTGCCTATCATGTTAAGCCTTTTGCCTCACCTTCTCAGTCTTATGGATCCATTGGGCAATGGCACACCATTCATCTAATTACATTATTTTTTCAATGCACCCTTCAATAGCTAGTCCTATGCATACACAATATGCAGAGAGGGTAACATAAATTCAACAAGAATACAACCTCTACACCAAACACCAACTGAAATGGTGTGGCCTTATTCAACAATTTATAAGTGGTCTTATATGCCCAAATTACAATCAGATACTTTATCATCCCAATATTTTCTCCCAACATCACAAAAAAATTCAATGTTTGTCCCAAAATCTTATTAAAATCCTCTGCATGATACCGTTAGCCCATAGGTGACAAGGTTTAGTTTTATGGTGTGCCACCATAAACTATGGCAACAGGATTATGATTATCTCATTTAATAAATGAGTGCCTCTATCACTAGTTAAACTTAATGGACATCCATACATGTCGATAATGTTTTCCCATAAAAATATTGTTGTTGTGGCTACTGTGTAGTCCTTTGTAGGTGCTTCTTCTGCCCACCTTGTGAAATAATCATACAAGTAATAATATAGTGCGCGTTAGTCCTACATGTGAGGGGTTAAATAGGACCAACCAAGTCGGTGGCCCCACTTCTCAAACTATTCAACACTTGCAATAGGCCTCAAAGGCATCTCATCTCTTGTTCTAGGATTTCCATGGCACCAACAATGATCACATGCCTTGACATATTTGTTATTATCCTTATATAAAGTTTCCCACCAAAGTCTAGCCATCAGAATCTTGTGTGCAGAAGCATCCCCAACATAATGACCACTTACAATTCCACCATAAGCTTCTTCCATGATAGCCTCACAAGCATGCTCCGAACACATCGGTGTAAAACTTCACCATGGAATAGCTTGTATAAATCTCCATCAATAAATTAGTAAGGTATCACGCATATTACAAGGTGCTTCTTCACTAATGTTTACATCCCTTCATATGCCTGTCTAGTGCATAAGAATACTTGTAATATATTCTAAATCTACGGGCAATCGGTTTAACTCTGAAAATTTTTGCTTTAAGCATTGCATCCTCAATGCTTTATGCATCCTCACTAGAATTGGTCCTTGACAAATGGTCAGGCCCTGAATTGGTTTTTCTGGTTTCACAATAAGCGTACATTCAAACTCCTAAAAAAGAAGTATCCACCTAAAAATGCACCCTTGTAAAATAGACTTATTGACTAAGTACTTAAGTGCCATATGATCGTATAGAAAATGAATGGGATCGCAGATAAGTATTGTCTAAATTTATGTAGTGCATACATCATAGACAAATCCTTGCACTATGTAGTTTTTTAATTTCGCTTCACGGGGTCAACTTTCTTCTTGTAAATAAAATGGGATGATCTGTAATTTCTTTTCTGGTTGCACCAACACTATGCTAATTGCCATGTCGAGAATCACAAATGTGAACATGACATGATTTTTCCCATGAAGGAAAGCACAAAATAGGTGCAATGGTCATCATTTCCTTCAATGTTTCAAACACTGTTGTTGCACATCATCCCAATAGAATTTCCCTTTATTTTTCAAAAATTCTTCCAAGGGCATGAAAATATTTGCATAGCCTTTAATGAACTTCTGTAATACCTTGTATGTCCTATAAATCCATGCACTTCACTTTGATTATTAGGTTCTTAAAAACCCAAGATCACAACTACCTTGGCTGGATCTACCAAAATCCTTCCTTACAAATAATATGCCCAAGTAAA
The DNA here is from genome assembly GCA_018340775.1 of Taxus wallichiana var. yunnanensis. Taxonomy (NCBI): domain Eukaryota; kingdom Viridiplantae; phylum Streptophyta; class Pinopsida; order Cupressales; family Taxaceae; genus Taxus; species Taxus wallichiana. The sequence goes on from CM031234.1 coordinate 136,783,244, forward strand.
GTTCCATAAGGTGTTGTAAATTTGAACTTCTTAATGTTAAGAAATATGCTCAACTACTTTCACCTCTCAAACATGAGCCTCATATTATCATAGTGATCCTTGAATAAACCATAGATTGTCCAATAATCTAGATACACCTATAATAACTTATGAATGAAGTCCTAAAAAGGATTGTACAACAATGTGCACGAACACTAATGGCCCATTTTTCATCTCAAAAGGTATCACTGTATATGCAAAACTTCCCCACTTGGTGGTGAAATTTTTCTTTTCTTGGTCTTCCTTAGCAATGTGCACCATATGATAACCTAAAAACCCATATGTAAAAGATTAAATCTTGTGCCCAGTAACTCCCTCAAGGATCTCCTCTGTGAATGGGGTGGGAAAAGGATCAATCACAGATGAAGCATTTAGTTATCTATAGTCCACACAGATCCTTATCCTACCATCCTTTTTAATGTTGATGACCATGGGGCTAACCCATTCAGATTCATAAATAGGATCAATTATACCAGAGTTGAGAATTTTATCAATTTCTTCATTTACCTTCATGCGCAGATTAGGATTCAACATGTATGACATCCTCCTAATCAGTTGTGTGCCTTCTTTAAGCTTGATTTTCATCTCCCTAAAGAAGGGTGTACTCCCTTTAACTTGTGATATCCCTACAATAATAATTCCTAGAAGTTGTGCAAAAGTTCAATAATCTTGGCCACTTCTTTTTTGTTGTTGATAGTCACCAATAATGGCTTCCATAGGCTCTACATCTATACCAATGTTAAATTTCTTTATTTTCATAGGGCCATGATATGCACGCGCCTTCTCATCTATTATGTCCATCACCTCGCGCATACCTTTTGTGTGGTCAACATCTAGGTTATCCACTTCCTCATCATCTATCATGTACACCAATTTTCCCTTTTCTTTTTCTTTCTAGGAACAGACCATTTCCTCTTTGTTTGTTTCTTCAAGATCCACGTGGACCTCTAAATCAAGTTCTACATAAACATTTGTATCAAAATATCCTCATATTTTTCACTATCTCCCAAAGTAAGGTGCTTCATAATCTGTAGTTCTTCATTGACCGAAATGTTAGTAGAAAAATAATCAAAAATATGAATCATACCTAAGTTTATCTCTTGTTAATTAGTTGTTTCTCTGGTTAACTCAGCATGGACATACCATGCTCATGTGCATCCTCTTAAGGTGGAGTAGAACTTGTGCACCTAGAGTGATGGTGGTAAGGCCTCTGCACCTCCGTCCAAAGTCTCTCACACAATTTTGTACGTGATGCGAGGTAGAGTACTTCCCATAAAATTCACATATTTGAGAATGTACAATGCTCCTTAGGAACCTACTAAAAAGGTGATTCTCATTTCTTGCCATTCTAGTAAGTTACCTCTATGTGTATCCCATAAACATGTTGTTGTCTATGCAAAGTATATACCAACATGTTTCTTCAATCTCCTTCATTCGTCAATAGGCTTCCATGGCACGTAGAAATACATTAGGGTTCCCCTCACCAGTTTACCTAGGTACCTGATTATACCACAAACATCGAACCATGCGGCCTAATCATACAAGTCATTGTGTTCTTAATTTCTCACCCAACCACTTCATACGTTCCATGCATCTAGTTGTCACAATCAATACTCGTGGTGTCACTAATTGACTGAGCATCATCTTGCATCACTCCCTCCATATATGGATAAGTTACCTCATGGTCTCTAATTGTGCGTGCATATATCATGTTCAAATATTCTTCACTCAAAGGGCTCAACATACAGAGCATCCTTTGCATCAGTCAGAGGTATAATGACACACTCTTCCTTATTCTCAAAGCTAATGTACCCCTTGTTGAAGCGCAAATCTGCATTATTAGTGTAACACTAGGGTCGCCCAAGTAGTGTTGGGAAGTTATCTGCTTCAACAAGCTCTAATACTTCAAAGTCCCTAGTAAACTTGGCTCCCTGAATTGTAATAGATGCATCCTTTAGTACTCCAATAGGCATAGCCCTAGTTCTATTTTCCATATACAACACATTCAAAGAAGGTTGCAATGGTGGTCTTCCCATTTGATTCCATGCATCCAACATGAGTACATTAACCTCCACACCTGTATCTATCAGAATATTTCTTAGAAGCCATCCATCTATAACTACATTAAGTGTAATCCTCATGTCAAATTCATGATTATGTGGGGGCATATTTGCGTGGAGTATCTACCTCTTGACCGAGAAACTCGTGTGCGTAAGTACCTTTTCTTGCAACCATTACCATATCAAACTAATGATGTTCTCTTGGCGTAACATTTGACATACCTCCTTCAAGTCATCTATGTCCTTTTGTGGGAGTTCAACCTTCTTTTCTTGATCCATAACACACACCTGCTCCTTCAGGATCTGAATCTCTCCTGCAGATCCCTGATGACATCCATAGTCTCTAGTAAACCTATTTCTGATGTGTAACATCTAGATACTTGGAATTTATCACTTATTGCTTTGTTATATTTGGCTTATACTTTATAGTTTCACACGTGTGCACACCTACCTCAGCGTGTGTAGTAACTAAAACTAGTTGTAATTAGGAGTGGGTGCTACCTTCAACATCCATTGATTTGTAAATGTGTGTTGTACTTTAATCATTCCCACACCCTTATATTTCTTGTGATTCTTTCTCATGTGATCATATAAGTCAAGACATTATTAAAATTTGTGTTATTTTCGACACCATGAGAAAAATACATTTTAAGGGCACTCGCATTGGTAATGATCAGGAGATCCATAAGTATAACAAGTTCCTCAAGGAAATCCTCCTCTGCCACCACCACGACCTCGACCTTTATATCCTCCCGAAAAATACTCTATTTATATTATCCCCATTGGTGGATCCTTCATTATGTTGTCTTTCATGTTCCTTAGATCCACTTACCACACTAATCTGGCACACACCGGTCTTGATGGATTCATGAATATGATCAATCAATCTATAGTCAATGGTGTCATATGTATGGGTTTTGAAAATATTACAATACATAGACACATTCTTCCGAATCATACACTTTGTAAGATACTGAGGAATGTACTCGAATCATGGTCCAAATGAAAAATCTCATAATCTAGTAGCATAGTACACACAAACTGTCGAGGGAATCTATCCTTAGTAAGTTCTTCAACCTCACAATTTGTGCACCATATGTCACTATGCATTTCATGAGCTGAATTAGTAGAGATATTTTCAAACTGCTTCACCATGGCTAAAATTTGTGCTTCTAAAAATTATCTTACTCCAATATCCACACTTCCAACTACCTCAGCATGCATAACTTCTTCCAAGGCATTGCATGGATCTAAAAAAGTTTTATGAGGTAACACCCTTCTAAAAGGATTCAACAATCCACCAAAAAAACCATAGTGCATGCTGACTTGGATGGATATCATAAGACAACATTGACAAAAAAGTTTTTTATACTCCTTACACTCTTATATAAACCCTTCTTAATGTCCTTAAGTGTGATCATATTATTCTGCTCAAACTCTAGAATATGGAACTTAGCGAAAAACACATGGCGTAGAGTATCATAATCTACCGCTTTACGATGCGGGTCATAATTTATGTACTAGTTATGCGTGCACCCTTGAAGAGTGGTAGAAAACTGAATTTATTTTCTATCTGATGTTGTAATTCCTTTAGCGTGCCATAGTAGCTCACACTTGTACACATGTTCGATCTATATTCAATGCCCCTATACTCAGGTAAATGAAGGGACATCTCATAGTAAAATTGATGTGGCTGATGAGGGTGTGGACCTTTCCTAGTAGATCTATAACTAGAGCCCCTACTAGTATTTCTTCCACCTTCAAAACCACTTGAGCCATTTGACACTGATCCACTTGATCCTCCTATAGTGGTCACTAGACCAAAGTGGATATACTTCATTGCATCCCAAATGTAGTGATAAAATGAACTCCTATGGTCTATGAAGTTGTATTACTTCCAAATGTATTCCCAATATTACGCATGCACATGCTCTGTCTCTGATGATGCACTAGAAAATATTCCTCTAGTAGGACCCCCAACAAATGATTTCATTTGTGTTGCCGTAGGTGTATGTGTTGTCCAATGTACTTATGTATTCAAAGGAAAATGATATCTATATGTAGCTATTGGATTACCTATACTCACTTACTTCTCAATGAATAATTATGGAACTAGAATACCAGGCACAAGGGCTAGGTCACCAGGTGGGATCAAATGTGCTCCTGCGGTCCCCAATATTTCCTCCCTCGACACCCTCTCATCCGAAGGTGAAGGGGATTCTCTACTATGCTTGCCTAATGTTGGGAAAGCTTGATGTTCCAGCTCCACATCTTCCACGTGAGCTTCAAATCCTTCGTAAAACAACTACTTCCATAACTCCATAAACTCCTCAACATCATGCTTATTCGCCAATTCCCTCTCCGTGATTCATTATCCTTGTTCCACCTTTCCTCTCTCTACCTTTTGCTCAACATCAGTCTACCATATTTCACCACACCTACTCTTACCCCTGCACACGGTGGTGGGTTTAGCTAGCCATAGGTATTTTCTCTAAAATCAATACCACCATCAAGATCTTAATTGCCAAAGGAATAACACACAAATAAGACCCTCGGCTTGCACAAGAATTCAAACTCAACAACTTCTAGACAAGAATACATAGAGATAGTGTACTCCAAAGTGTAATTGTGCAATACACCAGCCCACCAATGATCTACAACACGAGTCCAAGCTTCATCTACATCAAACAAAGTTTGGTAATATTCTTGCATCCAAACCCTCGGCTTGCATCCCCAGCTTTTCTTTTATTTGTATGATGATAACCACTCATACAATTCTATTGGAAAAAGGCTGAAAATGTCTCATAGAGCTCATGATAGAGATGATCTTCCACCCACTTACACGCATTAAAATCAGGTCTAGAACCATATCTCCATGCAAATTGATCTTTTCCATCTTCAACCCAACTTTCAATGCTCTCAAGAGTTAATTAATACACCATCTACATGCAACATCTGTGAGACACTTTGAAAAAGGTCCAAAGCAATGAAACCAAAATGTAGTCACTTATTTTCACCAAATTTCCTAGGCACGCTGGAACTTCATTCAGATAGATTTGAATGCTCACCCGAAGCACGCGAAGCTACTAGGTCCCTCCTTTATGAAATATTGTCAATATGTTAGTATGCATGTTCATATTAACCATTAACATATCATATTCTCAAGTGTAAATCATAACATTCACCATTGCATAAACCAGAAAGTATAATAGATCAGATAATAATTAAGATCAGATTCACCATATAAGTACCATGATCAAAGACATCAATTACTAGAATCCAACCATAACTATCCATTACATTAAGTCATCAAATAACATAATTTGAATACATTACGTTACTATCATAGATCCATGCACGCTAATACATAAGGGAATCATAACTATCATTGCATCATATGGTCCATGGATTTTTAAAAAACTACATATTTATAGGGGTGGGGACTTTTTCCTATACCACCCATTCATCACAAAATAGATTTGCATGCCCAAAATAGACATACACTAGTAGTTGCATGATTTTACAAAGTGTCTAATAATAGATTAATCTATAAATAAAGTCTACTTTAATCCTATTATTAACGAGGTCTATGCAGGACCTTTTATCTCCACTTAACTCCCAAAATATATCTTTCTTAGCTGCGAAGTCTTCTTGCGTTTACCTTTACTTGGGCAGCACTCTAACTACTTTTCCTATTTTTAGCCTGTGACATGCAAAATTGGCTAGGTCTTGGAACTAATCAACCTAGGTGTGTGCCACTTCAACCGATACTTGCGCACACCTACATGTAACCTTTTCATTCCTTCTCAATACTTAAACAATTTGGCCAACCCAACTTCTATTTTTGGGCCCCATAATTATATCTCTCTAATCACATGAATGAATACATGTATCACTTTTGGAACCCCTTGTATGTTCCCAAACTATCTAAATACCTTTTTTGGCCTATATCACTCTATAATGAAATACCTATGGCCAACTAGATAACACTTTGTATAAGTGTATGCCAACTCTGCATAATTCTATGGCTATGATTGCATGGCCAAGTATGGCCTCCATATTATTTTTGTTGGCCCTATATCATCAATGGACCTCCTATACCCGAGTAGCTCTCTATATCCTTTCCATCCCATGCTTTAGAGGATTAATCAAAATACTTGTTGATCATCATTCCCCAATGCCTCTAATGGACCAACATATCAGCCCATTGTTATGTACTCTCAGGTCATGATTTGTAGAAGGGTCATGTGGCCTATTCTCTATCCCTATCTTAGAATGACCAAATGAATATCCCTATACATCTATCTCAAAATGTGGTATCCCTGTGCAAACACTTAGTCATGCTCAACTATGTCTAGGATGACACCCATCTAACCATTTGTAAATTAGTGCCCACTCTTGTCAAGTAGAAATATTTCGTCAACAAGATCCATCAAAACTAGGGTAGATCTTTGATCATGTCTCAATCATAAATCTCATATAACACTATGTTGTTCCTCTACCACGTGGGTAATTTAGACCATCATGTGGCTTAGACCATTTCATAGTCAAATGATGGTGGTGTAGTAGATAGGATCCCTAGTAATTGGGATCTATAATATCTAGTGAATGTCCTCTAAGGTAAAGGTCATCTCCCTATCAAGAGATGGAAGCTACTTGGTTACGAGTGCCATCTCTATCAACATTATAAATAGTGGCATGTCTTGTCAGTGTTGACATCAATGCTTCACAAAACAGACCTAATTCCTCTAGGAGTGACTAGTCATGTGGATAAAAGGTTTGTAACACCCCTAAGGTAGGAGATCGGTGCTCATGAAACTTGATCACACCCGACAGCTCCTATAATCACGAGAAAATCATATTTTATACTTTACCCATTTTATAAAAATTTCATAAAATCATCAAAAAAAAGATAACTTGGACTATATTTGGAAAATCCACCACTATTTGGGGAAAAGTTTCCATTTTGGGGGAAACTCACTTCTACCTGGGGCAAGGATACTAAATTTGGGTGAGGTTGCCATTACTCGTATAAAATTCACTAAATGTGAGGCCACTACAAGTTGTGGCGGGGTCACCATTTGAGACGAGGTCTCCAAAAATTATAGCAACATCATCGATGACCTAGAGGGGACACTAAAAATGCTACATGGTCATTGCTACCTGGCACAACAATGCTGAAATTTCAGTGGCTTTTTTGTGCATTTAATGCGCTCAAAATTAAAAAAACACAAAAACAAAAAAAATAACATTGCATCACCTACCTTCTTCTCATTTCACCGTGTCTATCGGTACTCCCAAAACCACTCGCACATTGCATAAACAATGGTACCATCATCTCTACTGATCGTGGTTTCCCGAGCTCTTTTCTACTAAGAGGGTGAAAATGGCTTGCTTTTACCCCTCAACCCTATATATAGCCCTCGTCATGATGGTTTCGATTGTATCCGATGGCCTATCAATTGCCATGATGAGATTTTCTTCTTTCATGATCATTTTTATCTTATTTTTAGCATCAATCACCCTTTTTGTCACCGATTGATGCTCAAGGGGTATTATCCATCCTACTACTTTTTCTACCCATACAAAATAAAATTGTTAACTATATTTGAAATGGTGTCACTCGTGTTATACCACATCAAAGAGGGGAAAATGCAAACATCTAAATTCTACCATGTAATTTTAATACTTAAATTACACTAATTTTATTCTTCCCATCATCACACTATAATTAGCAACCTTCATTAATTAACTAATTTTTCCTAGTCTTGGATTTGATTAGCATCACTTCATTAGTTAAAATCTTCTTTCAATTAATTAATTACCTATTATGAATTAAGTTACCCTGTCATAATATTATATTTAATTAATAAACTCTCTTATTAATTAAATCCCCCTATCAAACCCCTCTAATTTTGCTAGTTTTACACTACATCTCCTCAAATAACTTTTACGAGCTAAACACGGCCTATTAATTAATCTTAATAGATTAATTAAACCTTTTCTAATTCTCATAGGTCATTAATGTCTAATTAATCTCTTCTAATCATGTTTATCCACTCCTAATTCTACATCTCCATTATCCCACATTCACTAGGATGTAGGATTCTCTCAAATTGGAAAGCTATAAAAGCAACCTAGTACCTTCTTACCAATCTACACCATGTCCTTGTAAGACATTGATACCTATTACTCAAGAGAGCATTTTTATTATAGGAAGGTTTTCCAAATTGAGAAACCCCTTACTTGCTAAAAGTACTAAGAGAAGATTCAAACATAGATTTTGTGCCATTTTGAGGTTACTTCTTCTTTTTATCAAACAACCTTGGTCACGCATAGCTTTCATTTGTCTTAAAAATAAATATCTATATATCAAAAGCACATCCAATTACAAAATGAGGTTTTTCATTCTTTTTTAAATGTTTTATGCAAGTTACTCAACTTCTTTTCATGTTTTATTTTGATTTATTTGATTAATAAATTAGGCTAAGATTTACTTGGTTTTAATTCCTTCATTAATTATCCTAGATTCTTTAGCATTCATACAAGTGTGATGAACTTCTAAAGTAGATATGTCATTATTATGCATAGGAAGTGGATCATTGAAAATTTTCAGCTTAGAACTGTTATTGGTAGGATTAGAATATTCCCTGGGCTCATCCCATTCAATTGCATTAGATTTAATAAGATCTTAAATGATGTGTCAAAACATAAGACATATATCTGCAGAGTGACCAATACATATATGGTTGTTAGGAATAATATTTGTTAGTGCTTACATAAATGAGTTTGGTTTGTTAAATTGTTATCATTTGGCATCAGAGTGAGTCTGGTCATACCTCTAATGGAATAATGATGCATATGAAGGGGCAAACATGAAATGTATCGCCCCTTGTAATATGAGATATTAGTTGTGTATTACAGTTATTTATAGTTTAATCATCTTTCTTGTCTAGAGTTGTGAGAAAGGTGAATCTTGAAAGGAAGGCCTTCAGATATGCACCTCAAGTTGCATCGTTCAATTAACATTGAATCGACTTCAAGCTTGTGGATTTCCTGTGGAGGATTATTTCTGTGTGGGCACCACTATAAGTTGTTATTTCTAGATTTATGCAGTGACAGTCAGTCATGACCAGTAACGTCATTCAAAACTGTCTGCAATAAAGTGAGGCACATCTGCTATAGCATGTACTTCTGCATATGGTATTTTCGATCCATGGTTATGTTGTGTGAAGAGGCATATAGATACTTGTCTTCGATCTCTTCTTGAGTCGTGCATGTATATTATTTTTCTGTCTACCTCGAATCCTGGTTTTTCTCAGGATTTTTTGTCAATAGTTTGTGACAGTCCTCAAGGACGTATATATCTTCATCTTGCAAATTATGTCATACACGGATCCTCCATTATTCTATCATGGTTGTGTAAGTTATAACTTGTAGATTCTAGCTCACTACCACGAGAAAATAGTGAATCGATCACTTCACAAACATTACCAGAAAATGGCATTGTTTTTCGAAGATTGTTGAGATTTCCTCTCCTCACAGTTTTGACTGGACAACCCAAAGTATATATAAAAGGTTGTTCTTTGGAATTCGAGGAAGATGCATGTTATTGGAGAGGATAAGAGTATTTTATAGACTCATATAGTTACATGGATCATGGTAGTCCTCCTTTGATTCTGTCAGTTATGCAGTCATTCCCATCAAGACAACCCACAGTTTCAATACATACACCCCCTACTCGGCAGTCATCCTCGTGCATCCGTTGATATATCAACACAAAATTAAAGTAACACTTGACAGCTTGCATTATATTGTATGTGGAGACAAATCAAGCAAACGTGAAGTTATTTTAATTAAAGACTCCATGTCAAAATAGGTTGCGAGTCTTTGTTAAGTATATATTATTTTGTCTTATGTGTAACTTATCAATATCTTAGATTAGATTTTGGATTGATTTGGTGGTCTTTTTCAATATTAATGTATTTTTGTCTCTTCTTTTATGTCTGGATTCATTTCAAGAAGGGTGTTACAAAAAAATCAATAAGATTATTAGATGCTAGTTATTATCAAAATTTTCATCGTTTGTCGTATCGTAAGTAAATGCAGTCATGTGTTAAAAGAGTTTGTTTTAACATCATAACTATTGTCAAAAGTTGTAAAATTAAAAAAATGTGCCTTGCGGATGCATTTTAGTGGAATTTGAAGTCCAAATTAAAAGTGGGGGCATTTTAATTTGAGATCCATAATCAAATACGGCTGATTTAGCAACATTACCTTTGGAGGACGGAGGCATTAGAGGCTCGGAGGTCAGCGGTGACCTCTCATCAATCACCAAAGACAGGGCCGCAAGAAGCTTTGGTGTCACATATTTGTGGTGTGAGTATTTGCTTTCAATTTTTGTAGTGTGTTTATTTTCAGAGTTCCTATCTTTTGTGGTTATAGATGTTGGAAAATATTTGTGTTGGAACACAAATGACTGTTAGTGATCCTCTAACCGATGTGACCCTCGATTTTGTACTTCATTGGAAGATGGTCCGCTTGTGAATACGTTCACTTGCAATGGTGATCATGTGCAGCAAGATCTAACTAACAAGATCCGGTCAGTCATATGTACTTGATATAATTTACTTCTAAGTGTTTGTGTGTGGAAATTTCACATTGTGGGGGAATCAAGACACCAATGTTCCATTTCCATTATGAGCCCAAACGACTAAAGTCAAAGGCATCTTCTAGTGGCGTGTGATTCCTATGTTGTTCGAGATCGAGTGGCAGCAATCGACAATAATGTCTACAATTAAGAACATTTTGATTCTTATAAGAAGTAATGTGAAATCTCTTTCCTGCATATGTTCTATTGTGTATTTTTTGTAGCAAGCAAGTTGTGATTCCTATATACTTCCGTGATACACAAGCATAGTGCCGAACAAAAGCACCGAGACTAATTCGGTTTATGGATCTTGAAAGGTTTTGTGGGAGGATCCAAAAACCACACGAGGTGGATAGTTAATGGGGCTTTTTCATGTCAATGTTTGTGGTAAGCGTATTTAAAATCATAGAAGGAGATATCCTTTCTTTTGATCAATAGCATGAGTCACATTGTAGGACATGTTTCACAGGTGTGATCATACTGCAGATTGAGTGTGTGTATGTTTTCCTACCATGTTCACACTAAGAGGGAATGTTAGGAATAATATTAGTTAGTGCTTACATAAATGAGTTTGGTTTGTTAAATTGTTATACCCGTAATATTATAAACGAGTTATTTGTTTCCTTATTTATAGGAGGTAGTTTTCCTACCTCCATGGCTATATAATAGCCATTGTAATAGTGTAATATAATATACTATTATTGTGTTTATTCATGTTCAAAGCTATTGTTATACCATCATTTGGCATCATTTAACGTTTTATGCAAGCTTAGCTTTTTTCATGATTTATCTTGATTTATTTGATTAATAAATTAGGATAAGATTTAGTTGGTGTTAAGTCCTTTTACTAATTAGCCTAGGTTATTTAGCATGCATACAAGTTTGATGAACTTCCAAAGTATATATGTCATTATTATGCATAGGAAGTGGATCATTGAATATTTTCATCTTAGAATTGTTATTGATAGGATTAAAAGATTCCCTAGGCTCATCACATTCAATTTCATTAGATTCAATAAGACCCTAAATGATTTGTCACAAAGATAAGAAATATATCTGCAGAGTAACCAATACATCTATGATAATCACAAGAAGCATTATCATCAAAGCTCTTACTTTTAGGTTTTCTCATATCAACCTCAAACTATGGAGGGACAGGACATGAGATTGCATTCAATTATTTTCTTTAACACCATGAATGGTGGATAAGATAACCATTTAATTTTTCATCTTGTAGGTTGTAATTGCATCTTAGTAGGTTAACAAGCAATGTTGACATTGTCTTTAGAAGCAACCTAGGGTCATTAAATTTTTCTTTGAAATTAGATTTTCTTTGAAACTTCACATTGGATGGATTATGAGAGATAACAACATACATAAGTTTGTTCATGTGCAATATCTTAGCTTCACACTCTTTCATTGTATGACATAGATGATCAAAATATTGAAATTTATCAAACATGGCCAATTCTTGCAATGGAGGAAGAAAACTTTGAACAAAAAAGTCTTATAATTCATTATCGGTTAATATTTTTTCATCTTAGCAAACATTGTGTGATAATGTAAGACAATCATTGATATGTTCATCGAGATCCTTTTTGAGTTTGGAAATTTTTGCATAAGATATCTTATCCCTAATATTGATTAAAAATTGTGCCAAAAAATAATTTTCCAATATAATAAAAGAGCACACAGAATGTGTGAGGAGATCATAAAACAATTGTAACTCAAATTCCTTAAGGCTCTTGGGTAAAACATAATAATCAACATATCATTAGATGAATATTCAAATAAAGAGACATGGAATAATCTAAGATGATCTTAGGGATCACCTTTTCCATCATAGATAAGAAGCTAGGTGGAACAAAAATTAAAAGGAAAATGATATGAGACAACTTCATGTGTAATTGTATTATGCAATAATTTAGAAGAGTTTGTAGCATTAGATTTATGAGAGACACCTTATTACAATTCTAAAATATATGCTTGTAAATAATGAACAAGGGACTCTAGGTTTTATGTGCTAGATGAAGATGAATGTGACCCATTATTATAATATATAGGAGATGTACTGGAAATGGTGGTAGTAAGGAATAGGCATAGACATATTTTTCATAGGAATGTTAGGTGTCCATGTCGTCAAAAATAACTCCCCTAGTTATCATGGAAACCTTTGTCCTGATTTCCGGCTCTAAAGTTCCTTGGTATAGGTTGTGCGCACTTTAGTTATCTTCTTGGCACAATTCCTTGGCTACATTTCCTTGTGTGCCTATACACACTCCTTATTTCTACGCCTTCCATCTTCCCTTCCTATTCCTCTACTTTTCACATTTTCTCCTCGTGCCCATTCTCTGCACATTCTCCTTCCTCCTAGTAGCTCATGCAACCTTTGCACACCCTTGGAATTTCCTTAAAATATTTGGATAAGTCCTTTCCACATCCCCACACCCCTTTTCTTCTTGTTGTCATGCATTACCCCGTGATAATCGCTCCCTCTTCCATACTTACCTCCTGTAAGTATTTCTTCCACTTCCACCACACGTGTTACTTTTGCGTTCCCTCTCCTTTTCTTCTTCTATCGTGATTCTTACCTCCACGTGTTCCTTTGTGCCTTCTTCCGCGCCATTTACTATGCCATGTGGCATATTTCGGACATTAAGTGAGATACACTCAACTAATCACAGCGTACTCAACAGGCACCGAATCCTTGAAAGAAAGCTGTTGCATAACATGTGGCGTAAAAGACAAAACAAATGTATAGTTGGCTGATTCCTTTAGCCAATCAATGCGCGTCATGTGGCTTATGCATTCATTTTACACTTCATACCATCAAATCACAATAACTTTTGTTGTAGGGCTCGACACGCGTGTTAGGGATTTTTTAAAATCTGCTAACATGGGCTACACTCTAGATGACTCAAGTTCAAATTTTGGTAGGATTAGGTAGGTGAGAAGCTGGAAAATGTCCCTCACACCATTAATGCAGGATCTGATTGCTCCAACCACCTGATTTGATTCAAATCATGCATCCTTCCTTCTCAACACACTAAATAGACATGGGAATCACATTTGATATATTTGTAGGTGGATTTGTAGGCATTCATTGCTGGTTATTGGTGGTTGAAGATTCAAATTAGATTTCCCCTCCTCCTCCTCTTCTCTCATCCATTCATCTATAAATGTAAGAGTTTTTCTCATTGTAAATGGTTGGAATATTTATGTTTGTATAGGCATCACCTTTCATCTTGAGTTGTAGACCTCTGGATCCGGGTCTCTACATGTGGATATCAGCCTCATACACCATTGTAATCGACTATGCATTTCTAGAAGTAATAGAAGCATTGTTTTATGGCTATTCTCTGCCTTAACCTATTTTTATTCTTCTTCCTTACCTCTCTTTCACATTGTGTGTTTGTTGTGCCTTCTCATTTTCCTTACATGTATTTTTCGGTTGTGTCTCATGGAAATGATTCTCTAAATGTGTTATGGCTCGCTCTATGTGTGTTTATCCTTCCTCTGTGAATTTTATTTCGTTTTCAATCAAAATGATCATGTTCATATCCTTTCTTTTCTGGTTCTATCTCCTTCTTTAGTTTTAGTTTTCCCTTTTCACATATCTTCCTATCCCTGGTCCCTCTCGCATTGCTAGCTTAGGATTTGTTTTAGCATTAAGAGTATCGTAGAAAGAGAAATAGGTAGAGGAACCGGTCTTCTACAAAGGTTTGTTTCAAGCATGCAAAGTACTAAAACTTGGAGACAGTCCCATCATTTTCTCAATTACCCAATTTAACCTAATGCGGGACGAGTGTAAGTTTTAGCTCCAACAGCTTTTTAATTCCCAATGGGAGAAGCGTTGAAAGATTAAATTTCATCATTTCTAAGTTTTGGTGTGCGACTTAGTGATTTCAAACCTTTGGAGGCTTGTTCTAACACATTTGGCAACTCTCAACACTCGGATCTATTGTTTGTAGTAACATGTGCACCTTTCATTAGAAGGAAACATACCAGAAAAGCATTAGGTGAAGAATATTTTGAGTACCTCCATATTTCTCTAAGAAGAACACGTAATAGAAATATTGCGCGTGCATCTCCATCTCCGAGTGCATCATGAACTTTCCACTCCTCCTTTTGGTATACCTTTTGTTCATCCTATCATGGCAGCTCATTCATCGCCTCTGAGGAACTTTTCCAACTTTACTTGGAAGAAGTCCTCTTGTTTTAAATGCACAACATGATATGCCAACAACATCACTCAATTTTATTCTGTACTTCATTAATGAGAATCAAGTCACCCATATTGAGCACATCGAGATGTAGCGTTTATGCTATGTCTATTTGATCACATGATGATGTAGCACTCGGGATTCTTATAGATTTTCTCAAGGGAAAAGCACTTGGTGGTACAAAATCATGAGACTCGTGCATCTATGCTATTTGGGATGAACTTGGAACAACTCTTTGTAACTATTTTGAAGATAAGTCGATCATTTGGTGGAACAAATGATGACAACAAAAAGATTTCCCAATGAGCAAATGACTAATTTTAATATCATATTCGGAAGACTTGGATAGAATCCCTCAAGTAGTAAGACCTAGAACCTAACATGATTTCTTATATAATTCTATGGCTTTGAATAGTGATATTTCAGTCATGATTCAATCCATGGGGGTATATCCTTACTGTTTCTTGTAACATCGCAATAAGGGCATAAAATAGTCTTATTTAGGAAGGAAAGTTAGCTTTTAGGCTTCCTATTCCCTTATTCCTAGAAATGTCTCACACGCCCCAACCTTCGTTGCCCCTATTCCTAAGTATATCACTTAACTGCTACATCCACATCTTATTCTCCCATGTAAAAAAGGAGGATGAAGAAATGAAATCCCTGATTAGAAACTTGTCCAATAAAGTCATATCATTAGAAAAGTAGCAGTGCAAGCCTTCGGAAGCATTTCTAATCAAGGATATAACCAAATTCATCACCCTTGTAAATCAATATGCATGTAACATTATAATTTTAAGACTTTAGAAACAAGGAAAAATTGGCATAATGTTCTCTGTTCTAAATTAACATTATTTAGAACACACATTCCAAGCCAATCAATCTCATAACTGAAACCATATGTAGTTGTAAATGACTCGATGATACACCGATCTCTCATTTCATGGCTCGATATCATACCGATCTCTCATGTTAACTTTTTAATTTGTATACTACGTATACTTGGTTACTTTACCCTTTTCGGGGTATTAAGTGGTCTGTTTAAGAGGCCTATCTGAATATCTATTACCGATATTCATATGAAATCCTCGCTTTTTAAACTAGGTGACATAGGACAACGCAACCAATAGTTTGTGATACTTTGGCCAAAGATTTTAAACATACTGTTCATGTTTCATATTCTCTAGATGACATACTCGTCAAATGGAATAAGTCCTTCACCTCACTCAATCTGTTATCTAGGATGGTCCTTATTGACTACTGTCAGTCCACTCTTTCAGATTTTAACCATAGACAAGGTTAGCAACATAGTCTAGTGTGGAGGACTGCTCATGGTGACTAAGGATACTTAGACATACTTGATCAACCTAAGTCGATTGCGTGTGTCTAGTTATCCTAAGTCATTGTGAGTTGACCCGACACTAGGTCATGCCCCTAACTCTACCTAGGGAAAAGCTGTGATCGAGTCTGAATTTATGTAAATCTAGATGATTTAACTCTGAAGGGTGTTGAAACATGTCAATTGCAACACAATATCCTTGTGAAGACCCAATTCTTCACGAAGGTACTACACTACAGTTGGCATGTGTCAAGCATCCGTCTGTGTTCTACTCACCTTAACGAACATACCTTAAATAGAAGTTAATGACTTATTAATTTTCTTCATTAAGTATTAATTGCAGTAGCCCTACTGAACAATTAGGTTCATTTACCATTAGGGTTATAAGTTAAAACTGCAATTGGAGTGGGTATGCTAGATACATCTACTCCCAACAATTTCATAAGTTATGTTTTTATTCCATTAAAATTCTAATTTATGTTTCACATAATGATTCAACATACATGATAAAGTGTTGTTGCTTACTCCCCTACTCAAGCCCTAGCTTATATAAGTTCGAGTAAGTTCTTATTATATTATACTTCATTGGAATGAATTCTAATCCCATTTAATTCCCTTTCTCTACATTCCTAATCCAGTTAAGGAACTCTTCATGAGAAAGCACACCATCAACTAACCAAAGATAACATTCAAATTTATTTCCAAGAGATCTTAAAATAGTCTTTTATTCATTACATGGAAGTTGTCTTCCCTTTTTCTTATACAGGGTTAATGATTATTTATAACCCCATAGCATGTTATAAGTTATCATCATAGTTATATCCACCTATAAACATTTTTTTTAAATATATTCAAAGTGAAATAATTGAGTATCCATGCAAGAATGTCAACTTAATAAGTTGTATTTTCACTAGAGAGGGTAGTACATCTAGTACCCTAATCTCTATCCATTATATTCCAAGCCATAAAAGAGAGTTACTGTCTGAGAAGTAGAGAATTACTTAACATTTCCACTCACTGAATGCCAAAAGGGAATACATCAAATGCAACAAATTTCACATATCTTTTATTCATCAAGAATATTCATACATTTACAAGTCCAAACACATCAAACATTACTAATGTCAAACAACAATACTTGAATCAATTTCAAATACAACTTTATTTTCCATAAAATACATTTCAGTCATGAACCATATTTCATCACAAAAAGATCCAGTCTCTTGGGTAAAAAAAGTAAGTTCCTAAATATCTTTTCTCCTTTCATCACTTACGAAGTCCATATGCAAAAATTGCTAGCACAAGTCAGTTCATTGAACTGAGCATGATAAACACTAAGCATTAAAATGATGTGCTTTTAGCTAATTGTTCCATAAAAAGAACTTTGTTGTTATGAAATAGTCAAGAGAAATTCAGAAATACATAACCAAAGGAAGTTACCAAACTCAAATAAAAGAGAGAGAGAGAGAGAGAGAGAGAGAGAGAGAGAGAGAGAGAGAGAGAGAGAGAGAGTTATACCAAGAAAAGTAAGATTGAGTCATGAAGAAAACAACTTCAACCTTCCATACTATAACTTATTAACAAAATAATTACAACATTAATTTAGATAAGTAACATTTCTTCATAGTTTACTATCTCTTTGAAACATTTAACTATATTTTTCCTTCTCAGTTAAACCTATTTAATAGAAGGAGATAACTATTCTTTAGGCATAGTTCAGTTGAAGATAAAACAACAGTAATACCATCACAAAATTTCATTCATCAAAAATCATCCAAAAATCGAGATGCCAATAATCAGATCTAAAACATAAGAATAAAATTTAGGATGATTTAAAACATCATAACTTAACATGTGCCTCTGATTTGAGTATCCTAATACTCAAACCCAAAATATCTCCAATTTAAGTTAAGTCCAACAAACTAAAAACAGACCTCATCAGAGGTTTAAAATCAATTAAGCAAGAAAAAGGGAATACCCTCAATCCTAAAAAGACACAACAATTCTTCCTATTAACCTCTGCTTCAACTACACTGCCTTGACCCCACCTGAACTTAATTCTACAAAACAAGTTTGGAAGATTGCATCACGAAGCAGACCAAAAAGGACAACACCTTCTCCAAAGTTGAAACAGAAAGAAGATTGCAGAAGTGAGGGAGAGGTTACTTTCTCAAATTTCTAAGCACGATTAGAAAGAGAGTTGGAGATAACCAGAACATAATCAGACAAGCTCAGTCTCTACTATCCCTTACCAAAATTCCCAAACAGAGAAAAAATCAGATATCAAATTGAATGACTATAGTCCCAAAGAAGGGAAGAAACGATGACCCACAAAAATCATTACCTTTCATCATTCAAGAGAATAGTAAGGATAACATCAAAACCCGCAAGACAACAAGTAACCATTTTCCATAGACATAGTGGAGAAAGGAAGAGAATTATCTGAAAGGTAAGTCTACACAGTCCTCCCAACTCAGATTTGTCAAAGGAAAAAGTAAATAAAACAATTAAACCTAATAGGAGTCTCCATTCTTTTTCGTCGATACCTTATTGCCTAGAATCTGAAAGAGCTGAAACCGAGTTTGATAGCCAAGGTCAAGAAACATGAAAACTAAACACATCAAACCATGTCCAAAGAACTATCTAGAAATTCTAATTGACAATAGTGACTATAAAATAGTATGCCATTAACCAAGATAATTTTCCTTCCAAAACATCTACTATCTCAATTTCAGAGATTACCCAATATTCAAGAGTAGAAAACCGAGTATCACTTCCCTTAATTACACTTTCTCAAGCAATTATTCCTTTCAAGGAGCTACATAATTATTCAAAAATTACATAGACAGACAAATGCAACGGGGAGGGTGAAAAAAAGAACCCAATACCGTAATCATAGAAGTGAAAAGGAATCAGACATATTACGAGTTAAATACATAACCAAATGACTTAAACAAGTCTTGGAGTGATAAAATATTTTCCAAGCAATTCCACAATAATTCCTATGAATCCCCAAAGTCAGAGGTCTGCAACAAATAAGCAACACAATAAAACCCCGATTCGCAACTATTGAAAATCCTTTTTCCTGAAGGATGATGAAAGGTTCAAACAAATTCCAGATATTTAAACAGACTACTATCAGCAGTATTCCAACAGAGAGGAGAACAATGTTATGAAAAAACAAGTTCCACATTATTTACCACATTACACAGTTCAACAAGTTCTTCCATAGTTTCGACTTTATAGAAAGCTCAAGCAGAAGGATTAAAGCATAACCCAATAATTAAAAACAAGAGAATCGAAACCCAGATCAAACCTTCCATCATAAAAGTGAAGTCAAATAGTATTCATAGTAAACAATACAAGAATCGAATGCAGAGATCATAACATAAAAAAAAATTATCCCCAAGAGCGAGTTCTTTTAATGAATAATTTAAGTAAAATAAAAACAACTTAATGGGTAGATCCTATCATGCCTGATAGCACTTCTCCTTTACTGATTCGCTAGAAGATCTCCAAGAAAAAATTCAATAGCTTCTTCCTTTCCATGAAACGTCAACCGAACCATCAACACTTCCCCTTTCTTTATATAGTTTTTCCCAATGTCCAATAAAATTTCAAAGCCATGCAAAAATTACAGTCATGTAAGAATCGAACTGGTGGTTCAAAGAGTAGGAACAATCTCATGCAGAGCTTGGTTCGAAAATGAACCAAAAGATCAAAAACAACCAAAACCCCTCATGCACCTTCCTAGGCGAGTTTTCACCAAATTCAAAAACATTAAATGCAAAGGACTATCAATTCCCTCCATTTCCCATGCCACCGCCATCTCCACATTTAGTGAAGACTAAATTCAAATTTTCATGCAACCAAATTCGGTGGAGGTGCAAACTCAGCCTCCCCTAACTTTTTCAATGCCCATGCCAAAGTTGGTGGTAAGAAGAGATAAGACAAAATTAAATATCATTTAATATCTAGAAATCGATGCCACCGACCACCCAACTCCCATGAAGTTCCATAGACCCCCCCCCTTTTAGGTTAGCCATACATTAAGTTAGGTTAACTTTAGTTTAGGAAATCATCAAAGGTCCAAAGGTAGGTCTAAGTTTAAGTCTTAACATCCTAACTAAAAAAAGATCATAGAGACATAGGTTAGACTTAGCTTTAGGACACAGATTACTAACATTTAGTTAAAAATAGGTTACTGTTCAAAGCAAACATTGCATGCTAACAAAAGAAGAACCAGCCATGACATCTGCATTCAACATACAACAGGGTCTAAAGACTTAATCAATTCTCTAGCACAGTTTGAATCCAGTGATCAACTGATCTAATAGACTTGGTCATTATGATCACAAAATTATGAATTAAAATCATACCTTGGATCAATGGAATTGATCCAAGGTAATGTTGTTCGAAGGAAGAGTTTATAAAAACGAAATCAATTTCTCAATTCAAGCAACGAACTAATTCTGCATAAGGAGGTGGGTTGCTCTTATTAAATACAAAATGAAAAAATGTACCTGCACAAAGGATGAATTATTTTCTACTGCAAACATGATTTCCAAAGTCACAAGAGTACACCATCTTAAGACCAAATCACCTGTCAATGTTTGTATCTTCTAAAGTAGAAGTCATCTTAGGTACTGTCATGCTAGAGGTGTTACAATGCAAATCAAATATATGGAAGAACCAACAAAATGACATATGGCATGCTAACGTGTACCTTCCTTTGCAAGTGATTCCTCCTGTGTAGCATCTTCTAGTGCCCAACGTAATTCAAGAACTTATCCTAGTATAGAATAATTTGGCGTAGGAGTCGAATAGTTCTTTCCTTGCAATATGCCTCATAGATAGAATCATTACACCAATGTTGCATGCAAGTAGGCATACATGATTCATGATACTTCTAACTATGAACCTTCCACAAGTGTAAGCGAGCACGAGAATCAAGAAAAGCCGAATATCCTCCTAAGGCCAACCTTATGTTCTTTGGCACCTAAGACTTCTGTGTAATTAATCAAGCTACAAATGACATAAATAGATCACGCACCTATGTTTCTAACAACACAAGGTACAACAAAATAATGTTGGAGTTGGGCACACACCCTTAAGTTCCTATAGCATAGGATGACCCTCAAAAGTAAGGAGATGCACCTAAGGCATCCAACATTCATGGAAGACAAATTCCTATGTGATAGGTTCAGCGCAATACTCCAACAAAATTAGTGCACGACCCTCCTTTGGTATCTCAAGCTTCTGTGCTAACCAAGGCCCTTACCTTTGCACCGAACAATCAATAAAAGATGTTTTTGTGCCCCATATACACAAATTAATGGACATTCTATTCAACATTGTGGACTTGATAAAGAATAAAAAATTTAAATGTCACAATATGGGATTCCCTAACCATTCCATCTCAGCGTAACCTATTACATGAAGCTCTGGGACAACTCCCATGCGTTGATCTAGTTGTCCAAAAACCCAATGATGTTGTCAATATATGTCAAGTAGAGGAGAAAAAAGTAAATGTTGTCAAAACCCCAACCTTTTATATGTCCTTGATTATAGGTGTTGGTATTCAAATAGATTCTTCTTTACAATCGAGCATCATCACATATTTAACAAAAACCCTAGAGATAGATAAATCATCATGTATGTTGTTTTGTAGCTAGGGAGGTGATCCAGCTGGCTCTTTGTCACTTAGATGTTGGAGAAATGGATAGCACCTTCAAAAGGATTTGATTTATCCTCACTGCTTTAGGTTGTGCCTTTCAACCAGGGTGAGAGGACCCATTTTGTAACCTCTGTTGGTGAAGGAGAATGAAGATATCCTTCTTTGCACAAATTTTAAAGGAAACCTTGAGAAAATATGATCAATGCACCATAATTTAACTCTCACGAGTTGTCACTTCTAAATAATGGTGATATTTTCTAAATAAGGTTAAGGTTACTAAATACATTATGGAATCCTAATTGCTTCTACATATTTTGGCAAAGTAGAATTTATTCATTTTTCGACATACAGTGAAAACAGGGGTAGTTCAGGTAGGATTCATTATTTTTGAATAATTTTTGGTGGGAGATTAAGCAGGATAAACTTGATTTTTCCAAATCTTTGAGAACCTTCACAATAATTGGAAAACTAAATGACATAATTCTTTAGAATAGCTAAAATATTCCTTCAACTAGAAGGTGTGCATCAATAGAGGCCCATATTTGCATGGTTTCACACAATCTCCAAGAATTTAACACAAAGGCTCAAGCTAAGGACTCAATCAAACATTAAAAACCACGGTTCCTCATGCGTAAGATACACTCAAAGGCTTATAGACAATATTTATCAACAAAATGATAGTAAAGAGATTTTAAATTGTTTATCTCATTACAGGATGAAGGTTCTTCTTGTAATGAAATTGAAAATGCCACTAAACTATCATAGGGATGAGATCCTGTGTGATTCAGAGGATTTTAACACAAGATTGTAATAGGAACAAGAAATACTATTTGCAGACATTCTGAAATAAAGTAGACACAAATTTTCCCAAGATTAACACAGATTAATTCGAAGTTGATTAGATTCATCAGGAAGGGAAAGTTTCTTGAACAATATCATAGCTTTTCAATGGTTGTACACTTACAACCAACTTGACATGATCAAATATAAAACATAAGAGATTAACAGGTTTCTCAAATGGTCTCTCAGAAGATGGGATTTCTCAAATTTTCTCGTAAGAATTCAACCCTCGACATTTTGCATGACTAAAGCATGCTTTTATAACACTTAATTTACATCCAAGCTTTCCCCCTAAGAAAAGAATATTCGAGGAACCTTTGTTTTGTTACATGTTTGATCATGATTTCTAGAAAATGACATTTAACAGGTTTGCAACAAAAAGTTGCCAGTTGTTCAAAAAGGTGAATCATTGCAAATATCTCCATCATTGTTTTAACTAGGAGCACATTTTCATCCTTCATGCATGCAACCTCCATCATTTCATCCTTTTCCCATTCTTTCCTCTGCAAATTTTCTCTACATCCAGCTTCTTTGGTAATTCACATTTTTACAAGTGCCCAAGCAATTCCAACTTCAAAATATCAACCTTTACATTCCTTGGACTCACAAATTAAGCTCTAAATCCATTCAATTGCACTTTGTAAACAAAAACGACAAGGAATTTCATCAAAAATGATGAAAAACAATGTGTATTCGCATCTCCAGGAGTCTTGGAGAAAAAATGGTGGCAAAATCAAATGCAATGCATAACAACCATTGATTCTTCCCTTTCTCAACTTTAGATTAGAGTTGTCCATATGGAAAAATTTGATTCAAAGCGGGCCTGGGGTTGCCTTTTGCATTTTATGAATTTTGGAGAAAATGCGCAATTTTCACATTTTTCCCGCCTCCGCCTTTGAAATACAGGCTTGAAATGTGGCTTAATTTGGGCCTTTGATGGAGTCGCGGCTCATTTTTGCAATTTTACCCTTTTTAAAAAAAAGGAAAAATTTCTAATTTCCCTCCGCCAACCCACCTTCCCACTTGTAACTTTTGATGTAGGCCCCAGTGGAGTTGTGCTTCATTTTTATACTTTGCTCCTTTTCACAAAAGGGCAAAAATATTCAAAAACTTCATGACCCACCTCCCCGCTTTGACTTTAAAAACAGCCACGTGTCCATCTTTAGGGTCAAAGTAAGACATTTTCCCTGTCACTTCATATTTGCTGAATAACTCAATCGAGACTATCAGGCATGGGCCAATTTGATATTTTTACAAATGTGAAACAAGTAAAAAATTTCACCAAAAAGACCCATTGGGCCACATCCAATAAAAATGAACATGTATACACCTTCGGGGAAAAAAAGAGAAATTCGCTCTGCCTTTATAAATTTGACCGCCAATCAGAACTCAACGGGGCCGCGGGGCCAAATTGATATTTTTGCAAACATAGCAAAAAGTTATAAGTTATAAACTAGACCCGATGGCCACATCCAATCAAAAGAGACCACGTAGTTGAAGATGCTGAGATATAATTTAATAGGAAAAACACACTCGTCGAATAGTAAGATGTAGGGGAACTTCACCATTTATGCCTAGAATTGAATCTTTCTTCAAGGACAAAGAATTTGCAAATAATTCATGGCTCGAAAGCAATCCATGACCATAGAGAAGGATTTACAATAACACCTTGGTAAAGATAAAACTTGTACACATCCATTCGGGGAGATAGAAAATACAACGAACTAGGTAGATTGGGAATTTTTGGAACAAACGAGGTGAGATAAAATTGAGCACCAACATCATGTCTGACTTGGGGATGGGAACTCCCCACGAGTGCCACAAGAAAAAAAGAGCAGACCAAGTGCCAAAAATCCATTGGGAAACGGAGTCAAGAATAAGATTGCAGAGCAGAATAACCAAATCCCCAAGATGAACTGAGAAACCAACAAAAATTGGTCACCGGGGACCAGGATGAACCAAAACAGAAAAACACGAAAGCAAAACAAAACCAAAAGACTATACACTATACAATGGTGTGCACCCTAATTCAAAGAAAATAATCAAGGAAAATTTTCAAGTGCCTTCGATTCTGGATATGACCATGCTAAACAGTTATGATACGTCTTTAACAACTGGTCATATGATTGTTTCTCTTTTACATCCATTTTTTAGGCTTATCCTTTATGCCTATGTCATGTTTTTCAACATCTTTCGAGGATGCATCAAACATCAAAGTCCTAGGAAAATCAATCTGCTTTCAGGATATTTGCATTGATCAATTTCATACTCCTTGAAAACAACATAGCTCATAGAGTTATCAACATCAGTTTCTATGTGCAATACTTCATAAGAAGCATTATTGGGGTCCTCAATGAGATATAACATTTTCTTTTAACCATGTAACTTCAGAAGGCTGCCCTCAATTGGTATGGTGGCATAAGACATGTCCATTTGCACACTTCCACCCACACTAGCTACCCACTTTCTCGATAATAAAATTCCCCACTTAGCAAGACAATCCACAATTACTACATTCAAATTTAATTACTTGCCTCGGATATGCTACCAGTTACACAACTAAATCCTTGACACATCCAACTACTGGCACCTCTCTTGAATCCATGGTAGTACATTTCCCATAACTTGTTACTTTGAGATCCAACTCATTCATGACCTCAAGAGGCATTACATTACATGAGGCTCTGAATCAAACATACAATTATGTAACAACTTATCCTTAATAATCAGAGTAGTGAAAAATGGATCCACCTTCAGCTGAGACTCAACCAGAAAGTTTCCCAAATAAACCTCAGGTGGTTCACCCAATTCCTCCAATGCTTTTGGTTTTTCTAATTCTGCAATGGCAGGAGGAACCTCTACTTTGTTTACATTTTTACCCTGGGTGACCTTTTCTTCCTCAAACCCCAAATATTCGAATGCTCTATTCCTATGCTCAAGGATTCTAAGAAATTCAACAATAGGAACAGAAATCTTGATCTGACTCAAGATTTGGGCTATGTCATAAGGAACATATTTGGTAAGGTATTATTAGGAGGGTTCACAGCTTCATCTAATAATATGGGAGTCTTCACAGTCTGAGCATGGGGAGGAACATAAGTTTTATTTGGGGTGACAAAGCCTTTTCCAGATGCATATTTTTTAGGGGTTTCCTTAGGGATACTGGTAAGAACTAGAATTTTTGGTTTGGCCTGAGGCCCTGCCCCTTTGAAAACCTTACTCTTGGTATTGTATTCCTTTTCTTGGGAAACTGTTGCATTCATTAACAACTGTTTGTCCTCTTTTGAAGGAATTCCTCCATCATAATTTTTAATCATTAATGCCCTTAAGTATTCAAAATCATTATTAGGCAAATCAAAAGCTTGTACCATAGCAATTTAATAAGTATGAGTGGGAGGAAGAGTTAATACCGGTGAATGCAATCCTAGAAATTACAAGTAGTTCTGGCACTTATTATTTCAGTTGAGGTTTCTCCCTGTTGTGAACTTGTAGAGGAATCCATCATGCATGCATCATCATCTATCTCATCATCAGTTGACTTTCTCAACTTCTTTGTCTTCATTGCATGGGGAATGGGGTAGGAAACATCTGTCACACCACTCCATATCATAGACCTCTTCCACAGTTGTAACTCTGATAGCTAAAGGATCAGGCATCAATCTATTTTCCCGGGGTTAGGGCTTTCTATTTCCGATCCCACAGGTCCTTTACCCTCGTTATCGATCTATGATCACCTCCGGGATGATTTGCAAATCTTTCTTGACCTTGGAAACCTTGTCCAATCCCTTCTATGCTCTCTGGTAATTTTATAGGATATTTCTTAATGTACTCCAACCAAAATTTTTACAACCTCTTCTAAATCCATAGAATTACTTGACTGAGGCTTCTCTGGATTGATCAGCTTGATACCTTCCCTCTTAGGAGGCTTACCAACTGATTTGATATTGTTTTCAATCTGCAAAGCCATGGTGAAGGCCTACCTCAATGTTGTTGGGTTCTTATCCCTCAAATAATAGGCAACCTTCTTATCAAAAGCATCAGAGTATTTTATTAAACAAGAAACATCACTTGGCCTCAGGATTACATGTAGCCTATTCAAGGTCTTATTAAACCGAGTATTGAAGTCATGAACAAATTCATTAGGATTCTTCTTAATATTTTCAAATTCAAACAAAAGAAACTTGGGATCTGTCTTATCCCCATATTGCAATCTAAAAGCATTTTTCATTTCTATCCATGAATCTATTGAGTTATCTGGCAAAGACTTATACCAATCACGTGCATCCTCCTCTAGAGTATGAATAAAAAATTTATGTACACATCCTCAAATTCAATCTCAAATTCTTCCATCATATTGACAAAAATATTTAAGTGTTGATCACCAGTAATAACATTATTTCCTTGAAATTTAGGCAGTCTATTTCTAACATCTTGGGGCACAACATTTGGATATCCATCCATACCTCTAAAATTTATAGGACCGAAGGTATTAACAACAAATGGAGGTCTAGGTGGGGGCTGGGCCATGTTGTTTTGAGGTGGTGAATTTTTAGGAGATACAAAATGATGAGGAGTGAGGGGTCTGTGGGGCACAGGAATGCAATTCTCAAAATGAATGTTCTCTAAAAACTCTATTTCTTGGAAGATCCTATCATCTTTGGAAAACACATGGATAAAATGAGACACAAAATTTTTAAATACAAATGAAGGCCCCTCTCCAGATGGAGAATTCGATCTACAAAAAGACTACCTAATTTAGAAGAACTTGAGGAAGTATGGAAATCTTCAATGACAGATCGATCAGTTTCCACAATTGATAACTCTTTTCTTGATTTCTGATCTCCAACAAATTTCTAGATTCTTCTTCCTTCAGAATTTATCTTTCCCAATTCTGGAAACAACCTTCTAGCAGGGTCTTTAACGAAGAAAGATCTTCTTCCTTCCATCTTTGCAAATATTAGTGATAAATTTCAATTGACAGAGGTTAAGACACTAGCATTTATCAAAAATTAATTCAACATAGAGTCACCACTAAGGATTTTCACCTTAGTTGTGTAAATGCACTAAAATTGATCTGTCAAATGTCTATCAACACTAAAATCCTTCAAATCTTAGCATATCCGACCTTCCTTTACTAGTATTTACCATTGATGATATGAATTTAGTGTAATAACCACTAGAAAATAGAAATATTACACACAGTAACTTATAACTTCACACAATTCTTACAAATCTAAACACAGGATGATGTTTAAACAACGTATTTGCACTTAGATCATGTAAGAAACATTACGAGGGCCAAATATAAGAATGTATTTGAAGATCCCAGAACGGCACCGCCCTAGTATTGGTATCCAAATTGATTCTCCTTTGCAAGTTGAGCAACATCACATATTTAACAAGAAGCATTGAGACAGATAAATCATCATGTATGTCATTTTGTAGTTGGGGAGGTGATTCTGCTAGCTCTTTCTCACTTTGATGATGGAGAAATGGATAGCACCTTCAAAAGGATTTGATCTGTCCTCACTACTTTAGGTTGTGCCTTTCAAATAGGGTGAGAGGACCCATTTTTAACCGTTTTTGGTGAAGGAGAATGAATATATCCTTCTTTGCACAAATTTGAAAGGAAACCTTGAGAAAATATGATCAATGCACCACAATTTAACTCTCACGAGTTGTCACTTATAAAGAATGATGATGTTTTTTAAACAAGGTTAAGGTTACTAAATAAATTATGGAATCGATTGCTTCGCATATTTTGGCAAAAGTAGAATTTATTCATTTGTGGACATACAGGGCAAAAAGGGGTAGTTCAGGTAGGATTAATTGTTTTTGTATAATTTTTGGTGGGAGATTAAGTAGGATAAACTTGATTTTTCTAGATCTTTGATAACCTTCATAATAATTGGAAAACTAAATGACAGAATGCTTCAGAATAGCTAAAATATTCCTTCAACTAGAAGGTGTGGATCAATGGAGGCCTAGATTTGTACGATTTCACACAATCTCCAAGAATTTAACACAAAGGCTTGAGCTAAAGACTCAATTAAACATTAAAGACCCGTGGATCCTCATGCCTAATATACACTCAAAGGTTTACAGACAATATTTATCAATAAAATGACAATAAAGTGATTTTAAATTGTTTATCTCATTACAGGATGAAGGCTCTTCTCATAATGAAATTGCAAATGCCACTAAACTATCACAGGGACGAGATCCTGTGTGATTCGAAGGGATTTTAACACAAGATTGCAATAGGAACAAGAAATAATATATGCAAACATTCTGAAATAAATTAGACACAAATTTTCCCAAGATTAACACATATTAATTTGAATTTGATTAGATTCATTAGCAGGGGAAGGTTTCTTGAACAATCTCAAAGCTTGTCAATGGTTGTACACTTGTAATCAACTTGACATGATCAAATCTAAAACACAAGAGATTAACAGGTTTCTCATATGGTCTCTCAGGAAGATGGGATTTCTCAAATTTTCTCGTAAGAATTCAACCCCTGACCTTTTACATGACTAAAGCATGCTTTTTATAACACTCAATTTACATCCAAGATTTCCCCCCAAGAAAAGAATATTTGAGGAACCTTTGTTTGTTACATGTTTGATCATGATTTCCAGAAAATGACATTTAACAGGTTTGCAACAAAAAGTTTCTAGTTGTTCAAAAAGGTGAATCATTACAAATATCTCCATCATTGTTTTAACTGGGAGCATATTTTCATCCTTCATGCATGTAACCTCCATAATTTCATCCTTTTCCCGTTCTTTCCTCTGCAACCTTTCTCTCGCATCCAACTTCTCTATTAATTCACATTTCTTCAAGTACTCGAGCAATTCCAACATCAAAATATCAGCCTTTACATTCCTTGGACTCACAAATTAAGCTCTAAAACCATTCAATTGTACTTTGTAGACAAAAATGACAAGGAATTTCATCAAAAAATGATGAAAAACAATGTGTATTCGCATCTCCAGAGTCTTGGAGAAAAATGGTGCAAAATCGGATGTAATGCATAGAAACCGTTGATTCTTCCCTTTCTCAACTTTATATTGCAGTCATCCTTTTGGAAAAATCTAATTCGAAGCGGGCTTGGGGTTGCCTTTTTCATTTTATGACTTTTGGAGAAAATGCGCAATTTTCACATTTTTCCCCACCCTCCGCCTTTGAAATACTGGGCTCGACACGTGGCTTAATCTGGGCCTTTGATGGAGTCACGGCTCATTTCTACAATTTTACCCTTTTTAACAAAAAGGCAAAATTTCCAATTTTCCTTCGCCGACCCGCCTTCTCGCTTTTAACTTTTGATGTGGGCCCCAGTGGAGTCGTGCTTCATTTTTATACTTTTCTCCTTTTCACAAAAGGGAAAAAATATTCAAAACCTTTAGTGATCCGCCTCCTCGCTTTGAATTTAAAACATGACCATGTGTCCATCTTCAGGATCAAAGTAAGACTTTTCCCCGCTTCGTATTTTCTCAATAGCCCAATCAGAGACTATCGGGGCCACGAGGCCAATTTGATATTTTTACAAATGTGACAAAAGTGGAAAATTTCACCAAAAATACCCATTGGGATGCATCCAATAAAAATGAACACGTATACACCTTCAGGGAAAAAAAGAGAAATTTTCTCCGCCTTTATAAATTTGATCGGCCAATTAGAACTCAACGGGCCCATGGGGCCAAATTGATATTTTTGCAAACATAGAAAAAAGTTACAAGATATAAAATAGACCCGACGTGCCTCATCCAATCAAAAGAGACCACGTAGCTGAAGATGCTGAGATATAATTTTGACTGGGAAAACACGCCCATCGAACAGTAAGATGCAACAGAGCTTCACCATTTACGCTCAGAATTGAATATTTCTTTAAGGAAAAAGAATTTGAAAATAATTCATGGCTCGACAACAATCCATGACCATAGAGAAGGATTTACAATAACACCCTGGTAAAGATAAAACTTGTATGCATCCATTCAGGGAGATAGAAAATACAACAAACTAGGCAGATTGGGAAATTTTTAGAACAAATGGGGCGAGATCAAATCGAGCACCAAAAATAGGAAAACACCTTGTCCACAATTGTATGATTAACTCAGGCATTAATACTTCTATCATGCATAAGAAAATTTTTGATGTCCTAGGTCTTAAGTACAAACCCTTATCCAAAAGAGTCCCGCAACTTGATGGTTCAACTATCGCACTTTAGGAGTCATCAAGGGTCTTTAATTAACTCTTCATGTATTTCTAAGCCTCAAAATAACTCAATATATGTCAATAAATGACCTACCTCCTTTTTTTTCCTGTGTATATCAAGATATTTCACTACCAACATGGGTGGTTACTTGTATTCCGATTGGTCCCATATGTTACTAAAGATAGTGTATGGTACTGGTTCACCATACAAGCCGAGCCAATATTATCCTATCATGTTGAGTCATATGACACATCCCCTCTCCAAGCCAATTGCCTAATCCAAGAAGAACGAGTTTTAGTTTTAAGAGCAACGTATCCCTCCTCCTCCTCTACCTAATTTAGTGTTATATGAGTGAGTAGAAAGGCATAACAAATTCAATCCATATGCTTTGATGAGCTTGAATATTTTAAAACTTCAAATTAAATGAAGAAAATTCTAGTCTGTGGAAGTTGTAATTTGATGGATCCAGAGTAGAAATGGTGCTAACATAGGTTTTGTTCTCATTTCTCCCAAGGATGAGAAATTATTCTTCGTGCATAGGTTGCAGTTTACATGCTCCAATAACGTAGCAGAGTATGAGGCATTAGTGCATAGTCTTCTCATTACTGAAAAGAGACAGATTAAGGTATTGCAAATATTTGGGGACACAGGATTGGTCATCCACCTGGTCAGAAAAAAGTGCACTACAAATAATAATATCCTTAAAGCTTATAAATATAGATTTTGGGATCTCCTTTAAGGATTTGATGATTTTAATCTATAGTTAATACCAAGAAATATGAACAAAAAATCAAATCAGATGGTCGTGTTTGGTTCATAGTTTTCTCCTGTGGAGGAATTTGTCAAAGGAAACACACACCATGTCAAAATGTTGATTAAGCCATCTATCCTAGATAACAACATTAGCTGGAAAATATTTTGCAATGACATGTAAATCATCCAATTTATCTAGAATGATGTTGAGTTCTCCTTAAGCATGCAAGTTGATTTGTATGACAGCTATGGTGATGAAGTGATTCAACTCAAGACAAATAAGTTACCTAAATGGTTATTCACCTTAGAGAAAATGTTTATACCTAATGATGAGTTCAATGCTGAATAAAATTATATGATTTTTGTGCAAGAAGATTACTCCCCAGTCACTATCGCGTGTAGAAAGGAGTTACTGTTGAGTAATTCTGGTGCTCATGATGAAAACCATGATTTTATTTATTTGTGTTAAAAATACATTGATATATTCTCATGAGAATATGAAGACCTCAAAGGATTTGATTCAAGTGTTTCTTAACATTCTATTGACCTTGATCCCACTATCAAGCCCATCAGACAAAAGTAGAG
The DNA here is from genome assembly GCA_018340775.1 of Taxus wallichiana var. yunnanensis. Classification (NCBI taxonomy): domain Eukaryota; kingdom Viridiplantae; phylum Streptophyta; class Pinopsida; order Cupressales; family Taxaceae; genus Taxus; species Taxus wallichiana. The sequence goes on from CM031234.1 coordinate 136,815,625, forward strand.
GCTAGTTAATCCAAGGATAGAGCCCCTCGTGAGGAAATAGTTGTCCAACCTCATTGAGGAAAAGATTATTTTTTCCACTAAGTACTCTACACGGGTCACAAATCTTGTTCCAATTCACAAGAAGAAAGGAAAAATCAGATTCTGCGTGGATTTCAGATATTTGAACAAGGAATCCTTGAAGGATCACTATACTTTGCCTTCTATGGAACAAATTTTGCAGACTGTGGCTAGCGAACAAGAGATTTCCCATGTTGGATGGGTATTCTAGTTTCAATCATATTTTGGTCAAGAGGATCAATTCAAAACAATGTTTACAACCATGGGGAACATATGCATATCAGAATATTCCCTTTGGTCTGTCAAATGTAGGCACAACCTTTCAGCGTGCCATGGACATTGCCTTTAAAGGATATATCAATGAGTTCATCCTAGTCTACTTGGATGACATAACGGTCTTCTCAAGAAAATTTTGGATCACATGGCACATCTAGAGAAGTTATTTGAGAGATGTAGAAAATTTGGGTTGTTCCTTAACCCCAAGAAGTGCAATTTTGTTGTAGAGTGAACAAGAACACTCACAAATTTGTTATGGAGTTGATGTGAGTGTTGTTATCCTAACATAAGAAAATGAATAAGAACTCCGTAACAACCACTAGATTTATTCATCAAACATTGAAGTATTATTTATTGAAATACAGTCACATGGAAAACTAAGTCTATGCCATCGTATGAGTGCTTAGGAATTCAAAATTATGCTCACCATAAATCATATCAAGGTGCTATTTTTGCACTGACGAGTGAGAGACTTCATCATGGGGGTAGAAATCAATGATAAAAGAGTAAGGTGGGTGACCAAAATCATGGAGTATGATGTGACTATCAAATTGACAAATTTGGTTAGAGGCATTGCACTCTATAATCATCTCATTGAGGATGCACACAATGAACCTGAGACTTCATTATTTCTGGATGAATATCTCCCATGCGCGAACCTAAACAAAATGTAGATCCTATCATGCACAAATGAATGAAGGACATTATCACATTCCTTTCCTCTAGCATGTATCATCCTAGTTTAAACAAAGAAAAGAGGTGACATCTAAGGCTATAATCTATTCCATATGCATTTATTGATGTCACCCTCTTCAAAAGAAATATTGATGGTGTTCTTTCGAGGTGCATTAATGGCACATAGATTGACAAAGTGTTAGAAGAATTTCATGATGGATTCTCTGGAGGATAATTCTCTCGCCAAAGTGATAGTAATGAAGATCATCAAGGTAGGATAGTTTTGGCCTACCCTATTTTTGGATAGGCACAAGTGGGTCACAAAATTCAAAGAATTTTCTTTCTTTGCAGGAATTAAGAAACTGGAAATGCTTCCCCTCCAACCAATCCAAGCGGATCAAACTTTTACACAATGGGGTATCAACTTGATAGGCATGATCAATCCTCCTTCTATTACTAGACATAAGTGGGTGCTGACATCTATAGATTACTTCACCAGATGGACAGAAGCTATATTTGACTTCCTCAAAAGCATTGTAACAAGGTATGGTGTTCCTCAAACCATTATCCCTCATAATGCAAAAGACTTCCTTAATACTAAAATTTATGATTGGGCGTTAAGACTTGGAATATACTTGAATACCTCTTCCAACTACTACCCTCAAGGAAATGGTTTGGAAGAGTCAACAAAAAAGAACCTGATCAGAATCATGAAGTGTATAATGAATATCAACTAGAGTCAGTGGCACACAAAGGTCTCGCACGCGCTATGGGTAGACATGATCATGGAAAAGAAGGAAATAAGTACTTTTCCTTATAAGTTGGTTTATGGTAAGGAATTTATACTCCCCTTATCTCTTGAGCTACCTTCATTAGATATTTCCTAGTAGTTAGAGTTTGAGGGTGTGGATCAAAGATAAATTAGAATACTATAGCTTGTGAACTTGAAGAACTGAGAAAATCTACCATATTCAAGCTAGAACAACATCAACAATCAGCAAAGAAGTGGTTTTATAGAAAGGCTAGGCCTCAAGATTTCAAATTTGGTGACTTAGTCTTAAAATGGGATGCTGATAGAGCCAAACCAGGCATAATTCAAATTTTGATGCACTTTGGAGTGGCCCATACATCATCATTTCATGTAAGGAGGCTAACTCTTTTGAGTTATCTCATCTTGATGGAGGCGCACTATAAATCCCAGTCAATGGAATTTATCTTAAACCATTTCATTAAGTATTCTACATCATTGTATATATTAGAGTAGTTTTAATTACTCCAAGTACATTATGCACACATTGTCTTGTTTTTCTATAGTTCTTTATTTTCACACAATCTTCATGTGTGCTCTTTTGTTTCTTCCAGGATTCTAGTTATCTTCCAGCAGTTTTGTAGGATTCAAAATAGAGCACAAAAAGTGCTTTGGGTGACTTCACTTGGGGTAGTTCTTTAATATACATATAATAATTTTATATTTTAGGTGACTCCATGCCCAATGGATTCTCTATGATACTAATATTCTTTATCTAGCAGGAAGATGACCCCAAAAGTTGTCAAAATGTTGTCCAAAATAACTCCCCTAGTTAGCCACCTTCATCCCCATTATGGCTATGAAGTTCCTTGTTGCAGTAAGTTGTCCACACTTTAGTTGTCTCCTTGGCATAATTCCTTGGATTCAATTCCTCACATGATTATACACATTCCTCCTTTTTGTTCTATCTTCCCTTCATGTTCCTCTATCATTCCCATATTCTCATCGCGCACATTCTCTATGCATTCACCTTCCTCCCAAAGCATCTCATGCACCCTTTCGCATGCCCTTATACTTGCCTTAAATTATTTTTCTAAGTCCTTTCCACATCCCCATGCCCCTTTTCTTATTTTTATCATGCATTACCCTATGATAATCACGCCCTCTTCCATACTTGCCTCCTACAAGTGATCCTTCCACTTCCACTATACACGTTAATTTTTCACGACCTCTCATTTCCTTCTTTTCCTTCACTTCTTCCCTCTCGTGCAATCCTTCACACCTTCTTTCGTGCCAATTAATGTTCCATGTGGCATATGTCATACATTAATTGAGATACACACAACTAATCATAGTGCGCCAATAGGGCATCAAATCCTTATAACCAAATGTTGCATGACACGTGGTAGAAATGACAAAATAAATATATAGTTGGTTGATTATTTCAACTAATGTGTGCGCCACATGGCTTATGTGTTTAGTTTACACTTCATACCATCGATCTCCATAAATTTTACTATAGGGCTCGATATGCACACCGAGGCTTGTTTGAAAGATGTTTACATGGGATACACTCCTGTGTCACTCAAGTTCAAATTTTGGTAGGATTAGGTAGGTGAGAAGCTGAAAAACGTCCCTCACACCATTAATGCATGATCTGATTTCTCCAACCACCTGATTTGATTCAAATCACACATCCTTCCTTCTCATATACACCAAAAAAACATGGGAAGAGCATTTGATAGGTTTGTAGGAGGATTTATAGGCATTCATTGTTGGTTGTTGGTGGTTGAATATTCAAATTAGATTTTCCCTCCTTCTCCTCCTCTTCTCTCATCCATTCATCTATAAATGTAAGAGAATTTCTCATTGTAAAGGGTTGGAATATTTCAGTTTGTATAGGTATCACCTTGCATCTTGAGTTGTAGACCTCTAGATCTGGTCTCTACATGTGGATATTGGCCTCATACACCATTATAATTGACTGTGCATTTCTAGAAGTAATAAAATCATTGTTTTATGGCTATTCTCTACCTTAACCTATTTTTATTCTTCTTCCTTGCCTCTCTTTCATGTTGTGTGTTTTTGTTCCTTCTCACATTCCTTCTGTCTCCTTTTCTGACTGTGTCTCATGGAAATGATTGTGTAGTTGTGTTCTAGCTCGTGTTATGCATTTCCAACCTTCCTCTACGCATTTAATTTTGTTTTCACTCAAATTTGATCGTGTGCATCCCCTTTCTTTCTGGTGTTATTTCCTTCTTTAGTTTTAATTTTCCTTTTTGCATATCTTCCTATCCCTGGTCCCTTGGCATTTCTAGCTTAGGATTTAACTTTTAGCATTAGGAGTAGGAGTAGAAGTAGAAATAGGTAGAGGACTCATCCTTATCCGGAGGTTTGTCTCAAGTGAGCAAGGTTCCATAACTTGGAGACAGAACCATTGTTGCCTTAATGACCCAATTCAACTTGATCCGGGATGGCTGCAATTTTGAGCTCCAGAATTCCCAAGGAGGTATACACAATATATGTGGGTATAGTATATGTGGGATGAGATATATCTATAAAATATGTTTCATTAGATTATTGATCATGAGAAATCTTAGAACAAGTAGAATCTTGATAATAGACTCAATATGATGTGGATTAGCATGGATTTGAGAACGAAAGTGACATATGAGCTCTACTTGGTTTTGATCTACATTTTTCCTCATTATGGTCATAATCATAGGAGTGTTCACTATGGGTCTCAATGTCATGTAAGGGAACCTCATGTGTAGGTGGATCAAGAAGATAACTAGAAGTAGGAATATAAGAATCCATTGCACTATGATGCTTGCAAGTTGGGAGGTGAAATTCCAATATGTTTAATATATAGAATATAAAATAGATCACCGCATCAATATTTCATATAAAGAAAGAGTAATGATAACAATGAAAGAAAATAAAAACCTATGCTTCTATATAAAAACCATAGGGCCATTAAGGTTAGGGCTACAATGTTTGATTACAAAATGTGAAGTTCAATAAATAATTTCACTTTTTGTGAATTCTATTTCATTCTCTTTTATTTTTTTAGGGTGTCTCTAACTAACATACATAAAAAGGATGAAATAATGCAACAAGCATATATTATGATTTAATTAACTTCCAACATTAATTGCATAAATCATAATAACAATTTTCAAAGTGATTATTGATCTAAAAACTATCAAAAACACAAGGGAGAATTACACTTAGCTGATTCTATGTGGATCTGGGAGATTATGAGTGATTTGAATACGGGAACAAGATAATATTTGACTAGAAATGCTTCGTTACGTAAATTGGCACATGAGATTAAAGTTGGTCAAAATCATATAGCTAGGTCAAGATAATCCATATGGTTTTAACCCTTATGTACAATCTTATACCTACTTAGAATCTAGGTCTAAAAATTCCTAAGTGCTTCACCTACCTAGAAATGAATTTCATTGTGTGTTGATCTCGCTTCACTCACCTTTATAATGGATTTGTAAAATCTTCTCAAAACCTAAAACCCCTGTAGTGCAAGGATTTCTTACAAAAATAGGTTAGGTGGGTTTTGGGCATTTATATGCACCATTGAGATCACCACTAATCCAAAGAGGGATCAAGCCCTATGTCATTTTCCTAGCATGTGATATCTACCATAGTGTAATTAGAACTTGAAAATCATGCTTTGATAATGCCTCAATTTTAGTTTCACACTTTCTCAAATGTTTGAAAGGGTCAATTTGCTTTCTTGTAGAGAGAAGATGAAGACCCTATACCCGAAAGAATACATCATACCTACAATTTTTTCTCCACTAATGGATGTGTATGAGTTATTTTTCACTTTAGGAGCTTGGAGTCCTTTTCTTCTTGACTTTAGATGATGAGTTCTTAAAGTTCTAGGTTCGTAAGTGAGGTACGATTTTATTGCATATATATTCTTCTAAAGATTATTATGTCATGAAAGGATAACTAACGTGATGTATTGGATCATAAAATTGATGGCAGAGAGTTAGGAAATATAAGCAAGTATTTAAAGAGTTATTAGGGTGTGTTAAGCAAGAGTTAGGAAAGTGCATTTGTATATGAAAGTGTACAATGTCAAGATCAAAAATTTCAAAGGATAGATTTCAAATTTTTGTGCTTATAGTGTCTCCACATAAATAAAAAAATAATGTGACTCGATCTTACTTAAAAATTACTCGTGAAATATTTTCTCATTAAATTTTCATCATAGGGGTTGTTATAACACTTTAAATTTATATCAATGCAAATATCTCTTGAAGATATTACCAACTAGACTAATTTTTTCCAATTTGGAGCCCCTGTGGTGAAATTTAAACACATTTTAAATTTTTATCTCAAATACATCATGACATGAATGACATGTACCTTTGAAGAAGCCTACACCAATCCTAAGAGACCTTCTTTTGCAATCTCTAGATATATGACCAAAATCATGACAAATATATCAATAACCATTTAATGAAGAACCATACCTCATAGCATTATGTTTTTTATCATGGTTATACCATCTCAAATCATCCTTCTTAGTCACCTTCTCATTTGATTGATAACTTGGTCTGACTACACCATCATTCTTTACATGTGCTTTAAACCCTAGGCCTATCTTGTCACTAGCCATTCTTTGGCTTTCCAAGATTACCTCAAGAGCTTAAAATATTTTCTCTAACTTCCCATACATCTTCAACCTATTGGAATCATTTTATAAATCAGATTCCAAACATTTTAACCTCTCTTCATACCTGGAATAGGTCTCTTCTTTCTCCTTTAACGTTTTATACATAATTTCAACTCGTGACACCAAACCCTTGATGGCTTGACCATGATATTTCTCCATATCACTAATTTTCTCTTGTAATATAAATACCAAAGACTCATGAGTCTCATACTTTCTCCTTGAAAGACTAGTTTTATTACCCATTTGTGCTTTTAGAATCTCCTTTAAGTGATTAAACTTGCTTCTCAAGGACCTGATCTGATACCAATTATTGGAAGCATAATATATTGAGAGGGGGTTCAATCATTCCTACCAAAATTTATTCCATTTACCATTCATCATTCATTATCAATTATACAATCGTTCAATCAACCATGAACCATATGTGTGTTTACCTAAGCATAGAAACAACCATACACAAGAGCAAGAGAAAGAGAAAGAGATTGCATAAGAACACCAAATATAAGTGGGAAACCCTAAAGGGGAAGAAAAAACATTGAAAAAAACATTATATTTCTATGTTTCAAATTTAGTGAGGCACCAACCCCACAAGGAGCACCAATACCTAGTTTAGTAGAGCACCAACCCTACAAGGAGCACCAAACCCTAATATGATGAAGTACCCATTACAAAAGGAGGATATAAACCCATAAGATGACTAAGCACCAACTCAGCCACCTGAATATGATTATCTCTTTTTTTTACTGCCACAACTTATGGAGATCACAATTTTAGCTTGCACATTCATCTTCGAGACCCTTATTCCTCCAAATCACTCTTTTTTCTTCTTGGAATTGTCTTGGCTCTAAACCCTTGCAAACATGCTCTTAATATATCCTCAATGTGTAAAAAAATTCATCAGATATCAAAAATTCTTTTATCATATGCATAGAATCCCTCACCTAGGTTACATTTTCTCTATTGGATCAACTAGTTCACAAACACACCCAAAACATCACTTTTATATGTTTTCCATCTCACCAACACAAAGGAGGTCAGTTATTAACCTTTTGTTTGACCAATGCATCTTAAAAACATCCCAAATAGTTCATAAAAACCTTCATATATGACCCATATAGTTATGTCATGCCCAAAACCATAAAACTTGCACCAAATAATATCGTAACCACATCACTATGATGAGTAAAATCCCCTTGTTGATCAATTTTTCTCCTTTATATTCAGAGTAATGAGCTAGAAATCAAAGAACATAAAATAACCTTGAATATGCAAGGGCTTAGTACTTTGGGAGAAGATGGTTGATAAATGATACAGTCCAAACTAGATGATGAGCTCCTCGTTATGATCTAGGTAAACCTACAACTCAAAGACACTAAAGAAAATTGATTAGATATTTTATGTGTGGGGATTCATGACAAAGAGGATACGAGAAATGTTAACTTCCTCAGTGGATTTCAACCCCGTTTGATAAAGAAAATAAAATAAATGTGAGACACATGGATAACATGCGAAACTACCGAATATCAAAACATGAAAATGTTGATGAGTGAAGAAACCACTTATCTAATAAAAAAAACTGAACTTGCACGTACAAACAATAATTTTGGGGCTAAAGCACAAGAGAAGGATTTTCAAAGAAAACCATGAATGATTTTTCAAGATTACCACAAAGGATTTTCCAAAAGGACCACAAAGGATTTTCCAAGAGGTGGACTTGCTGAGAGAATTACAAAGGCATAAAGATGATCACAAATGGCATTACAATGGCATTAAGATATGAAAAATGAAGAGTTATAATATCAAAGGTTCACTATGACTTCCCACTTTTCCCAAGATGGTAGAAAGGTATGTATTTATAGCCTAAAGTGAGGTTAATCGAGGGGTTATCAGGTAACCCTAGTTTACAAAAGTAACCCTGATTAAGGGACATGATTTGAGTGATAATAGATTTGATATGGATTTGATTTGATTGAGTGGGGCTCATGATTTGAATTATTAGGTAAAATAAAAAGGATGTGATATTGAGTGGGGAGCATGATTGAAATGGTTAGGTGTAATAATGAATCCCATGTGGATTTATTGAATTTATGAGTGGGATATCGAGTTGAATGAATGTTGGGTATATAATTATTCAATTCATGGGTGGGGTTCATGAATTGAATAATTTTGGAGTATTTATTATTAGGTGAGCTGATTGGAGTATTGAATATTAGGTGAGGTGATGTAAAATATTAATTATCATGTGGGTTTACATGGAGCCTATAGAGTCCTTACAAATAGATACCTATTTTGATCACCATTTTTTTGTCACCTGGCCCTTATTTCTTTTGTTTGCTCAACTCAAAATTGGCTAAGTATGGAATTGAATATGGAAGGTGTCCATGTGTCTTGTTGGCACAAGTTGGGAATAAAGAAATAAAGGGAGGCTCTCAACCTTGTGCCACATCATCTATCTGTCTCGGGCCCGATATCTATTCCCCAACAAGATGAAAATTCAAAAACATAGTAGACATACAATGCTCCCTCCACGTGTCACCCGAGCGCTCCTCTCAGTAATGAAAAGAGGAATCCTCCCCAAAATAGCATGCACCCACCATGTGTCTCTCAGGCATAGATTGGGGAATCCAATTTCATAAAGGACTCTCAAGCAAGCATCCATTCTCCATGCATCAGGAAAGGATTATCACCAAATCCAAAGGTGACAGTTGGGTGAATTAAAAGAAAATTGCAAATATCTCAACAAGTAGTTGAGATACTGACCTAGAAGGGAAATATCATTAAATGTTGCCAGTAGAAACCCGGTTCCAAATGTAGAAACAAAAGCCACAAACATCTATAAAAGGACGTCTGATTTAGAATTCATAAGGAATGAGATTTTGGGAGAAAAAGAGGAATAAGGAGTCGTAAAAATAATTCGAAGGTTTAGTTTTGTATTAGCCAAGTCTTAGTAAGACTCATTTGTAAGGAAGTAGTAATCTATGTTATTCCAGCCTTATGTATTATTTCCTCTATAAATCGAGTTCTTGTTCTGTGCATTATTGGTTTTCATATTCTGAGTCATTTTGTTCTGCTTAGTAGTTCTAGATAATTTATAAAATCTATCGTGTTATATGCCCTTGGGTTTAACTTATCTATTATTTATGCTTGTCATACATTTCACCTTCACAAACCTTGATTAAATCTAAAGTGTTTCTAAAAATAGGTAGATCATGCTTCAATGCTCTTCTAGCTATTTAAAGAATCTCATTTAGATATCTCTCTGTCCCTTATAGAATCTATTATGGCGCATCACCTTAGTTAGTTTTACCTTCTTTTAAAGTTTTCTCCTAACCCTCATCTCACCTAAGAGAAGAGCTAGCTTCTTTAAAATCTGGAGGTCACCTTAGGGCACACATCCCACTAACCTAAGGTTTCCTATGACTCGAGGATTCATCCGCAAAGGATAATCATCAATAGAGACCATTAACATATAATGAGGATTAATAATTATAGGGAATTAATCAACTAATTAAGAGTGATTAAGGAAATGTGTATTGTTGGTGGGAATGGGATTTATTCAAATATCTTCTCACATTTAGGGGAGAAAAAGGGATTCAAAAGGGGTGAAGGAGAGGAAGGATACCAAAAATGGTGTCTACATTTTCCCTTTTGTTGAGTGGTTTATGATAGCAAGAAAAGATATAAAAACGATGAAAATATTGTTGATTAAGTGTTTCCCCCTCAAACTTGGGATGGATGAGTTAAGGGACATCACTCATGAGTTTGAAAGAGATAGATGGTAAATATCGGATGGGTGAAGAAAATATGGATGAGAATATAAATAAGGAAATATCCCCAGAAAAAAGGATCGTAATAATAATGGAAAATATGGCGGTCACTCCAATATCACATAGGTAGAGGAAAATTACAGTCTCAATGGATACGGGTGACAATGTTCTACAGACTAGTGAGTGGGTGAAGACCACTGCAATATGGATGCAAACCGTGATGACCAATGGGTCATAGGAAAACATCAAAGTATGCACAACTAAATGTGAAAGGTATGCAAAATCCTTCATATGAAAGGAATCGAGAAAAAAATCATGCATCTGCAAAAGGGATGAGGATGAAAATAATGATGCCCTAGCACATGGCCTAAAAATAACCAAGAAAAGTGAAAGATATTTGTGTAAATAAAATTCCCCCGGGGAAGAGTATGGTCACAAATATGGGAATGAAGCTCAGATGGGATAGAAGTGTTAGATAAAATTCCCAAGAGGGTGGTAAATATGATGTTGAATATATGTTTCATAAGAAAGGTTCGTAGGTGATGACAGATGAATAGGCGAAGAAAATAGAAAGCAATCCCACTTCTTCGGAAAATAGGAGAAGGAGTTAAGCTACTTTTGTGAAGAAAGTAAAGTAGAGAATATGTGATGACCATTACAAAGTGTCCTCCAAGATGAAATTTCAAGGGAATATGTGATGAGGGATATAGGTGTGATTCCTCCTTGAGATGGTTGACAAAAATGGAAGAGACGAAAATGCTCCCAAAAGGAAGAGAGAGAAATTTTATAAAGATGGGGAAGAGGACATTTAATAAGACAAGGATATGGAATAGAGTGGACATGGTGGAGGAGGAGAATAAGGATGAGAATAATAGAGAAGGATTAGATGATAAGAAGGGAAAGAGGAAGAACCAATAAGGAGAAGATGAGATGAGAAGAGGGAAGAAATGAGAGTAGAGAGATGAGAGAAGAGGGATGAGATGTGCCATATGAAAGAAGTAGTAGAGATAATAAAGAGGGAAGACGATGGAAGAAAGAAATGATGAAGGACAAAGAAGAAGAGGACAATAAAATGATAGAACATATGGTGAAGGAGCAAGGAAAATTAAAAGGGAAAGAGAAGAGAGAAGAGGACAGAGTAGAGGGTGAAAACGGAAGAGATATGTGCAATATGAAAGTAGTGGAAACCAAGAAATAGACAATATGTAGAAAATGATGGAGATAAAGGGTGAAAAAAATGAGGGATAGGATTTAGAGGGGAGTGTAAGTAAGACAAAAGAGATGATAGGGCTAGAAAAATAAAGAAAATATGGCTGAGGAGGGAGAGGTGGAGAAGAGTATTGGAAGTGAAACTAGGATAAAATGAATGAAAAGGGGGAAAATTGTAATTTAGAATGGAAAGATAAGAAAAAGGATTTTTGATTATAAGAAGAGAAAGAAAATTCAAGAGTGAAGGAGACAAAGGATGGAAGATGGAGAAGGATATAAGAGATGGGGATGATAGGGGCAGAAAGAAATGATGAAGGAAAAAACAAGAAGAGGAAAATAAAATGATAGAGCAGAGGGTGAAAGCATAAAAAGGGAGAAGGAGATCAAAATTGAAGGAGTGAATAAATGTTAAGGGGGTGAAGGGAGAGAAATAATGGAATATGAAAGAGATGAAAGAGCTGAGAAAAGGAAGAGGTGAAAAGAAAAAAATGGGTGGAAGAGAATATGAGAAATGGATTATAGGAGAGACGAACAAGAAGATGAGATGAAAGTAAGGGGATAAAATAAGGAAAACGGAAGAGAAGGATGGAAAAATTATAGGGGATGAGGAAGATGAATAATTTAAAGAGGACAAAAGAGGTGGTAAATAGAGAAGAGAAAGAAATAATGAGGGACCAAGAAGATGTGGAGAAAAGTGAAGAAGGGAAGAGAAACTAGCACATAATGATTGAAAATGTGGGGGTGAGAGAGAAGGAAAAAGATAATAGTGGGAAGGTGAAAATGATAGGGAAAGAAGAGATAAAAAATTGGATATAGGGAGAATATTGAAGGAACCTAGTCCTCGTGAAGAAGACCTAGGAAAATAATATGAAACAGACCACATGGAAATGCATGTGGAGGGTGAGATGATAAAAATATGGGACAACGCTGGTGAGCCAGGTTATTGATGGGGAAGTAAGAAGGAAGTGCGAGGGAAAAAGGGGAAGAAGATGATACAGAGGAAGTAAAATAAAATAAGGGGTAGAAAGGAGGAGAGGATAACAGAGAAAATGATGTAGAAGGAAGGAAACTAGGAATAGATATATTCGGTGAAGAGTGATAAGTATAAGGAATTTAAAGATAAGTTGAGGGGATAAATGACATATATTGGAAGAGATGTGGAGATGCATGAAATGAGGATAATTTGATGATGAGAAAATAGACATAGGGTGTATGATGAAGATAATAGAGATAGTGAAGAGGGTGAAGGAAATATGGAGAGATAGGGAAGAAGTAGCAAGAAATGGTCCGAGTGGCAAAAACAAAGGAGAGGGAAGAGAGTATGGGGAAAAAATAAACAATTATAGTTAAAGGATGTAAGGAGAATACCACAGATACTTGTTGTTTGCAGGATAGATGAGGATGAATAGGTGACAAGGAAAAAGGGGAATGGATGGTGTGGAAATTTATACCAATGAAGCGACGTTAGGAGAAGTCCACTAATAATGATTGGTGTACACAGGGGAAGGAAGGAATGAAGATAGAATGGAGGAGGTGAAAAAGAGTGAACAAGGTTGCGTAGAATGGGGATGAGTGAATTTTAGGAGAAGTCCACCAATAATTATTAGTGCAGAAATGAAAGATGACGATGAAATAATGTTAGGGGAATACCAAAAACAATGGTGGATAAGTATGGGGGTAGATATGTGGAAGAATTTGAGAAGATGGAATGGAAAGAGTAAATAAATTAGGGATAACGATTTGTGCAATGATGAAGGTGAGGAGAGGATGTAATGGATGAGAACGAATGAGGGAAACATTAAGAAACAAGACATGAAAATAATAGAAAGAAGTGGTATGACGTATGATGGATCAAGTAGGGTAAAATGGGGGAAAGGAATGTGATTACAGGTGGAAGATAGTAGATGGGCT